>OZ002728.1:28224293-28605222 GCA_963924305.1 Polygonum maritimum
GGGCGCCACCCATGAAGAGAGCCAAGGCACAAGCGACGTCGCATGAGTGCCGCGATTGGGCACCGGCGCTGCGGGTGTGCCTCGTTTGGGCACCGGCGCTGCGAGTGTGCCTCGTTTGGGCACCGACGCCTATTTTAGGCACCCAAGAGTGTTTGTTTCATTTTGGGCCTATTATGCTGTTTTGGGCCTATCTATCTTAGAATTAATTAGACCTTTTTAATTATTTCTTTTATTTCCAGAAGTGAGACATATAAGTATTGTTTTGATGGTTTGGAACACTTAGACAATTCAGAAGATAGAAATCGTTTTTCTCTTGAAAAGAGAGAGTTTGAAGCTTTGCTTCATTGAGTGTGTGAATCGCAGCTTGGTTTGTTTGATTTGTGTCAATCCTCTACGAAGCTTGGTGCTTATCAACGATCACGAGCCCCCTTCCTGTGCTTCAAGGTGTCGCCTTGTTGTGTAGGATTGTACAAGGTTGGTTCTTCGTCCATTCTATTAGGATTCTGGTTGAAATACATACCAGGGGTTTAATAGTTGTCTCGAAGGGTTATCCTTCTCGTCGTTTCTATCAATTTCCCTTTTCGTTTCTTCATTTCAGTTTGCTTCTTTGTTGTGTCGTTTTTCCTCTTGTTGAGTCGAGTTCATCATTTCCAGTTTCGTTCCATTCAATTCTAACCATTGTTTCCTTGTGTTTTCCTTGTTGAGTCGTGAACGTCGAAGATCGGGCATCCACACGGCTAACCCCGTATCACATTAGGAATCGCATGATTCGTATGTTTGTGTTTGTGTTGTTTGGTGATCTTTCTATCAAGTTCTATTAAGTTCAAAGATTTTTGGACGAGAAAAAAAATGGAAACCAACACTTCCCAAACCATATCCTAGGCAAATCAAACCAATCAATAAGAAAGGTTGTGTTATTGAGTATTTGAGAAACATTAGGAATCGCATGATTCGTATGCTTGTGTTTGTGTTGTTTTGTGATCTTTCTATTAAGTTCAAAGATTTTTAAACGAGAAAAAGAATTGAAACCAACACTTCCACAACCATAACCTGGGCAAATCAAAACAATCAATAAGAAATGTTGTGTTATTGAGTATTTGAGAAACATTAGGAATCGCATGATTCGTATGCTTGTGTTTCTGTTGTTTGGGTATCATTCTATTAAGTTCAAAGATTTTTGGACGAGAAAAATAATGGAAACCATTACTTCCCAAACCATAGCCTAGGCAAATCAAACCAATCAATAAGAAAGGTTGTGTTATTGAGTATTTGAGAAACATTAGGAATCGCATGATTCGTATGCTTGTGTTTGTGTTGTTTTGTGATCTTTCTATTAAGTTCAAAGATTTTTAAACGAGAAAAAGAATTGAAACCAACACTTCCACAACCATAGCCTGGGCAAATCAAAACAATCAATAAGAAATGTTGTGTTATTGAGTATTTGAGAAACATTAGGAATCGCATGATTCGTATGCTTGTGTTTGTGTTGTTTGGGTATCATTCTATTAAGTTCAAAGATTTTTGGACGAGAAAAATAATGGAAACCAACACTTCCCAAACCATATCCTAGGCAAATCAAACCAATCAATAAGAAATGTTGTGTTATTGAGAATTTGAGAAACATTAGGAATCGCATGATTCGTATGCTTGTGTTTGTGTTGTTTGGTGATATTTCTATTAAGTTCAAAGATTTTTGGACGAGAAAAATAATGGAAACCAATACTTCCCAAACCATAGCCTAGGCAAATCAAACCAATCAATAAGAAAGGTTGTGTTATTGAGTATTTGAGAAACATTAGGAATCGCATGATTCGTATGCTTGTGTTTGTGTTGTTTTGTGATCTTTCTATTAAGTTCAAAATTTTTTAGACGAGAAAAAAAATTGAAACCAACACTTCCACAACCATAGCCTGGGCAAATGAATACAATAAATAAGAAATGTTGTGTTATTGAGTATTTGAGAAACATTAGGAATCGCATGATTCGTATGCTTGTGTTTGTGTTGTTTGGTGATCTTTCTTTTAAGTTCAAAGATTTTTGGACGAGAAAAAGAATGGAAACCAATACTTCCCAAACCATATCCTAGGCAAATCAAACCAATCAATAAGAAATGTTGTGTTATTGAGAATTTGAGAAACATTAGGAATCGCATGATTCGTATGCTTTTGTTTGTGTTGTTTGGTAATCTTTCTTTTAAGTTCAAAGATTTTTGGACGAGAAAAATAATGGAAACCAATACTTCCCAAACCATAGCCTAGGCAAATCAAACCAATCAATAAGAAAGGTTGTGTTATTGAGTATTTGAGAAACATTAGGAATCGCATGATTCGTATGCTTGTGTTTGTGTTGTTTTGTGATCTTTCTATTAAGTTCAAAGATTTTTAGACGAGAAAAAGAATTGAAACCAACACTTCCACAACCATAGCCTGGGCAAATCAAAACAATCAATAAGAAATGTTGTGTTATTGAGTATTTGAGAAACATTAGGAATCGCATGATTCGTATGCTTGTGTTTGTGTTGTTTGGTGATCTTTCCATCAAGTTCTAGTAAGTTCAAAGATCTTTGGACGAGAAAAAGAACGGAAACGAACACTTCCACAACCATAGCCTAGGCAAATCAAACCAATCAATAAGAAAGGTTGTGTTATTGAGAATTTGAGAAACATTAGGAATCGCATGATTCGTATGCTTGTGCTTGTGTTGTTTGGTGAACTTTCTATTAAGTTCAAAGATTTTTGGACGAGAAAAAGAATGCAAACGAACACTTCCTCAACCATAGCCTAGGCAAATCAAACCAATCAATAAGAAAGGTTGTGTTATTGAGTATTTGAGAAACATTAGGAATCGCATGATTAGTATGCTTGTGTTTGTGTTGTTTAGTGATCTTTCTATCAAGTTCTATTAAGTTCAAAGATTTTTGGACGAGAAAAAGAATGGAAACCAACTCTTCCCAAACCATATCCTAGGCAAATCAAACCAATCAATAAGAAATGTTGTGTTATTGAGAATTTGAGAAACATTAGGAATGGCATGATTCGTATGCTTGTGTTAGTGTTGTTTGGTGATCTTTCTATTAAGTACAAAGATTTTAGGACGAGAAAAATAATGGAAACCAATACTTCCCAAACCATAGCCTAGGCAAATCAAACCAATCAATAAGAAAGGTTGTGTTATTGAGTATTTGAGAAACATTAGGAATCGCATGATACGTATGCTTGTGTTTGTGTTGTTTGGTGATCTTTCCATCAAGTTCTAGTAAGTTCAAAGATCTTTGGACGAGAAAAAGAATGGAAACGAACACTTCCACAACCATAGCCTAGGCAAATCAAACCAATCAATAAGAAAGGTTGTGTTATTGAGAATTTGAGAAACATTAGGAATCGCATGATTCGTATGCTTGTGCTTGTGTTGTTTGGTGAACTTTCTATTAAGTTCAAAGATTTTTGGACGAGAAAAAGAATGCAAATGAACACTTCCACAACCATAGCCTAGGCAAATCAAACCAATCAATAAGAAAGGTTGTGTTATTGAGTATTTGAGAAACATTAGGAATCGCATGATTAGTATGTTTGTGTTTGTGTTGTTTAGTGATCTTTCTATCAAGTTCTATTAATTTTAAAGATTTTTGGACGAGAAAAAGAATGGAAACCAACACTTACCAAACCATATCCTAGGCAAATCAAACCAATCAATAAGAAAGGTTGTGTTATTGAGTATTTGAGAAACATTAGGAATCGCATGATTCGTATGTTTGTGTTTGTGTTGTTTGGTGATCTTTCTATCAAGTTCTATTAAGTTTAAAGATTTTTGGACGAGAAAAAGAATGGAAACCAACACTTACCAAACCATATCCTAGGCAAATCAAAACAATCAATAAGAAATGTTGTGTTATTGAGTATTTGAGAAACATTAGGAATCGCATTATTCGTATGCTTGTGTTTGTGTTGTTTGGTGATCTTTCCATCAAGTTTTAGTAAGTTCAAAGATTTTTGTACAAGAAAAAGAATGGAAACCAAAACTTCCACAACCATAGCCTAGGCAAATCAAACCAATCAATAAGAAAGGTTGTGTTATTGAGTATTTGAGAAACATTAGGAATCGCATGATTCGTATGATTGTGTTTGTGTTGTTTGGTGATCTTTCTATTAAGTTCAAAGATTTTTGGACGAGAAAAATAATGGAAACCAATACTTCCCAAACCATAGCCTAGGCAAATCAAACCAATCAATAAGAAAGGTTGTGTTATTGAATATTTGAGAAACATTAGGAATCGCATGATTCGTATGCTTGTGTTTGTGTTGTTTTATGATCTTTCTATTAAGTTCAAAGATTTTTAGACGAGAAAAAGAATTGAAACCAACACTTCCACAACCATAGCCTAGGCAAATCAAACAAATCAATAAGAAAGGTTGTGTTATTGAGTATTTGAGAAACATTAGGAATCGCATGATTCGTATGTTTGTGTTTGTGTTGTTTGGTGAGCTTTCTATCAAGTTCTATTAAGTTTAAAGATTTTTAAACGAGAAAAAGAATGGAAACCAACACTTCCCAAACCATATCCTAGGCAAATCAAACCAATCAATAAGAAAGGTTGTGTTATTGAGTATTTGAGAAACATTAGGAATCGCACGATTCGTATGCTTGTGTTTGTGTTGTTTGGTGATCTTTCTATCAAGTTCGATTAAGTTCAAAGATTTTTGGACTAGAAAAAGAATGGAAACCAACACTTCTACAACCATAGCCTAGGCAAATCAAACCAATCAATAAGAAAGGTTGTGTTATTGAGTATTTGAGAAACATTAGGAATCGCATGATTCGTATGTTTGTGTTTGTGTTGTTTGGTGAACTTTCTATCAAGTTCTATTAAGTTCAAAGATTTTTGGACGAGAAAAAGAATGGAAACCAACACTTCCCAAACCCTATCCTAGGCAAATCAAACCAATCAATAAGAAAGGTTGTGTTATTGAGTATTTGAGAAACATTAGGAATCGCATGATTCGTATGCTTGTGTTTGTGTTGTTTTGTGATCTTTCTATTAAGTTCAAAGATTTTTAGACGAGAAAAAGAATTGAAACAAACATTCCACAACCATAGCTTGGGCAAATCAAACCAATCAATAAGAAATGTTGTGTTATTGAGAATTTGAGAAACATTAGGAATGGCATGATTCGTATGCTTGTGTTTGTGTTGTTTAGTGATCTTTCTATCAAGTTCTATTAAGTTCAAAGATTTTTGGACGAGAAAAAGAATGGAAACCAATACTTCCCAAACCATATCCTAGGCAAATCAAACCAATCAATAAGAAATGTTGTGTTATTGAGAATTTGAGAAACATTAGGAATGGCATGATTCGTATACTTGTGTTTGTGTTGTTTGGTGATCTTTCTATTAAGTTCAAAGATTTTTGGACGAGAAAAATAATGGAAACCAATACTTCCCAAACCATATGCTAGGCAAATCAAACCAATCAATGAGAAATGTTGTGTTATTGAGTATTTGAGAAACATTAGGAATCGCACGATTCGTATGTTTGTGTTTGTGTTGTTTGGTGATCTTTCTATCGAGTTCTATTAAGTTCAAAGATTTTTGGACGAGAAAAAGAATGGAAACCAACACTTCCCAAACCCTATCCTAGTCAAATCAAACCAATCAATAAGAAAGGTTGTGTTATTGAGAATTTGAGAAACATTAGGAAACACATGATTCGTATGCTTGTGTTTGTGTTGTTTAGTGATCTTTCTATCAAGTTCTATTAAGTTCAAAGATTTTTGGACGAGAAAAAGAATGGAAACGAACACTTCCACAACCATAGCCTAGGCAAATCAAACCAATCAATAAGAAAGGTTGTGTTATTGAGTATTTGAGAAACATTAGGAATCGCACGATTCGTATGCTTGTGTTTGTGTTGTTTGGTGATCTTTCTATCAAGTTCTATTAAGTTCAAAGATTTTTGGACTAGAAAAAGAATGGAAACCAACACTTCTACAACCATAGCCTAGGCAAATCAAACCAATCAATAAGAAAGGTTGTGTTATTGAGTATTTGAGAAACATTAGGAATCGCATGATTCGTATGTTTGTGTTTGTGTTGTTTGGTGAACTTTCTATCAAGTTCTATTAAGTTCAAAGATTTTTGGACGAGAAAAAGAATGGAAACCAACACTTCCCAAACCCTATCCTAGTCAAATCAAACCAATCAATAAGAAAGGTTGTGTTATTGAGAATTTGAGAAACATTAGGAAACACATGATTCGTATGCTTGTGTTTGTGTTGTTTAGTGATCTTTCTATCAAGTTCTATTAAGTTCAAAGATTTTTGGACGAGAAAAAGAATGGAAACGAACACTTCCACAACCATAGCCTAGGCAAATCAAACCAATCAATAAGAAAGGTTGTGTTATTGAGTATTTGAGAAACATTAGGAATCGCATGATTCGTATGTTTGTGTTTGTGTTGTTTGGTGATCTTTCTATCAAGTTCTATTAAGTTTAAAGATTTTTAAACGAGAAAAAGAATGGAAACCAACACTTCCCAAACCATATCCTAGGCAAATCAAACCAATCAATAAGAAAGGTTGTGTTATTGAGTATTTGAGAAACATTAGGAATCGCACGATTCGTATGCTTGTGTTTGTGTTGTTTGGTGATCTTTCTATCAAGTTCTATTAAGTTCAAAGATTTTTGGACTAGAAAAAGAATGGAAACCAACACTTCTACAACCATAGCCTAGGCAAATCAAACCAATCAATAAGAAAGGTTGTGTTATTGAGATTTGAGAAACATTAGGAATCGCATGATTCGTATGTTTGTGTTTGTGTTGTTTGGTGAACTTTCTATCAAGTTCTATTAAGTTCAAAGATTATTGGACGAGAAAAAGAATGGAAACCAACACTTCCCAAACCCTATCCTAGGCAAATCAAACCAATCAATAAGAAAGGTTGTGTTATTGAGTATTTGAGAAACATTAGGAATCGCATGATTCGTATGCTTGTGTTTGTGTTGTTTTGTGATCTTTCTATTAAGTTCAAAGATTTTTAGACTAGAAAAAGAATTGAAACAAACATTCCACAACCATAGCCTGGGCAAATCAAACCAATCAATAAGAAATGTTGTGTTATTGAGAATTTGAGAAACATTAGGAATGGCATGATTCGTATGCTAGTGTTTGTGTTGTTTAGTGATCTTTCTATCAAGTTCTATTAAGTTCAAAGATTTTTGGACGAGAAAAAGAATGGAAACCAATACTTCCCAAACCATATCCTAGGCAAATCAAACCAATCAATAAGAAATGTTGTGTTATTGAGAATTTGAGAAACATTAGGAATGGCATGATTCGTATGCTTGTGTTTGTGTTGTTTGGTGATCTTTCTATTAAGTTCAAAGATTTTTGGACGAGAAAAATAATGGAAACCAATACTTCCCAAACCATATCCTAGGCAAATCAAACCAATCAATGAGAAATGTTGTGTTATTGAGTATTTGAGAAACATTAGGAATCGCACGATTCGTATGTTTGTGTTTGTGTTGTTTGGTGATCTTTCTATCGAGTTCTATTAAGTTCAAAGATTTTTGGACGAGAAAAAGAATGGAAACCAACACTTCCCAAACCCTATCCTAGTCAAATCAAACCAATCAATAAGAAAGGTTGTGTTATTGAGAATTTGTGAAACATTAGGAAACACATGATTCGTATGCTTGTGTTTGTGTTGTTTAGTGATCTTTCTATCAAGTTCTATTAAGTTCAAAGATTTTTGGACGAGAAAAAGAATGGAAACGAACACTTCCACAACCATAGCCTAGGCAAATCAAACCAATCAATAAGAAAGGTTGTGTTATTGAGAATTTGAGAAACATTAGGAATCGCATGATTCGTATGCTTGTGCTTGTGTTGTTTGGCTATCTTTCTATTAAGTTCAAAGATTTTTGGACGAGAAAAAGAATGCAAACGAACACTTCCACAACCATAGCCTAGGCAAATCAAACCAATCAATAAGAAAGGTTGTGTTATTGAGTATTTGAGAAACATTAGGAATCGCATGATTTGTATGCTTGTGTTTGTGTTGTTTAGTGATCTTTCTATCAAGTTCTATTAAGTTCAAAGATTTTTGGACGAGAAAAAGAATGGAAACCAACACTTCCCAAACCATATCCTAGGCAAATCAAATCAATCAATAAGAAATGTTGTGTTATTGAGAATTTGAGAAACATTAGGAATGGCATGATTCGTATGCTTGTGTTTGTGTTGTTTAGTGATCTTTCTATCAAGTTCTATTAAGTTCAAAGATTTTTGGACGAGAAAAAGAATGGAAACCAATACTTCCCAAACCATATCCTAGGCAAATCAAACCAATCAATAAGAAATGTTGTGTTATTGAGAATTTGAGAAACATTAGGAATGGCATGATTCGTATGCTTGTGTTTGTGTTGTTTGGTGATCTTTCTATTAAGTTCAAAGATTATTGGACGAGAAAAATAATGGAAACCAATACTTCCCAAACCATAGCCTAGGCAAATCAAACCAATCAATAAGAAAGGTTGTGTTATTGAGTATTTGAGAAACATTAGGAATCGCATGATTCGTATGCTTGTTTTTGTGTTGTTTGGTGATCTTTCTATTAAGTTCAAAGATTTTTGGACGAGACAAATAATGGAAACCAACACTTCCGAAACCATATCCTAGGCAAATCAAACCAATCAATAAGAAATGTTGTGTTATTGAGAATTTGAGAAACATTAGGAATCGCATGATTCGTATACTTGTATTTGTGTTGTTTGGTGATCTTTCTATTAAGTTCAAAGATTTTTGGACGAGAAAAAGAATGGAAACCAACACTTCCACAACCATAGCCTCGGCAAATCAAACCAATCAATAAGAAAGGTTGTGTTATTGAGTATTTGAGAAACTTTAGGAATCGCATGATCCGTATGCTTATGTTTGTGTTGTTTTGTGATCTTTCTATTAAGTTCACAGATTTTTAGACGAGAAAAAGAATTGAAACCAACACTTCCACAACCATAGCCTGGGCAAATCAATACAATCAATAAGAAATGTTGTGTTATTGAGTATTTGAGAAACATTAGGAATCGCATGATTCGTATGTTTGTGTTTGTGTTGTTTGGTGATCTTTCTTTTAAGTTCAAAGATTTTTGGACGAGAAAAAGAATGGAAACCAATACTTCCCAAACCATATCCTAGGCAAATCAAACCAATCAATAAGAAATGTTGTGTTATTGAGAATTTGAGAAACATTAGGAATCGCATGATTCGTATGCTTGTGTTTGTGTTGTTTGGTGATCTTTCTATTAAGTTCAAAGATTTTAGGACGAGAAAAATAATGGAAACCAATACTTCCCAAACCATAGCCTAGGCAAATCAAACCAATCAATAAGAAAGGTTGTGTTATTGAGTATTTGAGAAACATTAGGAATCGCATGATTCGTATGCTTGTGTGTGTGTTGTTTGGTGATCTTTCCATCAAGTTCTAGTAAGTTCAAAGATTTTTGGACGAGAAAAAGATTGGAAACCAACACTTCCACAACCATAGCCTAGGCAAATCAAACCAATCAATAAGAAAGGTTGTGTTATTGAGTATTTGAGAAACATTAGGAATCGCATGATTCGTATGTTTGTGTTTGTGTTGTTTGGTGATCTTTCTATCAAGTTCTATTAAGTTCAAAGATTTTTGGACGAGAAAAAAAATGGAAACCAACACTTCCCAAACCCTATCCTAGTCAAATCAAACCAATCAATAAGAAAGGTTGTGTTATTGAGAATTTGTGAAACATTAGGAAACACATGATTCGTATGCTTGTGTTTGTGTTGTTTAGTGATCTTTCTATCAAGTTCTATTAAGTTCAAAGATTTTTGGACGAGAAAAAGAATGGAAACGAACACTTCCACAACCATAGCCTAGGCAAATCAAACCAATCAATAAGAAAGGTTGTGTTATTGAGAATTTGAGAAACATTAGGAATCGCATGATTCGTATGCTTGTGTTTGTGTTGTTTGGTGATCTTTCTATTAAGTTCAAAGATTTTTGGACGAGAAAAATAATGGAAACCAATACTTCCCAAACCATATCCTAGGCAAATCAAACCAATCAATGAGAAATGTTGTGTTATTGAGTATTTGAGAAACATTAGGAATCGCACGATTCGTATGTTTGTGTTTGTGTTGTTTGGTGATCTTTCTATCGAGTTCTATTAAGTTCAAAGATTTTTGGACGAGAAAAAGAATGGAAACCAACACTTCCCAAACCCTATCCTAGTCAAATCAAACCAATCAATAAGAAAGGTTGTGTTATTGAGAATTTGTGAAACATTAGGAAACACATGATTCGTATGCTTGTGTTTGTGTTGTTTAGTGATCTTTCTATCAAGTTCTATTAAGTTCAAAGATTTTTGGACGAGAAAAAGAATGGAAACGAACACTTCCACAACCATAGCCTAGGCAAATCAAACCAATCAATAAGAAAGGTTGTGTTATTGAGAATTTGAGAAACATTAGGAATCGCATGATTCGTATGCTTGTGCTTGTGTTGTTTGGCTATCTTTCTATTAAGTTCAAAGATTTTTGGACGAGAAAAAGAATGCAAACGAACACTTCCACAACCATAGCCTAGGCAAATCAAACCAATCAATAAGAAAGGTTGTGTTATTGAGTATTTGAGAAACATTAGGAATCGCATGATTTGTATGCTTGTGTTTGTGTTGTTTAGTGATCTTTCTATCAAGTTCTATTAAGTTCAAAGATTTTTGGACGAGAAAAAGAATGGAAACCAACACTTCCCAAACCATATCCTAGGCAAATCAAATCAATCAATAAGAAATGTTGTGTTATTGAGAATTTGAGAAACATTAGGAATGGCATGATTCGTATGCTTGTGTTTGTGTTGTTTAGTGATCTTTCTATCAAGTTCTATTAAGTTCAAAGATTTTTGGACGAGAAAAAGAATGGAAACCAATACTTCCCAAACCATATCCTAGGCAAATCAAACCAATCAATAAGAAATGTTGTGTTATTGAGAATTTGAGAAACATTAGGAATGGCATGATTCGTATGCTTGTGTTTGTGTTGTTTGGTGATCTTTCTATTAAGTTCAAAGATTATTGGACGAGAAAAATAATGGAAACCAATACTTCCCAAACCATAGCCTAGGCAAATCAAACCAATCAATAAGAAAGGTTGTGTTATTGAGTATTTGAGAAACATTAGGAATCGCATGATTCGTATGCTTGTTTTTGTGTTGTTTGGTGATCTTTCTATTAAGTTCAAAGATTTTTGGACGAGACAAATAATGGAAACCAACACTTCCGAAACCATATCCTAGGCAAATCAAACCAATCAATAAGAAATGTTGTGTTATTGAGAATTTGAGAAACATTAGGAATCGCATGATTCGTATACTTGTATTTGTGTTGTTTGGTGATCTTTCTATTAAGTTCAAAGATTTTTGGACGAGAAAAAGAATGGAAACCAACACTTCCACAACCATAGCCTCGGCAAATCAAACCAATCAATAAGAAAGGTTGTGTTATTGAGTATTTGAGAAACTTTAGGAATCGCATGATCCGTATGCTTATGTTTGTGTTGTTTTGTGATCTTTCTATTAAGTTCACAGATTTTTAGACGAGAAAAAGAATTGAAACCAACACTTCCACAACCATAGCCTGGGCAAATCAATACAATCAATAAGAAATGTTGTGTTATTGAGTATTTGAGAAACATTAGGAATCGCATGATTCGTATGTTTGTGTTTGTGTTGTTTGGTGATCTTTCTTTTAAGTTCAAAGATTTTTGGACGAGAAAAAGAATGGAAACCAATACTTCCCAAACCATATCCTAGGCAAATCAAACCAATCAATAAGAAATGTTGTGTTATTGAGAATTTGAGAAACATTAGGAATCGCATGATTCGTATGCTTGTGTTTGTGTTGTTTGGTGATCTTTCTATTAAGTTCAAAGATTTTAGGACGAGAAAAATAATGGAAACCAATACTTCCCAAACCATAGCCTAGGCAAATCAAACCAATCAATAAGAAAGGTTGTGTTATTGAGTATTTGAGAAACATTAGGAATCGCATGATTCGTATGCTTGTGTGTGTGTTGTTTGGTGATCTTTCCATCAAGTTCTAGTAAGTTCAAAGATTTTTGGACGAGAAAAAGATTGGAAACCAACACTTCCACAACCATAGCCTAGGCAAATCAAACCAATCAATAAGAAAGGTTGTGTTATTGAGTATTTGAGAAACATTAGGAATCGCATGATTCGTATGTTTGTGTTTGTGTTGTTTGGTGATCTTTCTATCAAGTTCTATTAAGTTCAAAGATTTTTGGACGAGAAAAAAAATGGAAACCAACACTTCCCAAACCCTATCCTAGTCAAATCAAACCAATCAATAAGAAAGGTTGTGTTATTGAGAATTTGTGAAACATTAGGAAACACATGATTCGTATGCTTGTGTTTGTGTTGTTTAGTGATCTTTCTATCAAGTTCTATTAAGTTCAAAGATTTTTGGACGAGAAAAAGAATGGAAACGAACACTTCCACAACCATAGCCTAGGTAAATCAAACCAATCAATAAGAAAGGTTGTGTTATTGAGAATTTGAGAAACATTAGGAATCGCATGATTCGTATGCTTGTGCTTGTGTTGTTTGGCTATCTTTCTATTAAGTTCAAAGATTTTTGGACGAGAAAAAGAATGCAAACGAACACTTCCACAACCATAGCCTAGGCAAATCAAACCAATCAATAAGAAAGGTTGTGTTATTGAGTATTTGAGAAACATTAGGAATCGCATGATTTGTATGCTTGTGTTTGTGTTGTTTAGTGATCTTTCTATCAAGTTCTATTAAGTTAAAAGATTTTTGGACGAGAAAAAGAATGGAAACCAACACTTCCCAAACCATATCCTAGGCAAATCAAATCAATCAATAAGAAATGTTGTGTTATTGAGAATTTGAGAAACATTAGGAATGGCATGATTCGTATGCTTGTGTTTGTGTTGTTTAGTGATCTTTCTATCAAGTTCTATTAAGTTCAAAGATTTTTGGACGAGAAAAAGAATGGAAACCAATACTTCCCAAACCATATCCTAGGCAGATCAAACCAATCAATAAGAAAGGTTGTGTTATTGAGTATTTGAGAAACATTAGGAATCGCATGATTCGTATGCTTGTGTTTGTGTTGTTTTGTGATCTTTCTATTAAGTTCAAAGATTTTTAGACGAGAAAAAGAATTGAAACAAACATTCCACAACCATAGCCTGGGCAAATCAAACCAATCAATAAGAAATGTTGTGTTATTGAGAATTTGAGAAACATTAGGAATGGCATGATTCGTATGCTAGTGTTTGTGTTGTTTAGTGATCTTTCTATCAAGTTCTATTAAGTTCAAAGATTTTTGGACGAGAAAAAGAATGGAAACCAATACTTCCCAAACCATATCCTAGGCAAATCAAACCAATCAATAAGAAATGTTGTGTTATTGAGAATTTGAGAAACATTAGGAATGGCATGATTCGTATGCTTGTGTTTGTGTTGTTTGGTGATCTTTCTATTAAGTTCAAAGATTTTTGGACGAGAAAAATAATGGAAACCAATACTTCCCAAACCATATCCTAGGCAAATCAAACCAATCAATGAGAAATGTTGTGTTATTGAGTATTTGAGAAACATTAGGAATCGCACGATTCGTATGTTTGTGTTTGTGTTGTTTGGTGATCTTTCTATCGAGTTCTATTAAGTTCAAAGATTTTTGGACGAGAAAAAGAATGGAAACCAACACTTCCCAAACCCTATCCTAGTCAAATCAAACCAATCAATAAGAAAGGTTGTGTTATTGAGAATTTGTGAAACATTAGGAAACACATGATTCGTATGCTTGTGTTTGTGTTGTTTAGTGATCTTTCTATCAAGTTCTATTAAGTTCAAAGATTTTTGGACGAGAAAAAGAATGGAAACGAACACTTCCACAACCATAGCCTAGGCAAATCAAACCAATCAATAAGAAAGGTTGTGTTATTGAGAATTTGAGAAACATTAGGAATCGCATGATTCGTATGCTTGTGCTTGTGTTGTTTGGCTATCTTTCTATTAAGTTCAAAGATTTTTGGACGAGAAAAAGAATGCAAACGAACACTTCCACAACCATAGCCTAGGCAAATCAAACCAATCAATAAGAAAGGTTGTGTTATTGAGTATTTGAGAAACATTAGGAATCGCATGATTTGTATGCTTGTGTTTGTGTTGTTTAGTGATCTTTCTATCAAGTTCTATTAAGTTCAAAGATTTTTGGACGAGAAAAAGAATGGAAACCAACACTTCCCAAACCATATCCTAGGCAAATCAAATCAATCAATAAGAAATGTTGTGTTATTGAGAATTTGAGAAACATTAGGAATGGCATGATTCGTATGCTTGTGTTTGTGTTGTTTAGTGATCTTTCTATCAAGTTCTATTAAGTTCAAAGATTTTTGGACGAGAAAAAGAATGGAAACCAATACTTCCCAAACCATATCCTAGGCAAATCAAACCAATCAATAAGAAATGTTGTGTTATTGAGAATTTGAGAAACATTAGGAATGGCATGATTCGTATGCTTGTGTTTGTGTTGTTTGGTGATCTTTCTATTAAGTTCAAAGATTATTGGACGAGAAAAATAATGGAAACCAATACTTCCCAAACCATAGCCTAGGCAAATCAAACCAATCAATAAGAAAGGTTGTGTTATTGAGTATTTGAGAAACATTAGGAATCGCATGATTCGTATGCTTGTTTTTGTGTTGTTTGGTGATCTTTCTATTAAGTTCAAAGATTTTTGGACGAGACAAATAATGGAAACCAACACTTCCGAAACCATATCCTAGGCAAATCAAACCAATCAATAAGAAATGTTGTGTTATTGAGAATTTGAGAAACATTAGGAATCGCATGATTCGTATACTTGTATTTGTGTTGTTTGGTGATCTTTCTATTAAGTTCAAAGATTTTTGGACGAGAAAAAGAATGGAAACCAACACTTCCACAACCATAGCCTCGGCAAATCAAACCAATCAATAAGAAAGGTTGTGTTATTGAGTATTTGAGAAACTTTAGGAATCGCATGATCCGTATGCTTATGTTTGTGTTGTTTTGTGATCTTTCTATTAAGTTCACAGATTTTTAGACGAGAAAAAGAATTGAAACCAACACTTCCACAACCATAGCCTGGGCAAATCAATACAATCAATAAGAAATGTTGTGTTATTGAGTATTTGAGAAACATTAGGAATCGCATGATTCGTATGTTTGTGTTTGTGTTGTTTGGTGATCTTTCTTTTAAGTTCAAAGATTTTTGGACGAGAAAAAGAATGGAAACCAATACTTCCCAAACCATATCCTAGGCAAATCAAACCAATCAATAAGAAATGTTGTGTTATTGAGAATTTGAGAAACATTAGGAATCGCATGATTCGTATGCTTGTGTTTGTGTTGTTTGGTGATCTTTCTATTAAGTTCAAAGATTTTAGGACGAGAAAAATAATGGAAACCAATACTTCCCAAACCATAGCCTAGGCAAATCAAACCAATCAATAAGAAAGGTTGTGTTATTGAGTATTTGAGAAACATTAGGAATCGCATGATTCGTATGCTTGTGTGTGTGTTGTTTGGTGATCTTTCCATCAAGTTCTAGTAAGTTCAAAGATTTTTGGACGAGAAAAAGATTGGAAACCAACACTTCCACAACCATAGCCTAGGCAAATCAAACCAATCAATAAGAAAGGTTGTGTTATTGAGTATTTGAGAAACATTAGGAATCGCATGATTCGTATGTTTGTGTTTGTGTTGTTTGGTGATCTTTCTATCAAGTTCTATTAAGTTCAAAGATTTTTGGACGAGAAAAAAAATGGAAACCAACACTTCCCAAACCCTATCCTAGTCAAATCAAACCAATCAATAAGAAAGGTTGTGTTATTGAGAATTTGTGAAACATTAGGAAACACATGATTCGTATGCTTGTGTTTGTGTTGTTTAGTGATCTTTCTATCAAGTTCTATTAAGTTCAAAGATTTTTGGACGAGAAAAAGAATGGAAACGAACACTTCCACAACCATAGCCTAGGTAAATCAAACCAATCAATAAGAAAGGTTGTGTTATTGAGAATTTGAGAAACATTAGGAATCGCATGATTCGTATGCTTGTGCTTGTGTTGTTTGGCTATCTTTCTATTAAGTTCAAAGATTTTTGGACGAGAAAAAGAATGCAAACGAACACTTCCACAACCATAGCCTAGGCAAATCAAACCAATCAATAAGAAAGGTTGTGTTATTGAGTATTTGAGAAACATTAGGAATCGCATGATTTGTATGCTTGTGTTTGTGTTGTTTAGTGATCTTTCTATCAAGTTCTATTAAGTTAAAAGATTTTTGGACGAGAAAAAGAATGGAAACCAACACTTCCCAAACCATATCCTAGGCAAATCAAATCAATCAATAAGAAATGTTGTGTTATTGAGAATTTGAGAAACATTAGGAATGGCATGATTCGTATGCTTGTGTTTGTGTTGTTTAGTGATCTTTCTATCAAGTTCTATTAAGTTCAAAGATTTTTGGACGAGAAAAAGAATGGAAACCAATACTTCCCAAACCATATCCTAGGCAGATCAAACCAATCAATAAGAAAGGTTGTGTTATTGAGTATTTGAGAAACATTAGGAATCGCATGATTCGTATGCTTGTGTTTGTGTTGTTTTGTGATCTTTCTATTAAGTTCAAAGATTTTTAGACGAGAAAAAGAATTGAAACAAACATTCCACAACCATAGCCTGGGCAAATCAAACCAATCAATAAGAAATGTTGTGTTATTGAGAATTTGAGAAACATTAGGAATGGCATGATTCGTATGCTAGTGTTTGTGTTGTTTAGTGATCTTTCTATCAAGTTCTATTAAGTTCAAAGATTTTTGGACGAGAAAAAGAATGGAAACCAATACTTCCCAAACCATATCCTAGGCAAATCAAACCAATCAATAAGAAATGTTGTGTTATTGAGAATTTGAGAAACATTAGGAATGGCATGATTCGTATGCTTGTGTTTGTGTTGTTTGGTGATCTTTCTATTAAGTTCAAAGATTTTTGGACGAGAAAAATAATGGAAACCAATACTTCCCAAACCATATCCTAGGCAAATCAAACCAATCAATGAGAAATGTTGTGTTATTGAGTATTTGAGAAACATTAGGAATCGCACGATTCGTATGTTTGTGTTTGTGTTGTTTGGTGATCTTTCTATCGAGTTCTATTAAGTTCAAAGATTTTTGGACGAGAAAAAGAATGGAAACCAACACTTCCCAAACCCTATCCTAGTCAAATCAAACCAATCAATAAGAAAGGTTGTGTTATTGAGAATTTGTGAAACATTAGGAAACACATGATTCGTATGCTTGTGTTTGTGTTGTTTAGTGATCTTTCTATCAAGTTCTATTAAGTTCAAAGATTTTTGGACGAGAAAAAGAATGGAAACGAACACTTCCACAACCATAGCCTAGGCAAATCAAACCAATCAATAAGAAAGGTTGTGTTATTGAGAATTTGAGAAACATTAGGAATCGCATGATTCGTATGCTTGTGCTTGTGTTGTTTGGCTATCTTTCTATTAAGTTCAAAGATTTTTGGACGAGAAAAAGAATGCAAACGAACACTTCCACAACCATAGCCTAGGCAAATCAAACCAATCAATAAGAAAGGTTGTGTTATTGAGTATTTGAGAAACATTAGGAATCGCATGATTTGTATGCTTGTGTTTGTGTTGTTTAGTGATCTTTCTATCAAGTTCTATTAAGTTCAAAGATTTTTGGACGAGAAAAAGAATGGAAACCAACACTTCCCAAACCATATCCTAGGCAAATCAAATCAATCAATAAGAAATGTTGTGTTATTGAGAATTTGAGAAACATTAGGAATGGCATGATTCGTATGCTTGTGTTTGTGTTGTTTAGTGATCTTTCTATCAAGTTCTATTAAGTTCAAAGATTTTTGGACGAGAAAAAGAATGGAAACCAATACTTCCCAAACCATATCCTAGGCAAATCAAACCAATCAATAAGAAATGTTGTGTTATTGAGAATTTGAGAAACATTAGGAATGGCATGATTCGTATGCTTGTGTTTGTGTTGTTTGGTGATCTTTCTATTAAGTTCAAAGATTATTGGACGAGAAAAATAATGGAAACCAATACTTCCCAAACCATAGCCTAGGCAAATCAAACCAATCAATAAGAAAGGTTGTGTTATTGAGTATTTGAGAAACATTAGGAATCGCATGATTCGTATGCTTGTTTTTGTGTTGTTTGGTGATCTTTCTATTAAGTTCAAAGATTTTTGGACGAGACAAATAATGGAAACCAACACTTCCGAAACCATATCCTAGGCAAATCAAACCAATCAATAAGAAATGTTGTGTTATTGAGAATTTGAGAAACATTAGGAATCGCATGATTCGTATACTTGTATTTGTGTTGTTTGGTGATCTTTCTATTAAGTTCAAAGATTTTTGGACGAGAAAAAGAATGGAAACCAACACTTCCACAACCATAGCCTCGGCAAATCAAACCAATCAATAAGAAAGGTTGTGTTATTGAGTATTTGAGAAACTTTAGGAATCGCATGATCCGTATGCTTATGTTTGTGTTGTTTTGTGATCTTTCTATTAAGTTCACAGATTTTTAGACGAGAAAAAGAATTGAAACCAACACTTCCACAACCATAGCCTGGGCAAATCAATACAATCAATAAGAAATGTTGTGTTATTGAGTATTTGAGAAACATTAGGAATCGCATGATTCGTATGTTTGTGTTTGTGTTGTTTGGTGATCTTTCTTTTAAGTTCAAAGATTTTTGGACGAGAAAAAGAATGGAAACCAATACTTCCCAAACCATATCCTAGGCAAATCAAACCAATCAATAAGAAATGTTGTGTTATTGAGAATTTGAGAAACATTAGGAATGGCATGATTCGTATGCTTGTGTTTGTGTTGTTTGGTGATCTTTCTATTAAGTTCAAAGATTATTGGACGAGAAAAATAATGGAAACCAATACTTCCCAAACCATAGCCTAGGCAAATCAAACCAATCAATAAGAAAGGTTGTGTTATTGAGTATTTGAGAAACATTAGGAATCGCATGATTCGTATGCTTGTTTTTGTTGTTGTTTGGTGATCTTTCTATTAAGTTCAAAGATTTTTGGACGAGACAAATAATGGAAACCAACACTTCCGAAACCATATCCTAGGCAAATCAAACCAATCAATAAGAAATGTTGTGTTATTGAGAATTTGAGAAACATTAGGAATCGCATGATTCGTATACTTGTATTTGTGTTGTTTGGTGATCTTTCTATTAAGTTCAAAGATTTTTGGACGAGAAAAAGAATGGAAACCAACACTTCCACAACCATAGCCTCGGCAAATCAAACCAATCAATAAGAAAGGTTGTGTTATTGAGTATTTGAGAAACTTTAGGAATCGCATGATCCGTATGCTTATGTTTGTGTTGTTTTGTGATCTTTCTATTAAGTTCACAGATTTTTAGACGAGAAAAAGAATTGAAACCAACACTTCCACAACCATAGCCTGGGCAAATCAATACAATCAATAAGAAATGTTGTGTTATTGAGTATTTGAGAAACATTAGGAATCGCATGATTCGTATGTTTGTGTTTGTGTTGTTTGGTGATCTTTCTTTTAAGTTCAAAGATTTTTGGACGAGAAAAAGAATGGAAACCAATACTTCCCAAACCATATCCTAGGCAAATCAAACCAATCAATAAGAAATGTTGTGTTATTGAGAATTTGAGAAACATTAGGAATCGCATGATTCGTATGCTTGTGTTTGTGTTGTTTGGTGATCTTTCTATTAAGTTCAAAGATTATTGGACGAGAAAAATAATGGAAACCAATACTTCCCAAACCATAGCCTAGGCAAATCAAACCAATCAATAAGAAAGGTTGTGTTATTGAGTATTTGAGAAACATTAGGAATCGCATGATTCGTATGCTTGTTTTTGTGTTGTTTGGTGATCTTTCTATTAAGTTCAAAGATTTTTGGACGAGACAAATAATGGAAACCAACACTTCCGAAACCATATCCTAGGCAAATCAAACCAATCAATAAGAAATGTTGTGTTATTGAGAATTTGAGAAACATTAGGAATCGCATGATTCGTATACTTGTATTTGTGTTGTTTGGTGATCTTTCTATTAAGTTCAAAGATTTTTGGACGAGAAAAAGAATGGAAACCAACACTTCCACAACCATAGCCTCGGCAAATCAAACCAATCAATAAGAAAGGTTGTGTTATTGAGTATTTGAGAAACTTTAGGAATCGCATGATCCGTATGCTTATGTTTGTGTTGTTTTGTGATCTTTCTATTAAGTTCACAGATTTTTAGACGAGAAAAAGAATTGAAACCAACACTTCCACAACCATAGCCTGGGCAAATCAATACAATCAATAAGAAATGTTGTGTTATTGAGTATTTGAGAAACATTAGGAATCGCATGATTCGTATGTTTGTGTTTGTGTTGTTTGGTGATCTTTCTTTTAAGTTCAAAGATTTTTGGACGAGAAAAAGAATGGAAACCAATACTTCCCAAACCATATCCTAGGCAAATCAAACCAATCAATAAGAAATGTTGTGTTATTGAGAATTTGAGAAACATTAGGAATCGCATGATTCGTATGCTTGTGTTTGTGTTGTTTGGTGATCTTTCTATTAAGTTCAAAGATTTTAGGACGAGAAAAATAATGGAAACCAATACTTCCCAAACCATAGCCTAGGCAAATCAAACCAATCAATAAGAAAGGTTGTGTTATTGAGTATTTGAGAAACATTAGGAATCGCATGATTCGTATGCTTGTGTGTGTGTTGTTTGGTGATCTTTCCATCAAGTTCTAGTAAGTTCAAAGATTTTTGGACGAGAAAAAGATTGGAAACCAACACTTCCACAACCATAGCCTAGGCAAATCAAACCAATCAATAAGAAAGGTTGTGTTATTGAGTATTTGAGAAACATTAGGAATCGCATGATTCGTATGTTTGTGTTTGTGTTGTTTGGTGATCTTTCTATCAAGTTCTATTAAGTTCAAAGATTTTTGGACGAGAAAAAAAATGGAAACCAACACTTCCCAAACCCTATCCTAGTCAAATCAAACCAATCAATAAGAAAGGTTGTGTTATTGAGAATTTGTGAAACATTAGGAAACACATGATTCGTATGCTTGTGTTTGTGTTGTTTAGTGATCTTTCTATCAAGTTCTATTAAGTTCAAAGATTTTTGGACGAGAAAAAGAATGGAAACGAACACTTCCACAACCATAGCCTAGGCAAATCAAACCAATCAATAAGAAAGGTTGTGTTATTGAGAATTTGAGAAACATTAGGAATCGCATGATTCGTATGCTTGTGCTTGTGTTGTTTGGCTATCTTTCTATTAAGTTCAAAGATTTTTGGACGAGAAAAAGAATGCAAACGAACACTTCCACAACCATAGCCTAGGCAAATCAAACCAATCAATAAGAAAGGTTGTGTTATTGAGTATTTGAGAAACATTAGGAATCGCATGATTTGTATGCTTGTGTTTGTGTTGTTTAGTGATCTTTCTATCAAGTTCTATTAAGTTCAAAGATTTTTGGACGAGAAAAAGAATGGAAACCAACACTTCCCAAACCATATCCTAGGCAAATCAAATCAATCAATAAGAAATGTTGTGTTATTGAGAATTTGAGAAACATTAGGAATGGCATGATTCGTATGCTTGTGTTTGTGTTGTTTAGTGATCTTTCTATCAAGTTCTATTAAGTTCAAAGATTTTTGGACGAGAAAAAGAATGGAAACCAATACTTCCCAAACCATATCCTAGGCAAATCAAACCAATGAATAAGAAATGTTGTGTTATTGAGAATTTGAGAAACATTAGGAATGGCATGATTCGTATGCTTGTGTTTGTGTTGTTTGGTGATCTTTCTATTAAGTTCAAAGATTTTTGGACGAGAAAAATAATGGAAACCAATACTTCCCAAACCATAGCCTAGGCAAATCAAACCAATCAATAAGAAAGGTTGTGTTATTGAGTATTTGAGAAACATTAGGAATCGCATGATTCGTATGCTTGTTTTTGTGTTGTTTGGTGATCTTTCTATTAAGTTCAAAGATTTTTGGACGAGAAAAATAATGGAAACCAACACTTCCGAAACCATATCCTAGGAAAATCAAACCAATCAATAAGAAATGTTGTGTTATTGAGAATTTGAGAAATATTAGGAATCGCATGATTCGTATACTTGTATTTGTGTTGTTTGGTGATCTTTCTATTAAGTTCAAAGATTTTTGGACGAGAAAAAGAATGGAAACCAACACTTCCACAACCATAGCCTCGGCAAATCAAACCAATCAATAAGAAAGGTTGTGTTATTGAGTATTTGAGAAACTTTAGGAATCGCATGATCCGTATGCTTATGTTTGTGTTGTTTTGTGATCTTTCTATTAAGTTCACAGATTTTTAGACGAGAAAAAGAATTGAAACCAACACTTCCACAACCATAGCCTGGGCAAATCAATACAATCAATAAGAAATGTTGTGTTATTGAGTATTTGAGAAACATTAGGAATCGCATGATTCGTATGTTTGTGTTTGTGTTGTTTGGTGATCTTTCTTTTAAGTTCAAAGATTTTTGGACGAGAAAAAGAATGGAAACCAATACTTCCCAAACCATATCCTAGGCAAATCAAACCAATCAATAAGAAATGTTGTGTTATTGAGAATTTGAGAAACATTAGGAATCGCATGATTCGTATGCTTGTGTTTGTGTTGTTTGGTGATCTTTCTATTAAGTTCAAAGATTTTAGGACGAGAAAAATAATGGAAACCAATACTTCCCAAACCATAGCCTAGACAAATCAAACCAATCAATAAGAAAGGTTGTGTTATTGAGTATTTGAGAAACATTAGGAATCGCATGATTCGTATGCTTGTGTGTGTGTTGTTTGGTGATCTTTCCATCAAGTTCTAGTAAGTTCAAAGATTTTTGGACGAGAAAAAGATTGGAAACCAACACTTCCACAACCATAGCCTAGGCAAATCAAACCAATCAATAAGAAAGGTTGTGTTATTGAGTATTTTGAGAAACATTAGGAATCGCATGATTCGTATGTTTGTGTTTGTGTTGTTTGGTGATCTTTCTATCAAGTTCTATTAAGTTCAAAGATTTTTGGACGAGAAAAAAAATGGAAACCAACACTTCCCAAACCATATCCTAGGCAAATCAAACCAATCAATAAGAAAGGTTGTGTTATTGAGTATTTGAGAAACATTAGGAATCGCATGATTCGTATGCTTGTGTTTGTGTTGTTTTGTGATCTTTCTATTAAGTTCAAAGATTTTTAAACGAGAAAAAGAATTGAAACCAACACTTCCACAACCATAACCTGGGCAAATCAAAACAATCAATAAGAAATGTTGTGTTATTGAGTATTTGAGAAACATTAGGAATCGCATGATTCGTATGCTTGTGTTTCTGTTGTTTGGGTATCATTCTATTAAGTTCAAAGATTTTTGGACGAGAAAAATAATGGAAACCATTACTTCCCAAACCATAGCCTAGGCAAATCAAACCAATCAATAAGAAAGGTTGTGTTATTGAGTATTTGAGAAACATTAGGAATCGCATGATTCGTATGCTTGTGTTTGTGTTGTTTTGTGATCTTTCTATTAAGTTCAAAGATTTTTAAACGAGAAAAAGAATTGAAACCAACACTTCCACAACCATAGCCTGGGCAAATCAAAACAATCAATAAGAAATGTTGTGTTATTGAGTATTTGAGAAACATTAGGAATCGCATGATTCGTATGCTTGTGTTTGTGTTGTTTGGGTATCATTCTATTAAGTTCAAAGATTTTTGGACGAGAAAAATAATGGAAACCAACACTTCCCAAACCATATCCTAGGCAAATCAAACCAATCAATAAGAAATGTTGTGTTATTGAGAATTTGATAAACATTAGGAATCGCATGATTCGTATGCTTGTGTTTGTGTTGTTTGGTGATCTTTCTATTAAGTTCAAAGATTTTTGGACGAGAAAAATAATGGAAACCAATACTTCCCAAACCATAGCCTAGGCAAATCAAACCAATCAATAAGAAAGGTTGTGTTATTGAGTATTTGAGAAACATTAGGAATCGCATGATTCGTATGCTTGTGTTTGTGTTGTTTGGGTATCTTTCTATTAAGTTCAAACATTTTTGGACGAGAAAAAGAATGGAAACGAACACTTCCACAACCATAGCCTAGGCAAATCAAACCAATCAATAAGAAAGGTTGTGTTATTGAGTATTTGAGAAACTTTAGGAATCGCATGATTCGTATGCTTGTGTTTGTGTTGTTTTGTGATCTTTCTATTAAGTTCAAAATTCTTTAGACGAGAAAAAAAATTGAAACCAACACTTCCACAACCATAGCCTGGGCAAATGAATACAATAAATAAGAAATGTTGTGTTATTGAGTATTTGAGAAACATTAGGAATCGCATGATTCGTATGCTTGTGTTTGTGTTGTTTGGTGATCTTTCTTTTAAGTTCAAAGATTTTTGGACGAGAAAAAGAATGGAAACCAATACTTCCCAAACCATATCCTAGGCAAATCAAACCAATCAATAAGAAATGTTGTGTTATTGAGAATTTGAGAAACATTAGGAATCGCATGATTCGTATGCTTGTGTTTGTGTTGTTTGGTAATCTTTCTTTTAAGTTCAAAGATTTTTGGACGAGAAAAATAATGGAAACCAATACTTCCCAAACCATAGCCTAGGCAAATCAAACCAATCAATAAGAAAGGTTGTGTTATTGAGTATTTGAGAAACATTAGGAATCGCATGATTCGTATGCTTGTGTTTGTGTTGTTTTGTGATCTTTCTATTAAGTTCAAAGATTTTTAGACGAGAAAAAGAATTGAAACCAACACTTCCACAACCATAGCCTGGGCAAATCAAAACAATCAATAAGAAATGTTGTGTTATTGAGTATTTGAGAAACATTAGGAATCGCATGATTCGTATGCTTGTGTTTGTGTTGTTTGGTGATCTTTCCATCAAGTTCTAGTAAGTTCAAAGATCTTTGGACGAGAAAAAGAACGGAAACGAACACTTCCACAACCATAGCCTAGGCAAATCAAACCAATCAATAAGAAAGGTTGTGTTATTGAGAATTTGAGAAACATTAGGAATCGCATGATTCGTATGCTTTTGCTTGTGTTGTTTGGTGAACTTTCTATTAAGTTCAAAGATTTTTGGACGAGAAAAAGAATGCAAACGAACACTTCCTCAACCATAGCCTAGGCAAATCAAACCAATCAATAAGAAATGTTGTGTTATTGAGAATTTGAGAAACATTAGGAATGGCATGATTCGTATGCTTGTGTTAGTGTTGTTTGGTGATCTTTCTATTAACTGCAAAGATTTTAGGACGAGAAAAATAATGGAAACCAATACTTCCCAAACCATAGCCTAGGCAAATCAAACCAATCAATAAGAAAGGTTGTGTTATTGAGTATTTGAGAAACATTAGGAATCGCAAGATTCGTATGCTTGTGTTTGTGTTGTTTGGTGATCTTTCCATCAAGTTCTAGTAAGTTCAAAGATCTTTGGACGAGAAAAAGAATGGAAACGAACACTTCCACAACCATAGCCTAGGCAAATCAAACCAATCAATAAGAAAGGTTGTGTTATTGAGAATTTGAGAAACATTAGGAATCGCATGATTCGTATGCTTGTGCTTGTGTTGTTTGGTGAACTTTCTATTAAGTTCAAAGATTTTTGGACGAGAAAAAGAATGCAAATGAACACTTCCACAACCATAGCCTAGGCAAATCAAACCAATCAATAAGAAAGGTTGTGTTATTGAGTATTTGAGAAACATTAGGAATCGCATGATTAGTATGCTTGTGTTTGTGTTGTTTAGTTATCTTTCTATCAAGTTCTATTAAGTTCAAAGATTTTTGGACGAGAAAAAGAATGGAAACCAACACTTCCCAAACCATATCCTAGGCAAATCAAACCAATCAATAAGAAATGTTGTGTTATTGAGAATTTGAGAAACATTAGGAATGGCATGATTCGTATGCTTGTGTTAGTGTTGTTTGGTGATCTTTCTATTAAGTTCAAAGATTTTAGGACGAGAAAAATAATGGAAACCAATACTTCCCAAACCATAGCCTAGGCAAATCAAACCAATCAATAAGAAAGGTTGTGTTATTGAGTATTTGAGAAACATTAGGAATCGCAAGATTCGTATGCTTGTGTTTGTGTTGTTTGGTGATCTTTCCATCAAGTTCTAGTAAGTTCAAAGATCTTTGGACGAGAAAAAGAATGGAAACGAACACTTCCACAACCATAGCCTAGGCAAATCAAACCAATCAATAAGAAAGGTTGTGTTATTGAGAATTTGAGAAACATTAGGAATCGCATGATTCGTATGCTTGTGCTTGTGTTGTTTGGTGAACTTTCTATTAAGTTCAAATAATTTTGGACGAGAAAAAGAATGCAAATGAACACTTCCACAACCATAGCCTAGGCAAATCAAACCAATCAATAAGAAAGGTTGTGTTATTGAGTATTTGAGAAACATTAGGAATCGCATGATTAGTATGCTTGTGTTTGTGTTGTTTAGTGATCTTTCTATCAAGTTCTATTAAGTTCAAAGATTTTTGGACGAGAAAAAGAATGGAAACCAACACTTCCCAAACCATATCCTAGGCAAATCAAACCAATCAATAAGAAATGTTGTGTTATTGAGAATTTGAGAAACATTAGGAATGGCATGATTCGTATGCTTGTGTTAGTGTTGTTTGGTGATCTTTCTATTAAGTTCAAAGATTTTAGGACGAGAAAAATAATGGAAACCAATACTTCCCAAACCATAGCCTAGGCAAATCAAACCAATCAATAAGAAAAGTTGTGTTATTGAGTATTTGAGAAACATTAGGAATCGCAAGATTCGTATGCTTGTGTTTGTGTTGTTTGGTGATCTTTCCATCAAGTTCTAGTAAGTTCAAAGATCTTTGGACGAGAAAAAGAATGGAAACGAACACTTCCACAACCATAGCCTAGGCAAATCAAACCAATCAATAAGAAAGGTTGTGTTATTGAGAATTTGAGAAACATTAGGAATCGCATGATTCGTATGCTTGTGCTTGTGTTGTTTGGTGAACTTTCTATTAAGTTCAAAGATTTTTGGACGAGAAAAAGAATGCAAATGAACACTTCCACAACCATAGCCTAGGCAAATCAAACCAATCAATAAGAAAGGTTGTGTTATTGAGTATTTGAGAAACATTAGGAATCGCATGATTAGTATGTTTGTGTTTGTGTTGTTTAGTGATCTTTCTATCAAGTTCTATTAATTTTAAAGATTTTTGGACGAGAAAAATAATGGAAACCAATACTTCCCAAACCATAGCCTAGGCAAATGAAACCAATCAATAAGAAAGGTTGTGTTATTGAGTATTTGAGAAACAATAGGAATCGCATGATTCGTATGCTTGTTTTTGTGTTGTTTGGTGATCTTTCTATTAAGTTCAAAGATTTTTGGACGATAAAAATAATGGAAACCAACACTTCCGAAACCATATCCTAGGCAAATCAAACCAATCAATAAGAAATGTTGTGTTATTGAGAATTTGAGAAACATTAGGAATCGCATGATTCGTATACTTGTATTTGTGTTGTTTGGTGATCTTTCCATTAAGTTCAAAGATTTTTGGACGAGAAAAAGAATGGAAACCAACACTTCCACAACCATAGCCTCGGCAAATCAAACCAATCAATAAGAAAGGTTGTGTTATTGAGTATTTGAGAAACTTTAGGAATCGCATGATCCGTATGCTTGTGTTTGTGTTGTTTTGTGATCTTTCTATTAAGTTCACAGATTTTTAGACGAGAAAAAGAATTGAAACCAATACTTCCACAACCATAGCCTGGGCAAATCAATACAATCAATAAGAAATGTTGTGTTATTGAGTATTTGAGAAACATTAGGAATCGCATGATTCGTATGTTTGTGTTTGTGTTGTTTGGTGATCTTTCTTTTAAGTTCAAAGATTTTTGGACGAGAAAAAGAATGGAAACCAATACTTCCCAAACCATATCCTAGGCAAATCAAACCAATCAATAAGAAATGTTGTGTTATTGAGAATTTGAGAAACATTAGGAATCGCATGATTCGTATGCTTGTGTTTGTGTTGTTTGGTGATCTTTCTATTAAGTTCAAAGATTTTAGGACGAGAAAAATAATGGAAACCAATACTTCCCAAACCATAGCCTAGGCAAATCAAACCAATCAATAAGAAAGGTCATTATTGAGTATTTGAGAAACATTAGGAATCGCATGATTCGTATGCTTGTGTGTGTGTTGTTTGGTGATCTTTCCATCAAGTTCTAGTAAGTTCAAAGATTTTTGGACGAGAAAAAGAATGGAAACGAACACTTCCACAACCATAGCCTAGGCAAATCAAACCAATCAATAAGAAAGGTTGTGTTATTGAGTATTTGAGAAACTTTAGGAATCGCATGATTCGTATGCTTGTGTTTGTGTTGTTTTGTGATCTTTCTATTAAGTTCAAAATTCTTTAGACGAGAAAAAAAATTGAAACCAACACTTCCACAACCATAGCCTGGGCAAATGAATACAATAAATAAGAAATGTTGTGTTATTGAGTATTTGAGAAACATTAGGAATCGCATGATTCGTATGCTTGTGTTTGTGTTGTTTGGTGATCTTTCTTTTAAGTTCAAAGATTTTTGGACGAGAAAAAGAATGGAAACCAATACTTCCCAAACCATATCCTAGGCAAATCAAACCAATCAATAAGAAATGTTGTGTTATTGAGAATTTGAGAAACATTAGGAATCGCATGATTCGTATGCTTGTGTTTGTGTTGTTTGGTAATCTTTCTTTTAAGTTCAAAGATTTTTGGACGAGAAAAATAATGGAAACCAATACTTCCCAAACCATAGCCTAGGCAAATCAAACCAATCAATAAGAAAGGTTGTGTTATTGAGTATTTGAGAAACATTAGGAATCGCATGATTCGTATGCTTGTGTTTGTGTTGTTTTGTGATCTTTCTATTAAGTTCAAAGATTTTTAGACGAGAAAAAGAATTGAAACCAACACTTCCACAACCATAGCCTGGGCAAATCAAAACAATCAATAAGAAATGTTGTGTTATTGAGTATTTGAGAAACATTAGGAATCGCATGATTCGTATGCTTGTGTTTGTGTTGTTTGGTGATCTTTCCATCAAGTTCTAGTAAGTTCAAAGATCTTTGGACGAGAAAAAGAACGGAAACGAACACTTCCACAACCATAGCCTAGGCAAATCAAACCAATCAATAAGAAAGGTTGTGTTATTGAGAATTTGAGAAACATTAGGAATCGCATGATTCGTATGCTTGTGCTTGTGTTGTTTGGTGAACTTTCTATTAAGTTCAAAGATTTTTGGACGAGAAAAAGAATGCAAACGAACACTTCCTCAACCATAGCCTAGGCAAATCAAACCAATCAATAAGAAAGGTTGTGTTATTGAGTATTTGAGAAACATTAGGAATCGCATGATTAGTATGCTTGTGTTTGTGTTGTTTAGTGATCTTTCTATCAAGTTCTATTAAGTTCAAAGATTTTTGGACGAGAAAAAGAATGGAAACCAACACTTCCCAAACCATATCCTAGGCAAATCAAACCAATCAATAAGAAATGTTGTGTTATTGAGAATTTGAGAAACATTAGGAATGGCATGATTCGTATGCTTGTGTTAGTGTTGTTTGGTGATCTTTCTATTAACTTCAAAGATTTTAGGACGAGAAAAATAATGGAAACCAATACTTCCCAAACCATAGCCTAGGCAAATCAAACCAATCAATAAGAAAGGTTGTGTTATTGAGTATTTGAGAAACATTAGGAATCGCAAGACTCGTATGCTTGTGTTTGTGTTGTTTGGTGATCTTTCCATCAAGTTCTAGTAAGTTCAAAGATCTTTGGACGAGAAAAAGAATGGAAACGAACACTTCCACAACCATAGCCTAGGCAAATCAAACCAATCAATAAGAAAGGTTGTGTTATTGAGAATTTGAGAAACATTAGGAATCGCATGATTCGTATGCTTGTGCTTGTGTTGTTTGGTGAACTTTCTATTAAGTTCAAAGATTTTTGGACGAGAAAAAGAATGCAAATGAACACTTCCACAACCATAGCCTAGGCAAATCAAACCAATCAATAAGAAAGGTTGTGTTATTGAGTATTTGAGAAACATTAGGAATCGCATGATTAGTATGCTTGTGTTTGTGTTGTTTAGTTATCTTTCTATCAAGTTCTATTAAGTTCAAAGATTTTTGGACGAGAAAAAGAATGGAAACCAACACTTCCCAAACCATATCCTAGGCAAATCAAACCAATCAATAAGAAATGTTGTGTTATTGAGAATTTGAGAAACATTAGGAATGGCATGATTCGTATGCTTGTGTTAGTGTTGTTTGGTGATCTTTCTATTAAGTTCAAAGATTTTAGGACGAGAAAAATAATGGAAACCAATACTTCCCAAACCATAGCCTAGGCAAATCAAACCAATCAATAAGAAAGGTTGTGTTATTGAGTATTTGAGAAACATTAGGAATCGCAAGATTCGTATGCTTGTGTTTGTGTTGTTTGGTGATCTTTCCATCAAGTTCTAGTAAGTTCAAAGATCTTTGGACGAGAAAAAGAATGGAAACGAACACTTCCACAACCATAGCCTAGGCAAATCAAACCAATCAATAAGAAAGGTTGTGTTATTGAGAATTTGAGAAACATTAGGAATCGCATGATTCGTATGCTTGTGCTTGTGTTGTTTGGTGAACTTTCTATTAAGTTCAAAGAATTTTGGACGAGAAAAAGAATGCAAATGAACACTTCCACAACCATAGCCTAGGCAAATCAAACCAATCAATAAGAAAGGTTGTGTTATTGAGTATTTGAGAAACATTAGGAATCGCATGATTAGTATGCTTGTGTTTGTGTTGTTTAGTGATCTTTCTATCAAGTTCTATTAAGTTCAAAGATTTTTGGACGAGAAAAAGAATGGAAACCAACACTTCCCAAACCATATCCTAGGCAAATCAAACCAATCAATAAGAAATGTTGTGTTATTGAGAATTTGAGAAACATTAGGAATGGCATGATTCGTATGCTTGTGTTAGTGTTGTTTGGTGATCTTTCTATTAAGTTCAAAGATTTTAGGACGAGAAAAATAATGGAAACCAATACTTCCCAAACCATAGCCTAGGCAAATCAAACCAATCAATAAGAAAAGTTGTGTTATTGAGTATTTGAGAAACATTAGGAATCGCAAGATTCGTATGCTTGTGTTTGTGTTGTTTGGTGATCTTTCCATCAAGTTCTAGTAAGTTCAAAGATCTTTGGACGAGAAAAAGAATGGAAACGAACACTTCCACAACCATAGCCTAGGCAAATCAAACCAATCAATAAGAAAGGTTGTGTTATTGAGAATTTGAGAAACATTAGGAATCGCATGATTCGTATGCTTGTGCTTGTGTTGTTTGGTGAACTTTCTATTAAGTTCAAAGATTTTTGGACGAGAAAAAGAATGCAAATGAACACTTCCACAACCATAGCCTAGGCAAATCAAACCAATCAATAAGAAAGGTTGTGTTATTGAGTATTTGAGAAACATTAGGAATCGCATGATTAGTATGTTTGTGTTTGTGTTGTTTAGTGATCTTTCTATCAAGTTCTATTAAGTTCAAAGATTTTTGGACGAGAAAAAGAATGGAAACCAACACTTCCCAAACCATATCCTAGGCAAATCAAACCAATCAATAAGAAATGTTGTGTTATTGAGAATTTGAGAAACATTAGGAATGGCATGATTCGTATGCTTGTGTTAGTGTTGTTTGGTGATCTTTCTATTAAGTTCAAAGATTTTAGGACGAGAAAAATAATGGAAACCAATACTTCCCAAACCATAGCCTAGGCAAATCAAACCAATCAATAAGAAAAGTTGTGTTATTGAGTATTTGAGAAACATTAGGAATCGCAAGATTCGTATGCTTGTGTTTGTGTTGTTTGGTGATCTTTCCATCAAGTTCTAGTAAGTTCAAAGATCTTTGAACGAGAAAAAGAATGGAAACGAACACTTCCACAACCATAGCCTAGGCAAATCAAACCAATCAATAAGAAAGGTTGTGTTATTGAGAATTTGAGAAACATTAGGAATCGCATGATTCGTATGCTTGTGCTTGTGTTGTTTGGTGAACTTTCTATTAAGTTCAAAGATTTTTGGACGAGAAAAAGAATGCAAATGAACACTTCCACAACCATAGCCTAGGCAAATCAAACCAATCAATAAGAAAGGTTGTGTTATTGAGTATTTGAGAAACATTAGGAATCGCATGATTAGTATGTTTGTGTTTGTGTTGTTTAGTGATCTTTCTATCAAGTTCTATTAAGTTCAAAGATTTTTGGACGAGAAAAAGAATGGAAACCAACACTTCCCAAACCATATCCTAGGCAAATCAAACCAATCAATAAGAAATGTTGTGTTATTGAGAATTTGAGAAACATTAGGAATGGCATGATTCGTATGCTTGTGTTAGTGTTGTTTGGTGATCTTTCTATTAAGTTCAAAGATTTTAGGACGAGAAAAATAATGGAAACCAATACTTCCCAAACCATAGCCTAGGCAAATCAAACCAATCAATAAGAAAGGTTGTGTTATTGAGTATTTGAGAAACATTAGGAATCGCAAGATTCGTATGCTTGTGTTTGTGTTGTTTGGTGATCTTTCCATCAAGTTCTAGTAAGTTCAAAGATCTTTGGACGAGAAAAAGAATGGAAACGAACACTTCCACAACCATAGCCTAGGCAAATCAAACCAATCAATAAGAAAGGTTGTGTTATTGAGAATTTGAGAAACATTAGGAATCGCATGATTCGTATGCTTGTGCTTGTGTTGTTTGGTGAACTTTCTATTAAGTTCAAAGATTTTTGGACGAGAAAAAGAATGCAAATGAACACTTCCACAACCATAGCCTAGGCAAATCAAACCAATCAATAAGAAAGGTTGTGTTATTGAGTATTTGAGAAACATTAGGAATCGCATGATTAGTATGCTTGTGTTTGTGTTGTTTAGTTATCTTTCTATCAAGTTCTATTAAGTTCAATGATTTTTGGACGAGAAAAAGAATGGAAACCAACACTTCCCAAACCATATCCTAGGCAAATCAAACCAATCAATAAGAAATGTTGTGTTATTGAGAATTTGAGAAACATTAGGAATGGCATGATTCGTATGCTTGTGTTAGTGTTGTTTGGTGATCTTTCTATTAAGTTCAAAGATTTTAGGACGAGAAAAATAATGGAAACCAATACTTCCCAAACCATAGCCTAGGCAAATCAAACCAATCAATAAGAAAGGTTGTGTTATTGAGTATTTGAGAAACATTAGGAATCGCAAGATTCGTATGCTTGTGTTTGTGTTGTTTGGTGATCTTTCCATCAAGTTCTAGTAAGTTCAAAGATCTTTGGACGAGAAAAAGAATGGAAACGAACACTTCCACAACCATAGCCTAGGCAAATCAAACCAATCAATAAGAAAGGTTGTGTTATTGAGAATTTGAGAAACATTAGGAATCGCATGATTCGTATGCTTGTGCTTGTGTTGTTTGGTGAACTTTCTATTAAGTTCAAAGAATTTTGGACGAGAAAAAGAATGCAAATGAACACTTCCACAACCATAGCCTAGGCAAATCAAACCAATCAATAAGAAAGGTTGTGTTATTGAGTATTTGAGAAACATTAGGAATCGCATGATTAGTATGCTTGTGTTTGTGTTGTTTAGTGATCTTTCTATCAAGTTCTATTAAGTTCAAAGATTTTTGGACGAGAAAAAGAATGGAAACCAACACTTCCCAAACCATATCCTAGGCAAATCAAACCAATCAATAAGAAATGTTGTGTTATTGAGAATTTGAGAAACATTAGGAATGGCATGATTCGTATGCTTGTGTTAGTGTTGTTTGGTGATCTTTCTATTAAGTTCAAAGATTTTAGGACGAGAAAAATAATGGAAACCAATACTTCCCAAACCATAGCCTAGGCAAATCAAACCAATCAATAAGAAAAGTTGTGTTATTGAGTATTTGAGAAACATTAGGAATCGCAAGATTCGTATGCTTGTGTTTGTGTTGTTTGGTGATCTTTCCATCAAGTTCTAGTAAGTTCAAAGATCTTTGGACGAGAAAAAGAATGGAAACGAACACTTCCACAACCATAGCCTAGGCAAATCAAACCAATCAATAAGAAAGGTTGTGTTATTGAGAATTTGAGAAACATTAGGAATCGCATGATTCGTATGCTTGTGCTTGTGTTGTTTGGTGAACTTTCTATTAAGTTCAAAGATTTTTGGACGAGAAAAAGAATGCAAATGAACACTTCCACAACCAGAGCCTAGGCAAATCAAACCAATCAATAAGAAAGGTTGTGTTATTGAGTATTTGAGAAACATTAGGAATCGCAGGATTAGTATGTTTGTGTTTGTGTTGTTTAGTGATCTTTCTATCAAGTTCTATTAATTTTAAAGATTTTTGGACGAGAAAAATAATGGAAACCAATACTTCCCAAACCATAGCCTAGGCAAATGAAACCAATCAATAAGAAAGGTTGTGTTATTGAGTATTTGAGAAACATTAGGAATCGCATGATTCGTATGCTTGTTTTTGTGTTGTTTGGTGATCTTTCTATTAAGTTCAAAGATTTTTGGACGATAAAAATAATGGAAACCAACACTTCCGAAACCATATCCTAGGCAAATCAAACCAATCAATAAGAAATGTTGTGTTATTGAGAATTTGAGAAACATTAGGAATCGCATGATTCGTATACTTGTATTTGTGTTGTTTGGTGATCTTTCCATTAAGTTCAAAGATTTTTGGACGAGAAAAAGAATGGAAACCAACACTGCGTGCCCAGGAGAGAGCCTTCGAGACTCTCAAGCTGAAGTTGACGCAAGCCCCGCTATTGGTGTTGCCTGACTTCACACGACCGTTTGAGGTGGAGTGTGATGCAAGTGGAGTCGGCATAGGGGGCGTGCTTATGCAAGAAGGTAAACCTATCGCCTTCTTTTCTGAGAAATTAAAAGGTGCATGTTTAAACTACTCGACCTATGATAAAGAGTTGTATGCTTTGTATCGAGTGCTTAAAACATGGCAGCATTATCTTTGGCCTAGGGAATTTGTGCTTAAAACTGACCATGAATCCTTGAAACACTTTAAAAGTCAAGATAAAATGGATAGGAGGCATGGTAGATGGATGGAATTCATTGAAACATTCCCTTATGTGATTAAGTTTAAAAGAGGAAAAGATAATGTTGTAGCTGATGCCTTGTCTAGACGCCACACTTTGCTTGTTTCATTAGACTCTAGAGTATTAGGATTTACTTATATTCGTGAGTTATATGAAACTGATCTTGATTTTGGTGATGCGTTTAAGGCTTGTCTTGAAAAGAATTGTGTTGAGAAATACTATTTGCATGATGGCTTTCTTTTTCTAGTTGATAAAGTTTGCATACCTCGTTGTTCATTGCGTTTGCTGCTTGTTGAGGAAGCCCATAGGGGCGGCCTAATGGGGCATTTTGGGAGGGACAAAACTTATCACACTCTTAGGACTCATTTCTATTGGCCACACATGCTTAGGGATGTTGAGAATGTAGTTAAAAGATGCATGGACTGTCTTAGGGCTAAATCTAGACTTATGCCACATGGACTTTACACACCATTGCCCACGCCTACAGCCCCTTGGGAGGACCTTTCTATGGACTTTATAGTTGGGTTGCCTAGGACTAAGAAGGGGAGGGATTCAATCATGGTTGTAGTGGATAGGTTTAGTAAGATGGCACATTTTATAGCATGTCATAAGACCGACGATGCTACTAATGTGGCTGGATTATTCTTTAGGGAGATAGTCAGATTGCATGGGGTTCCTAAAACCATAGTTAGTGACCGAGATACTAAGTTCCTTAGCCACTTTTGGAGAACCTTATGGAGTAAACTAGGAACTAAGTTGCTGTTTTCTACCTCTAGTCACCCTCAAACTGATGGGCAAACCGAGGTCACCAATAGGACACTAGCTACGATTCTTAGGGCCATAATTAGGAAGAACTTGAAGATGTGGGAAGAGGCCTTACCTCATGTGGAGTTTGCATATAACAGGATTGTTCATTCTTCTACTAAATTGACTCCATTTGAATGTGTTTATGGTACTAACCCTCTCACCCCACTAGATCTTACCCCATTGCCAATGAGGGAAAATGAGCACTTTGACGCAGGAAAACATGTGGAGTTTATTAGGGAATTGCATGCTCGCACCAAACTGAAGTTGGAGCAAAAGGCCGAGTACAATGCAAGGAGAGCGAACCATGGGAGGCGCCACGTTGTTTTCCAGCCCGGAGACTTGGTGTGGGTTCATTTGAGGAAAGAGAGATTCCCGGAGCAAAGGAAGAACAAGCTGTCCCCTCGAGGAGATGGACCTTTCAAGGTGCTTAAGAGGATCGGGGACAATGCATACAAGCTGGAGCTGCCCGGTGATTATGGTGTAAGCGCAACTTTCAACGTCGCTGATCTCACGCCATACCTTGCTCTTGATGAAGACTTGGATTCGGGGTCGAATCCTTTCCAAGAAGGGGAGGTTGATGAAGGATCATCTCCTTCATCCAGTCAGCCTCCTCCAAGCGCCCCAACACTCTTTGAGGGGCCAATCACTAGATCCCGAGCTAAGAAGCTACAAAGTGGAATGCATGCCTTTGTGTGTTTCATTTGTGCTAAGGAGGCGAGAGCGAGCATGGAGCCATGTGCCAAGGCTGTGTGCCTAGCAAGTGTGGGCGCCACCCATGAAGAGAGCCAAGGCACAAGCGACGTCGCATGAGTGCCGCGATTGGGCACCGGCGCTGCGGGTGTGCCTCGTTTGGGCACCGGCGCTGCGAGTGTGCCTCGTTTGGGCACCGACGCCTATTTTAGGCACCCAAGAGTGTTTGTTTCATTTTGGGCCTATTATGCTGTTTTGGGCCTATCTATCTTAGAATTAATTAGACCTTTTTAATTATTTCTTTTATTTCCAGAAGTGAGACATATAAGTATTGTTTTGATGGTTTGGAACACTTAGACAATTCAGAAGATAGAAATCGTTTTTCTCTTGAAAAGAGAGAGTTTGAAGCTTTGCTTCATTGAGTGTGTGAATCGCAGCTTGGTTTGTTTGATTTGTGTCAATCCTCTACGAAGCTTGGTGCTTATCAACGATCACGAGCCCCCTTCCTGTGCTTCAAGGTGTCGCCTTGTTGTGTAGGATTGTACAAGGTTGGTTCTTCGTCCATTCTATTAGGATTCTGGTTGAAATACATACCAGGGGTTTAATAGTTGTCTCGAAGGGTTATCCTTCTCGTCGTTTCTATCAATTTCCCTTTTCGTTTCTTCATTTCAGTTTGCTTCTTTGTTGTGTCGTTTTTCCTCTTGTTGAGTCGAGTTCATCATTTCCAGTTTCGTTCCATTCAATTCTAACCATTGTTTCCTTGTGTTTTCCTTGTTGAGTCGTGAACGTCGAAGATCGGGCATCCACACGGCTAACCCCGTATCACATTAGGAATCGCATGATTCGTATGTTTGTGTTTGTGTTGTTTGGTGATCTTTCTATCAAGTTCTATTAAGTTCAAAGATTTTTGGACGAGAAAAAAAATGGAAACCAACACTTCCCAAACCATATCCTAGGCAAATCAAACCAATCAATAAGAAAGGTTGTGTTATTGAGTATTTGAGAAACATTAGGAATCGCATGATTCGTATGCTTGTGTTTGTGTTGTTTTGTGATCTTTCTATTAAGTTCAAAGATTTTTAAACGAGAAAAAGAATTGAAACCAACACTTCCACAACCATAACCTGGGCAAATCAAAACAATCAATAAGAAATGTTGTGTTATTGAGTATTTGAGAAACATTAGGAATCGCATGATTCGTATGCTTGTGTTTCTGTTGTTTGGGTATCATTCTATTAAGTTCAAAGATTTTTGGACGAGAAAAATAATGGAAACCATTACTTCCCAAACCATAGCCTAGGCAAATCAAACCAATCAATAAGAAAGGTTGTGTTATTGAGTATTTGAGAAACATTAGGAATCGCATGATTCGTATGCTTGTGTTTGTGTTGTTTTGTGATCTTTCTATTAAGTTCAAAGATTTTTAAACGAGAAAAAGAATTGAAACCAACACTTCCACAACCATAGCCTGGGCAAATCAAAACAATCAATAAGAAATGTTGTGTTATTGAGTATTTGAGAAACATTAGGAATCGCATGATTCGTATGCTTGTGTTTGTGTTGTTTGGGTATCATTCTATTAAGTTCAAAGATTTTTGGACGAGAAAAATAATGGAAACCAACACTTCCCAAACCATATCCTAGGCAAATCAAACCAATCAATAAGAAATGTTGTGTTATTGAGAATTTGAGAAACATTAGGAATCGCATGATTCGTATGCTTGTGTTTGTGTTGTTTGGTGATCTTTCTATTAAGTTCAAAGATTTTTGGACGAGAAAAATAATGGAAACCAATAATTCCCAAACCATAGCCTAGGCAAATCAAACCAATCAATAAGAAAGGTTGTGTTATTGAGTATTTGAGAAACATTAGGAATCGCATGATTCGTATGCTTGTGTTTGTGTTGTTTGGGTATCTTTCTATTAAGTTCAAAGATTTTTGGACGAGAAAAAGAATGGAAATGAACACTTCCACAACCATAGCCTAGGCAAATCAAACCAATCAATAAGAAAGGTTGTGTTATTGAGTATTTGAGAAACTTTAGGAATCGCATGATTCGTATGCTTGTGTTTGTGTTGTTTTGTGATCTTTCTATTAAGTTCAAAATTTTTTAGACGAGAAAAAAAATTGAAACCAACACTTCCACAACCATAGCCTGGGCAAATGAATACAATAAATAAGAAATGTTGTGTTATTGAGTATTTGAGAAACATTAGGAATCGCATGATTCGTATGCTTGTGTTTGTGTTGTTTGGTGATCTTTCTTTTAAGTTCAAAGATTTTTGGACGAGAAAAAGAATGGAAACCAATACTTCCCAAACCATATCCTAGGCAAATCAAACCAATCAATAAGAAATGTTGTGTTATTGAGAATTTGAGAAACATTAGGAATCGCATGATTCGTATGCTTGTGTTTGTGTTGTTTGGTAATCTTTCTTTTAAGTTCAAAGATTTTTGGACGAGAAAAATAATGGAAACCAATACTTCCCAAACCATAGCCTAGGCAAATCAAACCAATCAATAAGAAAGGTTGTGTTATTGAGTATTTGAGAAACATTAGGAATCGCATGATTCGTATGCTTGTGTTTGTGTTGTTTTGTGATCTTTCTATTAAGTTCAAAGATTTTTAGACGAGAAAAAGAATTGAAACCAACACTTCCACAACCATAGCCTGGGCAAATCAAAACAATCAATAAGAAATGTTGTGTTATTGAGTATTTGAGAAACATTAGGAATCGCATGATTCGTATGCTTGTGTTTGTGTTGTTTGGTGATCTTTCCATCAAGTTCTAGTAAGTTCAAAGATCTTTGGACGAGAAAAAGAACGGAAACGAACACTTCCACAACCATAGCCTAGGCAAATCAAACCAATCAATAAGAAAGGTTGTGTTATTGAGAATTTGAGAAACATTAGGAATCGCATGATTCGTATGCTTGTGCTTGTGTTGTTTGGTGAACTTTCTATTAAGTTCAAAGATTTTTGGACGAGAAAAAGAATGCAAACGAACACTTCCTCAACCATAGCCTAGGCAAATCAAACCAATCAATAAGAAAGGTTGTGTTATTGAGTATTTGAGAAACATTAGGAATCGCATGATTAGTATGCTTGTGTTTGTGTTGTTTAGTGATCTTTCTATCAAGTTCTATTAAGTTCAAAGATTTTTGGACGAGAAAAAGAATGGAAACCAACACTTCCCAAACCATATCCTAGGCAAATCAAACCAATCAATAAGAAATGTTGTGTTATTGAGAATTTGAGAAACATTAGGAATGGCATGATTCGTATGCTTGTGTTAGTGTTGTTTGGTGATCTTTCTATTAAGTACAAAGATTTTAGGACGAGAAAAATAATGGAAACCAATACTTCCCAAACCATAGCCTAGGCAAATCAAACCAATCAATAAGAAAGGTTGTGTTATTGAGTATTTGAGAAACATTAGGAATCGCATGATACGTATGCTTGTGTTTGTGTTGTTTGGTGATCTTTCCATCAAGTTCTAGTAAGTTCAAAGATCTTTGGACGAGAAAAAGAATGGAAACGAACACTTCCACAACCATAGCCTAGGCAAATCAAACCAATCAATAAGAAAGGTTGTGTTATTGAGAATTTGAGAAACATTAGGAATCGCATGATTCGTATGCTTGTGCTTGTGTTGTTTGGTGAACTTTCTATTAAGTTCAAAGATTTTTGGACGAGAAAAAGAATGCAAATGAACACTTCCACAACCATAGCCTAGGCAAATCAAACCAATCAATAAGAAAGGTTGTGTTATTGAGTATTTGAGAAACATTAGGAATCGCATGATTAGTATGTTTGTGTTTGTGTTGTTTAGTGATCTTTCTATCAAGTTCTATTAATTTTAAAGATTTTTGGACGAGAAAAAGAATGGAAACCAACACTTACCAAACCATATCCTAGGCAAATCAAACCAATCAATAAGAAAGGTTGTGTTATTGAGTATTTGAGAAACATTAGGAATCGCATGATTCGTATGTTTGTGTTTGTGTTGTTTGGTGATCTTTCTATCAAGTTCTATTAAGTTTAAAGATTTTTGGACGAGAAAAAGAATGGAAACCAACACTTACCAAACCATATCCTAGGCAAATCAAACCAATCAATAAGAAAGGTTGTGTTATTGAGTATTTGAGAAACATTAGGAATCGCATGATTCGTATGCTTGTGTCTGTGTTGTTTGGTGATCTTTCTATCAAGTTCTATTAAGTTCAAAGATTTTTGGACTAGAAAAAGAATGGAAACCAACACTTCCACAACCATAGCCTGGGCAAATGAATACAATAAATAAGAAATGTTGTGTTATTGAGTATTTGAGAAACATTAGGAATCGCATGATTCGTATGCTTGTGTTTGTGTTGTTTGGTGATCTTTCTTTTAAGTTCAAAGATTTTTGGACGAGAAAAAGAATGGAAACCAATACTTCCCAAACCATATCCTAGGCAAATCAAACCAATCAATAAGAAATGTTGTGTTATTGAGAATTTGAGAAACATTGTTCCTTTGTTTCCTTTGTTTGAGTCTATGGTGTTGAAGATCGGGCCACCGACGGCTAATCCCCGTATCAAATTGGTATCAGAGCTACCGGTTGCCAACACCATGGTTGAGTCGTTCATGGAGTCGTTCTAAGTCGGAAAACCCCAAAAAGAGTCGGTTGTGTCACCAAGAGCAAAATTCGCTTGGTTAGTCTTTCCTACCTTACTTTCTCGTGTTTAATTGGTTTTCTAAACCCCTTGATGAACAGAAATGTTGTGCCTGGTTGTTGCCTAGACCAAACACACCCTAAATCAGCCCAAACCACCACCTTCCAGCCACCTCCGCCCACCACCTCCATAAAAAACGTCGAAACCTTTCAGCCACGTTTTTATTGAGTTTATTGGAGTTGTTTTAATTAAATTAAATCAATTTCAAACTACTCCTACTCAGCCTCCTAAATTGTAGGTAGATTTTCAAAGCTGAGTAACAAACTCAATTTCAGCCATAAAACCACACCCACCTCCTACAAAGTAGCAAGATCAATTTAAACCTCTACCCCACACAATCAGCCACGAAATATTAATTAAATTAGGATTATATTCTGATTTAATTAAATTCAAATTAAAAAGCTCCATTCCTACATTTTAGCTTTGACCCAGCTGCATCTTTATTTGAATTTGAATTCAAATTGACTTCAAAATTTGAAGGAGACTTCCTCCCATTTTATCCACGTCATTTTTTTCACCACCTACTCAGCCACCAAGCCAAAACCATATCCCAGCCAAGACACCCCCCAACCAGCCACAACGCATCTTTGGGTTGTTAATCACACACGAGCATGTAAGTTTTTCATCCTTATTCTTCTTTGTATTCCTTAGAGTCATCCACAAAAATCCAAACAAAGAGTATAGAGTGTGTAGGATTGAAGAAAGAAGGGTTTTTAAGTTGTTTCGTTGGGTTCTTGTTCATGTGCGAACATGGGTTTTTCGATCATTCTTAAGGGTTCTTCTTATATCTATCCTATTTCTCCGAACTTTCTGTTTGTGAGTCATGCATTTGTTTCTGTTTAGTGTCTTTGTGTCCAACCTTGTTTCATAGTCGTTCCAAGCCAAGCACATATGCAATGGAAGGGTCATCATAAAATCAGATTTAGAGTGAAAACACATGAGCGAAACACTTGTGAGGATTTGATTTCATTCTAACACTGCAAAGTGTTGTAGCATTATGTCTTCTTCAGATTATACATATTCGGAGCTACATCATGAAGAGCCTGAAGAATCATGTAGATCAAACGACTTCCCCATGTTGACGTAGACGACACTCAAGATTCGAGGACGAATCTTCTTTAAGAAGGGGAGGATGATGAAAGATTATTCCAGGACATCCAAGAAGAACCTTTGCAAGGACCAAGATGCATATCTAGCTGAGTGAAACGCCAATTTCCAGCCTAGTTGTGTTTTGGGCCACACTTGTTATTTTGGGCCATTAGCATTTTATTAGCTTTTAATGTAATTTCTTTTATTTAGTATTTTAGTATAAATAGCCATAGTTAGTTTTGAATTTCAGAATTTTTAGCCTAGCTTTGATTAAAAATCAGATTTGGAGAGTGTTTCTCCCTAAGGGGGCCGAGTGCCTCTTGAAGAGGTTCGGTTTCGATGGTTGTAGCTTGGCTCGTGATTGTGTGTGTCGATTCCATCGAGGATTGGTGCTAGCAGCCGATCACAAGCATCCTCCTTGTGCTTTTGGAGCTGCGTTCTCCTCTTGTGTAGGGTTGTATTGGGTTGGTCTTTCGATCATTCATTCTGGTTCTCGTTTTAAAAGCAACGAGGGTCTTTGTGTTGTTTCGTTGGGTTATCCCTTCCATTATCAATCTATCCTTCGCTTCCATTGTTATCATTTGTTTCTTCCTCATTTCTGATTCGTTTCTTTGTTGTTTCTTTCATTTTCGAGTCATTTCTGACCATTGTTCCTTTGTTTCCTTTGTTTGAGTCTATGGTGTTGAAGATCGGGCCACCGACGGCTAATCCCCGTATCAACGAATCATGCGATTCCTAATGTTTCTCAAATACTCAATAACACAACATTTCTTATTGATTGGTTTGATTTGCCTAGGCTATGGTTGTGGAAGTGTTGCTTTCCATTCTTTTTCTCGTCCAAAAATCTTTGAACTTGATAGAAAGATCACCAAACAACACAAACACAAGCATACGAATCATGCGATTCCTAATGTTTCTCAAATACTCAATAACATAACCTTTCTTATTGATTGGTTTGATTTGCCTAGGCTATGGTTTGGGAACCGTTGGTTTCCTTTCTTATTCTCGTCAAAAGACCTTTGAACTAATATAACTTGATAGAAAGATCACCCAACAACACAAACAGAAGCATACGAATCATGCGATTCCTAATGTTTCCCAAATACTCAATAACACAACATTTCTTATTGATTGGTTTGATTTACCTAGGCTATGATTGTGGAAGTGTTGGTTTCCATTCTTTTTCTCGTCCAAAAATCATTGAACTTAATGAGAAGATCACCAAACAACACAAACACAAGCATACGAATCATGCGATTCCTAATGTTTCCCAAATACTCAATAACACAACCTTTCATATTGATTGGTTTGATTTGCCAAGGCTATGGTTGTGGAAGTGCTCGTTTCCATTCTTTTTCTCGTCCACAAATCTTTGAACTTAATAGAAATATCACCAAACAACACAAACACAAGCATATGAATCATGCGATTCCTAATGTTTCTCAAATTCTCAATAACACAACCTTTCTTATTGATTGGTTTGATTTGCTTAGGATATGGTTTGGGAAGTGTTGTTTTCCATTCTTTTTCTCGTCCAAAAATCTTTGAACTTAATAAAACTTGATAGAAAGATCACCAAACAACACAAACACAAGCATACGTATCATGCGATTCCTAATGTTTCTCAAATTCTCATTAACAAAACCTTTCTTATTGATTGGTTTGATTTGCCTAGGCTATGGTTTGGGAAGTATTGGTTTCCATTATTTTTCTCGTCCAAAAATCTTTGAACTTAATAGAAAGATCACCAAACAACACAAACACAAGCATACGAATCATGCGATTCCTAATGTTCCTCAAAAACTCAATAACACAACCTTTCTTATTGATTGGTTTGATTTGTCTAGGCTATGGTTGTTGAAGTGTTGGTTTCCATTCTTTTTCTCGTCCAAAAATCTTTGAACTTAATAGAACTTGATAGAAAGATCACCAAACAACACAAACACAAGCACACAAATCATGCGATTCCTAATGTTTCTCAAATTCTCAATAACACAACCTTTCTTATTGATTGGTTTGATTTGCCTTGGATATGGTTTGGGAAGTGTTGGTTTCCATTCTTTTTCTCGTCCAAAAATCTTTGAACTTAATAGAAAGATCACCAAAATAACACAAACACAAGCATACGAATCATGCAATTCCTAATGTTTCTCAAATACTCAATAACACAACCTTTCTTATTGATTGGTTTGATTTGCTTAGGATATGGTTTGGGGAGTGTTGTTTTCCATTCTTTTTCTCGTCCAAAAATCTTTGAACTTAATAAAACTTCATAGAAAGATCACTAAACAACACAAACGCAAGCATACGAATCATGCGATTTCTAATGTTTCTCAAATTCTCAATAACACAACATTTCTTATTGATTGGTTTGATTTGCCTAGGCTATGATTGTGGAAGTGTTGCTTTCCATTCTTTTTCTCGTCCAAAAATCTTTGAACTTGATAGAAAGATCACCAAACAACACAAACACAAGCATACGAATCATGCGATTCCTAATGTTTCTCAAATACTCAATAACATAACCTTTCTTATTGATTGGTTTGATTTGCCTAGGCTATGGTTTGGGAACCGTTGGTTTCCATTCTTATTCTCGTCAAAAGATCTTTGAACTAATATAACTTGATAGAAAGATAACCCAACAACACAAACAGAAGCATACGAATCATGCGATTCCTAATGCTTCCCAAATACTCAATAACACAACATTTCTTATTGATTGGTTTGATTTGCCTAGGCTATGATTGTGGAAGTGTTGGTTTCCATTCTTTTTCTCGTCCAAAAATCTTTGAACTTAATGAGAAGATCACCAAACAACACAAACACAAGCATACGAATCATGCGATTCCTAATGTTTCTCAAATACTCAATAACACAACCTTTCATATTGATTGGTTTGATTTGCCAAGGCTATGGTTGTGGAAGTGCTCGTTTCCATTCTTTTTCTCGTCCACAAATCTTTGAACTTAATAGAAATATCACCAAACAACACAAACACAAGTATACGAATCATGCGATTCCTAATGTTTCTCAAATTCTCAATAACACAACCTTTCTTATTGATTGGTTTGATTTGCTTAGGATATGGTTTGGGAAGTGTTGTTTTCCATTCTTTTTCTCGTCCAAAAATCTTTGAACTTAATAAAACTTGATAGAAAGATCACCAAACAACACAAACACAAGCATACGTATCATGCGATTCCTAATGTTTCTCAAATTCTCATTAACAAAACCTTTCTTATTGATTGGTTTGATTTGCCTAGGGTATGGTTTGGGAAGTATTGGTTTCCATTATTTTTCTCGTCCAGAAATCTTTGAACTTAATAGAAAGATCACCAAACAACACAAACACAAGCATACGAATCATGCGATTCCTAATGTTCCTCAAAAACTCAATAACACAACCTTTCTTATTGATTGGTTTGATTTGTCTAGGCTATGGTTGTTGAAGTGTTGGTTTCCATTCTTTTTCTCGTCCAAAAATCTTTGAACTTAATAGAACTTGATAGAAAGATCACCAAACAACACAAACACAAGCACACAAATCATGCGATTCCTAATGTTTCTCAAATTCTCAATAACACAACCTTTCTTATTGATTGGTTTGATTTGCCTTGGATATGGTTTGGGAAGTGTTGGTTTCCATTCTTTTTCTCGTCTAAAAATCTTTGAACTTAATAGAAAGATCACCAAAATAACACAAACACAAGCATACGAATCATGCAATTCCTAATGTTTCTCAAATACTCAATAACAAAACCATTCTTATTGATTGGTTTGATTTGCTTAGGATATGGTTTGGGGAGTGTTGTTTTCCATTCTTTTTCTCGTCCAAAAATCTTTGAACTTAATAAAACTTCATAGAAAGATCACTAAACAACACAAACACAAGCATACGAATCATGCGATTCCTAATGTTTCTCAAATTCTCAATAACACAACATTTCTTATTGATTGGTTTGATTTGCCTAGGCTATGATTGTGGAAGTGTTGGTTTCCATTCTTTTTCTCGTCCAAAAATCTTTGAACTTAATAGAAAGATCACCAAACAACACAAACACAAGCATACGAATCATGCGATTCCTAATGTTTCTCAAATACTCAATAACACAACCTTTCTTATTGATTGGTTTGATTTGCCTAGGCTATGGTTGTGGAAGTATTCGTTTCCATTCTTTTTCTCGTCCAAAAATCTTTGAACTTAATAGAAAGATCACCAAACAACACAAACACAAGCATACGAATCATGCGATGCGTTCTCCTCTTGTGTAGGGTTGTATTGGGTTGGTCTTTCGATCATTCATTCTGGTTCTCGTTTTAAAAGCAATGAGGGTCTTTGTGTTGTTTCGTTGGGTTATCCCTTCCATTATCAATCTATCCTTCGTTTCCATTGTTATCATTTGTTTCTTCCTCATTTCTGATTCGTTTCTTTGTTGTTTCTTTCATTTTCGAGTCATTTCTGACCATTGTCCCTTTGTTTCCTTTGTTTGAGTCTATGGTGTTGAAGATCGGGCCACCGACGGCTAATCCCCGTATCAAAAAATCTTTGAACTTAATAGAACTTGATACAAAGATCACCAAACAACACAAACGCAAGCATACGAATCATGCGATTCCTAATGTTTCTCAAATACTCAATAACACAACATTTCTTATTGATTGGTTTAATTTGCCTAGGCTATGGTTGTGGAAGTGTTGCTTTCCATTCTTTTTCTCGTCCAAAAATCTTTGAACTTGTTAGAAAGATCACCAAACAACACAAACACAAGCATACAAATCATGCGATTCCTAATGTTTCTCAAATTCTCAATAACACAACATTTCTTATTGATTGGTTTGATTGGCCTAGGCTATCATTGTGGAAGTGTTGGTTTCCATTCTTTTTCTCGTCCAAAAATCTTTGAACTTAATAGAACTTGATAGACAGATCACCAAACAACACAAACACAAGCATACGAATCATGCGATTCCTAATGTTTCCCAAATACTCAATAACACAACATTTCTTATTGATTGGTTTGATTTGCCTAGGCTATGATTGTGGAAGTGTTGGTTTCCATTCTTTTTCTCGTCCAAAAATCTTTGAACTTAATAGAACTTGATAGACAGATCACCAAACAACACAAACACAAGCATACGAATCATGCAATTCCTAATGTTTCTCAAATACTCAATAACACAACCTTTCATATTGATTGGTTTGATTTGCCAAGGCTATGGTTGTGGAAGTGCTCGTTTCCATTCTTTTTCTCGTCCAAAAATCTTTGAACTTAATGGAAAGATCACCAAACAACACAAACACAAGCATACGAATCATGCGATTCCTAATGTTTCTCAAATTCTCAATAACACAAGCTTTCTTATTGATTGGTTTGATTTGCCTATGATATGGTTGTGGAAGTGTTGGTTTCCGTTCTTTTTCTCTTCCAAAAATCTTTGAACTTAATAGAAAGATCACCAAACAACACGAACACAAGCATACGAATCATGCGATTCCTAATGTTTCTCAAATACTCAATAACACAACCTTTCTTATTGATTGGTTTGATTTGCTTAGGATATGGTTTGGGAAGTGTTGTTTTCCATTCTTTTTCTCGTCCAAAAATCTTTGAACTTAATAAAAGTTGATAGAAAGATCACCAAACAACACAAACACAAGCATACGAATCATGCGATTCCTAATGTTTCTCAAATTCTCAATAACAAAACCTTTCTTATTGATTGGTTTGATTTGCCTAGGCTATGGTTTGGGAAGTATTGGTTGCCATTATTTTTCTCGTCCAAAAATCTTTGAACTTAATAGAAAGATCACCAAACAACACAAACACAAGCATACGAATCATGCGATTCCTAATGTTCCTCAAAAACTCAATAACACAAACTTTCTTATTGATTGATTTGATTTTCCTTGGATATGGTTTAGAAGTGTTTGTTTCCATTCTTTTTCTCGTCCAAAAATCTTTGAACTTAATAGAACTTGATAGAAAGATCACCAAACAACACAAACGCAAGCATACGAATCATGCGATTCCTAATGTTTCTCAAATACTCAATAACACAACATTTCTTATTGATTGGTTTAATTTGCCTAGGCTATGGTTGTGGAAGTGTTGCTTTCCATTCTTTTTCTCGTCCAAAAATCTTTGAACATGATAGAAAGATCACCAAACAACACAAACACAAGCATACGAATCATGCGATTCCTAATGTTTCTCAAATACTCAATAACATAACCTTTCTTATTGATTGGATTGATTTGCCTAGGCTATAGTTGTGGAATTGGTTGTTTCCATTCTTTTTCTCGTCCAAAAATCTTTGAACTTAAAAGAAAGATCACCAGACAACACAAACACAAGCATACGAATCATGCAATTCCTAATGTTTCTCAAATACTCAAAAACACAACCTTTCTTATTGATTGGCCTAGGCTATGGTTGTTGAAGTGTTGGTTTCCATTCTTTTTCTAGTCCAAAATCTTTGAACTTAATAGAACTTGATAGAAAGATCACCAAACAACACAAACACAAGCATACGAATCATGCGATTCCTAATGTTTCTCAAATTCTCAATAACAAAACCTTTCTTATTGATTAGTTTGATTTGCCTAGGCTATGGTTTGGGAAGTATTGGTTGCCATTATTTTTCTCGTCCAAAAATCTTTGAACTTAATAGAAAGATCACCAAACAACACAAAGACATAATCATTAAAGATTTAGAAGAACAACTTTCTTATAATTACAATCTTGCTAAGAAAAGTTTGCTTCACAAACTCAAAAACATACCTTTTTAGATGTTTTTTGTAACTAAGATTAAAAAACAAGGTAGTTTTATTTACAATCTCAAAGGGCTTTACCAACACATTCTTTACTTACAGTCTCTTAAAGCTTGTCCAAAATATATTCTAGAGGATATCAAGACTATTTTTCTCTACAAACAAGGACTAGCCAATTATCGTTTAAAATTAAAACTGAAAAATATCCCTGTTTAATGTCTTGACTAACTTGCAGAATGACAGAAAAGAAGCAGACACCACAAGATTATGCCTCCAGCTCTTCTATAGTACCAATACAAAACCAGTTCGAGCCACTTTCCCAGTTTCCACCATTACCTTACAATCAAGCTCATCTATCTCCCAAAACACCACAAAAACAAAACAAACCTGTAGCAAGTATTACCAAATACGTTACAAAAGCCTTCTTCGAAAACCTCTATCTTTCCCCGGCCTTTCAGCCCATGAAACAGCATGAGTTTGAACCTTATATACGAGACCTTTTCTCCCCAGGGTTCCATTGGTCCCCTTCTGAGTTTACAAAAAACCAAAAATTTTACGAGTTCATCCTAGTTGATTCAGGCTCTGCTGACATCACCCATACCTATGATCAAACCAAGGGCCAATATGTTTCAATGTCAAAATGCACAATACTCAAAGTACTCAAAAGAAAGGATTGGGTCAAACCAACAGACCTTAAAAAATTCTCTGTACCTTTCTTCCCTACCGGATACACATACTTTGATTACAAGGATGCCTGGTTTAAGACCTTTTACCTGAGACCTTTTACCCATTCCTGGTTCTTTAATTTCAAACGATGCCAGGACGACTTTCCTATTTGGTTTTACAATTGGTGGTGCTACTTTGGTGCAACACCGGAAATCTATCCAGAACCTCTTACTAAGGCCATAACCTTCTTCTCCAACCATACCAACGATTTGGAATACACCAAACCTACTAAATTCCATAGCAACCTTCAAGTACCATGGATCTTCTGCTGGACTTATGAACTTGCACAAATCATACCTAAACCATTCCCTCTTTCCATTTGCAGAAGATTTAAAATTCGCTGGTGGGATAAATACGATTTAGATTTTGTCTCTCTTGACAGAATCGAATGTATCATTAGAATTAAGTCTCAACCATCCCCCCAAAAATCAATTCCAACTACCTCTCAAAAAATCTTTGAACTTAATAGAACTTGATAGACAGATCACCAAACAACAGTAACACAAGCATACGAATCATGCGATTCCTAATGTTTCCCAAATACTCAATAACACAACATTTCTTATTGATTGGTTTGATTTGCCTAGGCTATGATTGTGGAAGTATTGGTTTCCATTCTTTTTCTCGTCCAAAAATCTTTGAACTTAATGAGAAGATCACCAAACAACACAAACACAAGCATACGAATCATGCGATTCCTAATGTTTCTCAAATTCTCAATAACAAAACCTTTCTTATTGATTGGTTTGATTTATCTAGGCTAAGGATTGGGAAGTATTGGTTGCCATTATTTTTCTCGTCCAAAAATCTTTGAACTTAATAGAAAGATCACCAAACAACACAAACACAAGCATACGAATCATGCGATTCCTAATGTTTCTCAAATTCTCAATAACAAAACCTTTCTTATTGATTGGTTTGACTTGCCTAGGCTATGGTTTGGGAAGTATTGGTTTCCGTTATTTTTCTCGTACAAAAATCTTTGAACTTAATAGAAAGATCACCAAACAACACAAACACAAGCATACGAATCATGCGATTCCTAATGTTCCTCAAAAACTCAATAACACAACCTTTCTTATTGATTGGTTTCATTTGCCTAGGCTATGGTTGTGGAAGTGTTGGTTTTGATTCTTTTTCTCGTCCAAAAATCTTTGAACTTGATAGAAAGATCACCAAACAACACAAACACAAGCATACGAATCATGCAATTCCTAATGTTTCTCAAATACTCAATAACATAACCTTTCTTATTGATTGGTTTGATTTGCCTAGGCTATGGTTGTGGAAGTGTTGGTTTCCATTCTTTTTCTCGTCCAAAAATCTTTGAACTTAATAGAACTTGATAGACAGATCACCAAACAACACAAACACAAGCATACGAATCATGCGATTCCTAATGTTTCCCAAATACTCAATAACACAACATTTCTTATTGATTGGTTTGATTGGCCTAGGCTATCATTGTGGAAGTGTTGGTTTCCATTGTTTTTCTCGTCCAAAAATCTTTGAACTTAATGAGAAGATCACCAAACAACACAAACACAAGCATACGAATCATGTGATTCCTAATGTTTCTCAAATACTCAATAACACAACCTTTCATATTGATTGGTTTGATTTGCCAAGGCTATGGTTGTGGAAGTGCTCGTTTCCATTCTTTTTCTCGTCCAGAAATCTTTGAACTTAATAGAAAGATCACCAAACAACACAAGCATACGAATCATGCGATTCCTAATGTTTCTCAAATTCTCAATAACACAACCTTTCTTATTGATTGGTTTGATTTGCCTTGGCTATGGTTGTGGAAGTGTTGGTTTCCATTCTTTTTCTCATCCAAAAATCTTTGAACTTAATAGAAAGATCACCAAACAACACAAACACAAGCATACGAATCATGCGATTCCTAATGTTTCTCAAATTCTCAATAACAAAACCTTTCTTATTGATTGGTTTGACTTGCCTAGGCTATGGTTTGGGAAGTATTGGTTTCCGTTATTTTTCTCGTCCAAAAATCTTTGAACTTAATAGAAAGATCACCAAACAACACAAACACAAGCATATGAATCATGCGATTCCTAATGTTCCTCAAAAACTCAATAACACAACCTTTCTTATTGATTGGTTTGATTTGCCTAGGCTATGGTTGTGGAAGTGTTGGTTTTCATTCTTTTTCTCGTCCAAAAATCTTTGAACTTGATAGAAAGATCACCAAACAACACAAACACAAGCATACGAATCATGCAATTCCTAATGTTTCTCAAATACTCAATAACATAACCTTTCTTATTGATTGGTTTGATTTGCCTAGGCTATGGTTGTGGAAGTGTTGGTTTCCATTCTTTTTCTCGTCCAAAAATCTTTGAACTTAATAGAACTTGATAGACAGATCACCAAACAACACAAACACAAGCATACGAATCATGCGATTCCTAATGTTTCCCAAATACTCAATAACACAACATTTCTTATTGATTGGTTTGATTGGCCTAGGCTATCATTGTGGAAGTGTTGGTTTCCATTCTTTTTCTCGTCCAAAAATCTTTGAACTTAATAGAACTTGATAGACAGATCACCAAACAACACAAACACAAGCATACGAATCATGCGATTCCTAATGTTTCCCAAATACTCAATAACACAACATTTCTTATTGATTGGTTTGATTGGCCTAGGCTATCATTGTGGAAGTGTTGGTTTCCATTGTTTTTCTCGTCCAAAAATCTTTGAACTTAATGAGAAGATCACCAAACAACACAAACACAAGCATACGAATCATGCGATTCCTAATGTTTCTCAAATAATCAATAACACAACCTTTCATATTGATTGGTTTGATTTGCCAAGGCTATGGTTGTGGAAGTGCTCGTTTCCATTCTTTTTCTCGTCCACAAATCTTTAAACTTAATAGAAAGATCACCAAACAACACAAACACAAGCATACGAATCATGCGATTCCTAATGTTTCTCAAATTCTCAATAACACAACCTTTCTTATTGATTGGTTTGATTTGCCTTGGCTATGGTTTGGGAACCGTTGATTTCCATTCTTTTTCTCGTCCAAAAATCTTTGAACTTACTAGAACTTGATGGAAACATCACCAAACAACACAAACACAAGCATACGAATCATGCGATTCCTAATGTTTCCCAAATACTCAATAACACAACATTTCTTATTGATTAGTTTGATTTGCTTAGGATATGTTTTGGGAAGTGTTGTTTTCCATTCTTTTTCTCGTCCAAAAATCTTTGAACTTAATAAAACTTGATAGAAAGATCACCAAACAACACAAACACAAGCATACGAATCATGCGATTCCTAATGTTTCTCAAATTCTCAATAACAAAACCTTTCTTATTTATTGGTTTGATTTGCCTAGGCTAAGGTTTGGGAAGTATTGGTTGCCATTATTTTTCTCGTCCAAAAATCTTTCAACTTAATAGAAAGATCACCAAACAACACAAACACAAGCATACGAATCATGCGATTCCTAATGTTTCTCAAATACTCAATAACATAACCTTTCTTATTGATTGGTTTGATTTGCCTAGGCTATGGTTGTGGAAGTGTTGGTTTCCATTCTTTTTCTCGTCCAAAAATCTTTGAACTTAATAGAACTTGATAGACAGATCACCAAACAACAATAACACAAGCATACGAATCATGCGATTCCTAATGTTTCCCAAATACTCAATAACACAACATTTCTTATTGATTGGTTTGATTTGCCTAGGCTATGATTGTGGAAGTATTGGTTTCCATTCTTTTTCTCGTCCAAAAATCTTTGAACTTAATGAGAAGATCACCAAACAACACAAACACAAGCATACGAATCATGCGATTCCTAATGTTTCTCAAATTCTCAATAACAAAACCTTTCTTATTGATTGGTTTGATTTATCTAGGCTAAGGTTTGGGAAGTATTGGTTGCCATTCTTTTTCTCGTCCAAAAATATTTGAACTTAATAGAAAGATCACCAAACAACACAAACACAAGCATACGAATCATGCGTTTGTGTTGTTTGGTGATCTTTCTGTCAAGTTCTATTAAGTTCAATGATTTTTGGACGAGAAAAAGAATGGAAACCAACACTTCCAAACCATATCGGCAAATCAAACCAAACAATAAGAAAGGTTGTGTTATTGAGTTTTTGAGGAACATTAGGAATCGCATGATTCGTATGCTTGTGTTTGTGTTGTTTGGTGATCTTTCTATTTAAGTTCAAAGATTTTTGGACGAGAAAAGTAATGGCAACCAATACTTCCCAAACCATAGCCTAGGCAAATCAAACCAATCAATAAGAAAGGTTTTGTTATTGAGAATTTGAGAAACATTAGGAATCACATGATTCGTATGCTTGTGTTTGTGTTGTTTGGTGATCTTTAAATCAAGTTTTATTAAGTTCAAAGATTTTTGGACGAGAAAAAGAATGGAAAACAACACTTCCCAAACCATATCCTAAGCAAATCAAACAAATCAATAAGAAAGGTTGTGTTATTGAGTATTTGAGAAACATTAGGAATCGCATGATTCGTATGCTTGTGTTTGTGTTGTTTGGTGATCTTTCTATTAAGTTCAAAGATTTTTGGAAGAGAAAAAGAATGGAAACCAACACTTACACAACCATAGCATAGGCAAATCAAACCAATCAATAAGAAAGCTTGTGTTATTGAGAATTTGAGAAACATTAGGAATCGCATGATTCGTATGCTTGTGTTTGTGTTGTTTGGTGATCTTTCTATTAAGTTCAAAGATTTTTGGAGGAGAAAAAGAATGGAAACGAGCACTTCCACAACCATAGCCATGGCAAATCAAACCAATCAATATGAAAGGTTGTGTTATTGAGTATTTGAGAAACATTAGGAATCGCATGATTCGTATGCTTGTGTTTGTGTTGTTTGGTGATCTTTCTATTAAGTTCAAAGATTTTTGGACGAGAAAAAGAATGGAAACCAACACTTCCAAAATCATAGCAAGGCAGATCAAACCAATCAATAAGAAATGTTGTGTTATTGAGTATTTGGGAAACAATAGGAATCGCGTGATTCGTATGCTTGTGTTTGTGTTGTTTGGTGATCTTTCTATCAAGTTTTATTAAGTTCAAAGATTTTTGGACGAGAAAAAGAATGGAAAACAACACTTCCCAAACCATATCCTAAGCAAATCAAACCATTCAATAAGAAAGGTTGTGTTATTGAGTATTTGAGAAACATTAGGAATCGCATGATTCGTATGCTTGTGTTTGTGTTGTTTGGTGATCTTTCTATTAAGTTCAAAGATTTTTGGAAGAGAGAAAGAATGGAAACCAACACTTCCACAACCATAGCATAGGCAAATCAAACCAATCAATAAGAAAGCTTGTGTTATTGAGAATTTGAGAAACATTAGAAATCGCATGATTCGTATGCTTGTGTTTGTGTTTTTTGGTGATCTTTCTATTAAGTTCAAAGATTTGTGGACGAGAAAAAGAATGGAAACGAGCACTTCCACAACCATAGCCTTGGCAAATAAAACCAATCAATATGAAAGGTTGTGTTATTGAGTATTTGAGAAACATTAGGAATCGCATGATTCGTATGCTTGTGTTTGTGTTGTTTGGTGATCTTCTCATTAAATTCAAAGATTTTTGGACGAGAAAAAGAATGGAAACCAACACTTCCACAATCATAGCCTAGGCAAATCAAACCAATCAATAAGAAATGTTGTGTTATTGAGTATTTGGGAAACATTAGGAATCGCATGATTCGTATGCTTGTGTTTGTGTTGTTTGGTGATCTGTCTATCAAGTTCTATTAAGTTCAAAGATTTTTGGACGAGAAAAAGAATGGAAACCAACACTTCCACAACCATAGCCTAGGCAAATCAAACCAATCAATAAGAAAGGTTATGTTATTGAGTATTTGAGAAACATTAGGAATCGCATGATTCGTATGCTTGTGTTTGTGTTGTTTGGTGATCTTTCTATCAAGTTCAAAGATTTTTGGACGAGAAAAGGAATGAAAACCAACACTTCCACAACCATAGCCTAGGCAAATCAAACCAATCAATAAGAAAGGTTGTGTTATTGAGTTTTTGAGGAGCATTAGGAATCGCATGATTCGTATGCTTGTGTTTGTGTTGCTTGGTGATCTTTCTATTAAGTTCAAAGATTTTTGGATGAGAAAAATAACAGAAACCACTTCCCAAACCATAGCCTAGGCAAATCAAACCAATCAATAAGAGAGGTTTTGTTATTGAGAATTTGAGAAACATTAGGAATCGCATGATTCGTATGCTTGTGTTTGTGTTGTTTAGTGATCTTTCTATCAAGTTTTATTAAGTTCAAAGATTTTTGGACGAGAAAAAGAATGGAAAACAACACTCCCCAAACCATATCCTAAGCAAATCAAACCAATCAATAAGAAAGGTTGTGTTATTGAGTATTTGAGAAACATTAGGAATTGCATGATTCGTATGCTTGTGTTTGTGTTATTTTGGTGATCGTTCTATTAAGTTCAAAGATTTTTGGACGAGAAAAATAACGGAAACCACTTCCCAAACCATAGCCTAGGCAAATCAAACCAATCAATAAGAAAGGTTTTGTTATTGAGAATTTGAGAAACATTAGGAATCGCATGATTCGTATGCTTGTGTTTGTGTTGTTTAGTGATCTTTCTATCAAGTTTTATTAAGTTCAAAGATTTTTGGACGAGAAAAAGAATGGAAAACATTACTCTCCAAACCATATCCTAAGCAAATCAAACCAATCAATAAGAAAGGTTGTGTTATTGAGTATTTGAGAAACATTAGGAATTGCATGATTCGTATGCTTGTGTTTGTGTTATTTTGGTGATCTTCCAATTAAGTTCAAAGATTTTTGGACGAGAAAAAGAATGGAAACCAACACTTCCCAAACCATATCCAAGGCAAATCAAACCAATCAATAAGAAAGGTTGTGTTATTGAGAATTTGAGAAACATTAGGAATCGCATGATTCGTGTGCTTGTGTTTGTGTTGTTTGGTGATCTTTCTATCAAGTTTTATTAAGTTCAAAGATTTTTGGACGAGAAAAAGAATGGAAAACAACACTCCCCAAACCATATCCTAAGCAAATCAAACCAATCAATAAGAAAGGTTGTGTTATTGAGTATTTGAGAAACATTAGGAATTGCATGATTCGTATGCTTGTGTTTGTGTTGTTTGGTGATCTTTCTATTAAGTTCAAAGATTTTTGGATGAGAAAAAAAATGCAAACCAACACTTCCACAACCATAGCCTAGGCAAATCAAACCAATCAATAAGAAAGGTTGTGTTTTTGAGAATTTGAGAAACATTAGGAATCGCATGATTCGTATGCTTGTGTTTGTGTTGTTTGGTGATCTTTCTATCAAGTTCTATTAAGTTCAAAGATTTTTGGACGAGAAAAAGAATGAAAACCAACACTTCCACAACCATAGCCTAGGCAAATCAAACCAATCAATAAGAAAGGTTGTGTTATTGAGTTTTTGAGGAGCATTAGGAATCGCATGATTTTGTATGCTTGTGTTTGTGTTGCTTGGTGATCTTTCTATTAAGTTCAAAGATTTTTGGATGAGAAAAATAACAGAAACCACTTCCCAAACCATAGCCTAGGCAAATCAAACCAATCAATAAGAAAGGTTTTGTTATTGAGAATTTGAGAAACATTAGGAATCGCATGATTCGTATGCTTGTGTTTGTGTTGTTTAGTGATCTTTCTATTAAGTTTTATTAAGTTCAAAGATTTTTGGACGAGAAAAAGAATGGAAAACAACACTCCCCAAACCATATCCTAAGTAAATCAAACCAATCAATAAGAAAGGTTGTGTTATTGAGTATTTGAGAAACATTAGGAATTGCATGATTCGTATGCTTGTGTTTGTGTTATTTTGGTGATCGTTCTATTAAGTTCAAAGATTTTTGGACGAGAAAAATAACGGAAACCACTTCCCAAACCATAGCCTAGGCAAATCAAACCAATCAATAAGAAAGGTTTTGTTATTGAGAATTTGAGAAACATTAGGAATCGCATGATTCGTATGCTTGTGTTTGTGTTGTTTAGTGATCTTTCTATCAAGTTTTATTAAGTTCAAAGATTTTTGGACGAGAAAAAGAATGGAAAACATTACTCTCCAAACCATATCCTAAGCAAATCAAACCAATCAATAAGAAAGGTTGTGTTATTGAGTATTTGAGAAACATTAGGAATTGCATGATTCGTATGCTTGTGTTTGTGTTATTTTGGTGATCTTTCAATTACGTTCAAAGATTTTTGGACGAGAAAAAGAATGGAAACCAACACTTCCCAAATCATATCCAAGGCAAATCAAACCAATCAATAAGAAAGGTTGTGTTATTGAGAATTTGAGAAACATTAGGAATCGCATGATTCGTGTGCTTGTGTTTGTGTTGTTTGGTGATCTTTCTATCAAGTTTTATTAAGTTCAAAGATTTTTGGACGAGAAAAAGAATGGAAAACAACACTCCCCAAACCATATCCTAAGCAAATCAAACCAATCAATAAGAAAGGTTGTGTTATTGAGTATTTGAGAAACATTAGGAATTGCATGATTCGTATGCTTGTGTTTGTGTTGTTTGGTGATCTTTCTATTAAGTTCAAAGATTTTTGGATGAGAAAAAAAATGCAAACCAACACTTCCACAACCATAGCCTAGGCAAATCAAACCAATCAATAAGAAAGGTTGTGTTTTTGAGAATTTGAGAAACATTAGGAATCGCATGATTCGTATGCTTGTGTTTGTGTTGTTTGGTGATCTTTCTATTAAGTTCAAAGATTTTTGGACGAGAAAAAGAATGGAAACGAATACTTCCACAACCATAGCCTAGGCAAATCAAACCAATCAATAAGAAAGGTTGTGTTATTGAGTATTTGAGAAACATTAGGAATCGCATGATTCGTATGCTTGTGTTTGTGTTGTTTGGTGATCTTTCTATTAAGTTCAAAGATTTTTGGACGAGAAAAAGAATGGAAACCAACACTTCCACAATCATAGCCTAGGCAAATCAAACCAATCAATAAGAAATGTTGTGTTATTGAGTATTTGGGAAACATTAGGAATCGCATGATTCTTATGCTTGTATTTGTGTTGTTTGGTGATCTGTCTATCAAGTTCTATTAAGTTCAAAGATTTTTGGACGAGAAAAAGAATGGAAACCAACACTTCCACAACCATAGCCTAGGCAAATCAAACCAACCAATAAGAAAGGTTATGTTATTGAGTATTTGAGAAACATTAGGAATCGCATGATTCGTATGTTTGTGTTTGTGTTGTTTGGTGATCTTTCTATCAAGTTCAAAGATTTTTGGACGAGAAAAAGAATGGAAAGCAACACTTCCACAACCATAGCCTAGGCAAATCAAACCAATCAATAAGAAATGTTGTGTTAAGTATTTGAGAAACTTTAGGAATCGCATGATTCGTATGCTTGCGTTTGTGTTGTTTGGTGATCTTTCTATCAAGTTCTATTAAGTTCAAAGATTTTTGGACGAGAAAAAGAATTGAAACCAACACTTCCAAACCATATCCAAGGCAAATCAAACCAATCAATAAGAAAGGTTGTGTTATTGAGTTTTTGAGGAACATTAGGAATCGCATGATTCGTATGCTTGTGTTTGTGTTGTTTGGTGATCTTTCTATTAAGTTCAAAGATTCTTGGACGAGAAAAATAATGGCAAACAATACTTCCCAAACCATAGCCTAGGCAAATCAAACCAATAAATAAGAAAGGTTTTGTTATTGAGAATTTGAGAAACATTAGGAATCGCATGATTCGTATGCTTGTGTTTGTGTTGTTTGGTGATCTTTCTATCAAGTTTTATTAAGTTCAAAGATTTTTGGACGAGAAAAAGAATGGAAAACAACACTTCCCAAACCATATCCTAAGCAAATCAAACCAATCAATAAGAAAGGTTGTGTTATTGAGTATTTGAGAAACATTAGGAATTGCATGATTCGTATGCTTGTGTTTGTGGTATTTTGGTGCTCTTTCTATTAAGTTCAACGATTTTTGGACGAGAAAAATAACGGAAACCACTTCCCAAACCATAGCCTAGGCAAATGAAACCAATCAATAAGAAAGGTTTTGTTATTGAGAATTTGAGAAACATTAGGAATCGCATGATTCGTATGCTTGTGTTTGTGTTGTTTAGTGATCTTTCTATCAAGTTTTATTAAGTTCAAAGATTTTTGGACGAGAAAAAGAATGGAAAACAACACTCCCCAAACCATATCCTAAGCAAATCAAACCAATCAATAAGAAAGGTTGTGTTATTGAGTATTTGAGAAACATTAGGAATTGCATGATTCGTATGCTTGTGTTTGTGTTATTTTGGTGATCTTTCTATGAAGTTCAAAGATTTTTGGACGAGAAAAAGAATGGAAACCAACACTTCCCAAACCATATCCAAGGCAAATCAAACCAATCAATAAGAAAGGTTGTGTTATTGAGAATTTGAGAAACATTAGGAATCGCATGATTTGTGTGCTTGTGTTTGTGTTGTTTGGTGATCTTTCTATCAAGTTCTATTAAGTTCAAAGATTTTTGGACGAGAAAAAGAATGGAAACCAACACTTCCACAATCATAGCCTAGGCAAATCAAACCAATCAATAAGAAATGTTGTGTTATTGAGTATTTGGGAAACATTAGGAATCGCATGATTCTTATGCTTGTATTTGTGTTGTTTGGTGATCTGTCTATCAAGTTCTATTAAGTTTAAAGATTTTTGGACGAGAAAAATAATGGAAACCAATACTTCCCAAACCATAGCCTAGGCAAATCAAACCAATCAATAAGAAATGTTTTGTTAATGAGAATTTGAGAAACATTAGCAATCGCATGATACGTATGCTTGTGTTTGTGTTGTTTGGTGATCTTTCTATCAAGTTTTATTAAGTTCAAAGAGTTTTGGACGAGAAAAAGAATGGAAAACAACACTCCCCAAACCATATCCTAAGCAAATCAAACCAATCAATAAGAAAGGTTGTGTTATTGAGTATTTGAGAAACATTAGGAATTGCATGATTCGTATGCTTGTTGATGAATGATCATCCAGTCAGCCTCCTCCAAGCGCCCCAACACTCTTTGAGGGGCCAATCACTAGATCCCGAGCTAAGAAGCTACAAAGTGGAATGCATGCCTTTGTGTGTTTCATTTGTGCTAAGGAGGCGAGAGCGAGCATGGAGCCATGTGCCAAGGCTGTGTGCCTAGCAAGTGTGGGCGCCACCCATGAAGAGAGCCAAGGCACAAGCGACGTCGCATGAGTGCCGCGATTGGGCACCGGCGCTGCGGGTGTGCCTCGTTTGGGCACCGGCGCTGCGGGTGTGCCTCGTTTGGGCACCGACGCCTATTTTAGGCACCCAAGAGTGTTTGTTTCATTTTGGGCCTATTATGCTGTTTTGGGCCTATCTATCTTAGAATTAATTAGACCTTTTTAATTATTTCTTTTATTTCCAGAAGTGAGACATATAAGTATTGTTTTGATGGTTTGGAACACTTAGACAATTCAGAAGATAGAAATCGTTTTTCTCTTGAAAAGAGAGAGTTTGAAGCTTTGCTTCATTGAGTGTGTGAATCGCAGCTTGGTTTGTTTGATTTGTGTCAATCCTCTACGAAGCTTGGTGCTTATCAACGATCACGAGCCCCCTTCCTGTGCTTCAAGGTGTCGCCTTGTTGTGTAGGATTGTACAAGGTTGGTTCTTCGTCCATTCTATTAGGATTCTGGTTGAAATACATACCAGGGGTTTAATAGTTGTCTCGAAGTGTTATCCTTCTCGTCGTTTCTATCAATTTCCCTTTTCGTTTCTTCATTTCAGTTTGCTTCTTTGTTGTGTCGTTTTTCCTCTTGTTGAGTCGAGTTCATCATTTCCAGTTTCGTTCCATTCAATTCTAACCATTGTTTCCTTGTGTTTTCCTTGTTGAGTCGTGAACGTCGAAGATCGGGCATCCACACGGCTAACCCCGTATCAAAGTGGTATCAGAGCTGCGTTGACGACGTTCTTTTCGTTCCCATCAAAAGAGTCTACAAAATACCAAAAAGAGTCCTCCGGAGATCAGGTTCGATTAATCAACTCTCTTTAATCTGAACTTGAAAGTACTAATCGGTTTGTTCTTGCGCAGTGGTTTGTTTTGCCTAGCCAATTACACCTTTAGCCAAGAAAAATCGTCCCCTCAGCCACCACAACCACCAACGCCCCACCACCTTCACAAAATCCGCCCACCACCTCCACAAATTCGACCACCACCTTGATTAAGTCAGCCGATTTGTTTTAATTAAATTGGAGTCATAAATCTGATTTAATTAATTCAAATTTGAATTAATCCTAAGCTGATTCCTATTTTTAAGGTTGACCAACAACAAACCATATCCCAGCCACATTATCCCACACCCACCTCCTAATATCAAGGAGAACCCATTCAGCTCATTTGAATTCAAAAGCCACGCCCAACCACCATCCTCCAGCCTATTCCTTCTCCTAAAATCAAGGGATTTCAGCCACCAACATTTCAAACTCAAATCGCCACCTCTCCTCATTTCTAGCAAATTATTTTGCACCTTAGAATAGCATTTTATTTCAATTTCGAAATTATTTGTATTTTCTGATTATTTCTGATTAAAAAAAAAAAAAAAAATCAAAAAAAAAAAAAAAAAAAAAAAAAAACGAAAATCAGAAATCAGATTTTATTCTTCTATTTCATTCATAGTATATCATTGCATTTTATTCTAGTGCATAGTGTAATTAAGGTGTGCGACATATCATCATCTTCCCTCTTCATCTCTTGAGTTGGACGATCCCATTGGAGAAGCTTTCGAACCTTACACTTTCAGCCTACCCTCACCTAAACAAACCACTCCAAGTTCATACTTGGTTACGGAAATCAAGGTGAGAGAAGCTTAATCGAGGTTTGTTCTCTTTCTCTATTCATCTCCATTCTTAAACAGATTTGAGTCTTCTTTTCTTGGACGTTTCTTCCCCAGCCTTCATCTTCTCGTGAATTGTTGTTTACTAATCTTTGAATTGAGTTGTTGATCATTTCAAGCAGATTGAAACAACGAGCTCGATCACACACCGAGAGTGAGAGCGAGTGAAACACTTGAGAGGCTGATTTGGATTAAACTAACTTGACAAGTTTGCTTGTAAAGTGTTTTTGCTGATTGTGCAGAATGTCTAACGAAAGTAGTGATAACACCAACACACCCAAGAGCCCTGAGCCAATCCACCCCGAGGTGTTCAAGTTGTTGACCTCACTCAACAGCAACATCACACGCCTCAATTCTAGGATGACGGCCTTGGAGACGAGAGCCTTGGCGTTGCCTCCACCCGTGCCAAGCGTAGCCTTGGGCACCGATTCAGCGGCACACCAACAAGGCACCGGCGATGGCCAGGACCAAAACGCCCACAACACGGACCCTAACTTGGCGTCCACATCACAGCAACATGGTTTCCAAAACCAAACCAGGGAAGTGCCTCATAACTCTAATCCATTGCGTAATTCCTCGGGCAATCTTCCTAGAAGAGTGCCTTTTGGTTCCCAGCTCACTCCCCTTCGGGATGAGCATAATCGTGCTAATAGCTTTCAAGGATTTCAGGACCAAAGAGGATCACCAAGTGATATGGACCTTTATGATGATGAGTATGAGGGCGAGGAGGAGGATAATTGGGAGCGCGTCTCAAGAAGGGGAGGTAGGGAGCGCCGAGAAGGTCGAGATAGGCGTCCCATGAGACCTCGTGAGCAGGAGCAAGACGGAGTTGGCAAGATAAAGGTGAGGATCCCTGCTTTCGAAGGCAAGTGTGATCCGGATGTCTATATGGAATGGGAGACCAAGATCGAGCAAGTGTGGAACTGCCACAACTTTGCCGAGACCAAGAAGGTGCAGCTCGCTGTCCTTGAGTTCTCCGGTTATGCCCTCATATGGTGGGATAACTTGGTGAAAGAAAGGAGGCGCAATCTGGACGCACCCATAGCCAGCTGGGATCAAATGAAGGCGTTGATGAGAGGGCGTTTCATACCTCAACATTACGCCCGGGAGCTAAGACAGCGGCTGGAAAATTTAAAACAAGGTTCCATGAGTGCCGAGGAGTGCTACAATGCCATGCAAGTGGCGATGGTAAGGGCTGATGTGGTTGAGGATGAAGAGACCACCATGGCCAGGTATCTTCGTATCTTGCATCCTTATTTGGCTAATGAGATTGATTTATATCCCTACACTACTATGACTGACCTTTTCCATCTAGCTTTGAAAGTAGAAAGGAAATTCAAGTCTAGGTACTCGGGAGGAAGGAACGCGAACACTCAGCCCCAATCATGGAGGGGGAGCCGTGGCCAGCAAGGCGGATCGTATGGGAAGGAGGCCTCGCACCAAAAGGAGAGGAGCAATGCAGCCGGCGGTCAAGGAGACCAAGCTGGACGAGCCAAACAGCCCACAAGCTCCACGCCTTCACCATACAACAAGGGCAATTCTAGTGGGGTTTCAGCAGCTCCAAAGGGGAGTAATCCTACCTCTAACTCTTCGTCTAGGACTAGAGATATTGTGTGCTTTAAGTGCCAGGGTAGAGGACATTATGCAAGAGATTGCCCTAACAAGAAAACACTTTTAATCAATCATTTAGGTGAATATGAATCTGAAAGTGAGCATGAAAACGAGCCTAATGATGATTTGCATGAAAATGATAATGTTGAAGATGAAATTGAGTATGAATCTGGTGAATCTCTTATTGCTAGGAGGACATTGCATATTAAACCACAAGCATGCGATGATAATCAAAGAGAGAACTTGTTTCATACTAGGTGCTTGATTAAAGGGAAGGTTTGTAACATGATCATAGATAGTGGTAGTTGTTGTAACATTGCTAGCTTAGAGATGGTTAACAAACTGCAATTACCTATGACTCATCACCCTAGACCCTATAAGTTGCATTGGATGAATGACTGTGGTGAATTGAAAGTGCAAAGGCAAGTAAAGGTTTCTATTAAACTAGGACGTTATGAGGATAATGTTCTTTGTGATGTAGTACCTATGCAGGCTTGTCATATTCTATTAGGTCGTCCATGGCAATACGACAGGAAGGTTGTGCACGATGGATTCACCAACCGAAACACCTTCACCCACAACGGCCAGACCATAGTCCTTAAGCCCATGACGCCTACGCAGGTCTCGGAGGAGTGGGATCGGAAGCGTCAAGGTAAGAAGGTATGTTCTGACCTTGAGGGAGAGAATGGGAAGGAAGAGAAAGCTCGGGGTAAGACGAGCCAACCTCTCAGCCCTACACCTCCCTCCGCTCTTTTGGCTTCCAAGAGGGAGCTGGAAGACGAGTTTTTGGATGGGGAAACAACGCTTATGCTCTTATGCAAGGAGCTGAGCTTGTTAAGTGAAGAGCTTCGAGCTTCACTGCCCCCACGCATTTTGGGGCTCATCGAGGAGTACAAGGACGTATTCCCCGACGAGATACCGGCTGGCCTACCCCCAATTAGAGGAATCGAGCATCAAATTGATCTCATTCCCGGGGCGTCTTTGCCAAACAGGCCAGCTTACCGTATGAACCCCCAAGAGACCCAAGAGGTCCAATCCCAAGTCCAAGAGCTCTTGGATAAGGGATACATTAGGGAGAGTATGAGCCCTTGTGCTGTACCGGTGTTATTAGTACCCAAGAAAGACAACACATGGAGAATGTGTGTCGATTGCAGGGCCATTAATAACATCACGGTAAAGTATAGGCACCCCATTCCTCGTCTTGATGATATGCTAGACGAACTGCATGGATCCACCATTTTCTCAAAAATTGATTTAAAAAGTGGATACCACCAGATTCGTATGAGGGAGGGGGACGAGTGGAAAACAGCCTTCAAGACCAAGTTTGGTCTCTATGAATGGCTCGTTATGCCATTCGGGCTCACGAACGCCCCTAGTACATTCATGCGTCTCATGAACCATGTATTGCGACATTATATAGGGAAATTTGTAGTGGTCTATTTTGATGACATATTAGTGTATAGTAAGTCCCTAGAGGAGCATGAGTGTCATTTGAGAGATGTGCTTAATACCTTGCGTCTTGAACACTTGTTTGCGAATTTGAAAAAGTGTGAGTTATGTACTACTACTGTTACCTTTCTTGGTTTTGTGGTTAGCTCGCAGGGATTGCAAGTGGATGAGGCCAAGATCAAGGCCATAAACGAGTGGCCCACGCCAACTACTATTGGCCAGGTGCGGAGTTTCCATGGGCTGGCGAGCTTCTATAGGAGGTTTGTCAAGGATTTTAGCACCATTGCAGCCCCATTGACAGAAATTACAAAGAAGAGAAGTGAGTTCAAGTGGGGGCGTGCCCAGGAGAGAGCCTTCGAGACTCTCAAGCTGAAGTTGACGCAAGCCCCGCTATTGGTGTTGCCTGACTTCACACGACCGTTTGAGGTGGAGTGTGATGCAAGTGGAGTCGGCATAGGGGGCGTGCTTATGCAAGAAGGTAAACCTATCGCCTTCTTTTCTGAGAAATTAAAAGGTGCATGTTTAAACTACTCGACCTATGATAAAGAGTTGTATGCTTTGTATCGAGTGCTTAAAACATGGCAGCATTATCTTTGGCCTAGGGAATTTGTGCTTAAAACTGACCATGAATCCTTGAAACACTTTAAAAGTCAAGATAAAATGGATAGGAGGCATGGTAGATGGATGGAATTCATTGAAACATTCCCTTATGTGATTAAGTTTAAAAGAGGAAAAGATAATGTTGTAGCTGATGCCTTGTCTAGACGCCACACTTTGCTTGTTTCATTAGACTCTAGAGTATTAGGATTTACTTATATTCGTGAGTTATATGAAACTGATCTTGATTTTGGTGATGCGTTTAAGGCTTGTCTTGAAAAGAATTGTGTTGAGAAATACTATTTGCATGATGGCTTTCTTTTTCTAGTTGATAAAGTTTGCATACCTCGTTGTTCATTGCGTTTGCTGCTTGTTGAGGAAGCCCATAGGGGCGGCCTAATGGGGCATTTTGGGAGGGACAAAACTTATCACACTCTTAGGACTCATTTCTATTGGCCACACATGCTTAGGGATGTTGAGAATGTAGTTAAAAGATGCATGGACTGTCTTAGGGCTAAATCTAGACTTATGCCACATGGACTTTACACACCATTGCCCACGCCTACAGCCCCTTGGGAGGACCTTTCTATGGACTTTATAGTTGGGTTGCCTAGGACTAAGAAGGGGAGGGATTCAATCATGGTTGTAGTGGATAGGTTTAGTAAGATGGCACATTTTATAGCATGTCATAAGACCGACGATGCTACTAATGTGGCTGGATTATTCTTTAGGGAGATAGTCAGATTGCATGGGGTTCCTAAAACCATAGTTAGTGACCGAGATACTAAGTTCCTTAGCCACTTTTGGAGAACCTTATGGAGTAAACTAGGAACTAAGTTGCTGTTTTCTACCTCTAGTCACCCTCAAACTGATGGGCAAACCGAGGTCACCAATAGGACACTAGCTACGATTCTTAGGGCCATAATTAGGAAGAACTTGAAGATGTGGGAAGAGGCCTTACCTCATGTGGAGTTTGCATATAACAGGATTGTTCATTCTTCTACTAAATTGACTCCATTTGAATGTGTTTATGGTACTAACCCTCTCACCCCACTAGATCTTACCCCATTGCCAATGAGGGAAAATGAGCACTTTGACGCAGGAAAACATGTGGAGTTTATTAGGGAATTCCATGCTCGCACCAAACTGAAGTTGGAGCAAAAGGCCGAGTACAATGCAAGGAGAGCGAACCATGGGAGGCGCCACGTTGTTTTCCAGCCCGGAGACTTGGTGTGGGTTCATTTGAGGAAAGAGAGATTCCCGGAGCAAAGGAAGAACAAGCTGTCCCCTCGAGGAGATGGACCTTTCAAGGTGCTTAAGAGGATCGGGGACAATGCATACAAGCTGGAGCTGCCCGGTGATTATGGTGTAAGCGCAACTTTCAACGTCGCTGATCTCACGCCATACCTTGCTCTTGATGAAGACTTGGATTCGGGGTCGAATCCTTTCCAAGAAGGGGAGGTTGATGAAGGATCATCCAGTCAGCCTCCTCCAAGCGCCCCAACACTCTTTGAGGGGCCAATCACTAGATCCCGAGCTAAGAAGCTACAAAGTGGAATGCATGCCTTTGTGTGTTTCATTTGTGCTAAGGAGGCGAGAGCGAGCATGGAGCCATGTGCCAAGGCTGTGTGCCTAGCAAGTGTGGGCGCCACCCATGAAGAGAGCCAAGGCACAAGCGACGTCGCATGAGTGCCGCGATTGGGCACCGGCGCTGCGGGTGTGCCTCGTTTGGGCACCGGCGCTGCGGGTGTGCCTCGTTTGGGCACCGGCGCTGCGAGTGTGCCTCGTTTGGGCACCGACGCCTATTTTAGGCACCCAAGAGTGTTTGTTTCATTTTGGGCCTATTATGCTGTTTTGGGCCTATCTATCTTAGAATTAATTAGACCTTTTTAATTATTTCTTTTATTTCCAGAAGTGAGACATATAAGTATTGTTTTGATGGTTTGGAACACTTAGACAATTCAGAAGATAGAAATCGTTTTTCTCTTGAAAAGAGAGAGTTTGAAGCTTTGCTTCATTGAGTGTGTGAATCGCAGCTTGGTTTGTTTGATTTGTGTCAATCCTCTACGAAGCTTGGTGCTTATCAACGATCACGAGCCCCCTTCCTGTGCTTCAAGGTGTCGCCTTGTTGTGTAGGATTGTACAAGGTTGGTTCTTCGTCCATTCTATTAGGATTCTGGTTGAAATACATACCAGGGGTTTAATAGTTGTCTCGAAGGGTTATCCTTCTCGTCGTTTCTATCAATTTCCCTTTTCGTTTCTTCATTTCAGTTTGCTTCTTTGTTGTGTCGTTTTTCCTCTTGTTGAGTCGAGTTCATCATTTCCAGTTTCGTTCCATTCAATTCTAACCATTGTTTCCTTGTGTTTTCCTTGTTGAGTCGTGAACGTCGAAGATCGGGCATCCACACGGCTAACCCCGTATCACTTGTGTTTGTGTTGTTTGGTGATCTTTCTATTAAGTTCAAAGATTTTTGGATGAGAAAAAGAATGCAAACCAACACTTCCACAACCATAGCCTAGGCAAATCAAACCAATCAATAAGAAAGGTTGTGTTTTTGAGAATTTGAGAAACATTAGGAATCGCATGATTCGTATGCTTGTGTTTGTGTTGTTTGGTGATCTTTCTATTAAGTTCAAAGATTTTTGGACGAGAAAAAGAATGGAAACGAATACTTCCACAACCATAGCCTAGGCAAATCAAACCAATCAATAAGAAAGGTTGTGTTATTGAGTATTTGAGAAACATTAGGAATCGCATGATTCGTATGCTTGTGTTTGTGTTGTTTGGTGATCTTTCTATTAAGTTCAAAGATTTTTGGACGAGAAAAAGAATGGAAACCAACACTTCCACAATCATATCCTAGGCAAATCAAACCAATCAAAAAGAAATGTTGTGTTATTGAGAATTTGAGAAACATTAGGAATCGCATGATTCGTATGCTTGTGTTTGTGTTGTTTAGTGATCTTTCTATGAAGTTTTATTAAGTTCAAAGATTTTTGGACGAGAAAAAGAATGGAAAACATTACTCTCCAAACCATATCCTAAGCAAATCAAACCAATCAATAAGAAAGGTTGTGTTATTGAGTATTTGAGAAACATTAGGAATTGCATGATTCGTATGCTTGTGTTTGTGTTATTTTGGTGATCTTTCAATTAAGTTCAAAGATTTTTGGACGAGAAAAAGAATGGAAACCAACACTTCCCAAACCATATCCAAGGCAAATCAAACCAATCAATAAGAAAGGTTGTGTTATTGAGAATTTGAGAAACATTAGGAATCGCATGATTCGTGTGCTTGTGTTTGTGTTGTTTGGTGATCTTTCTATTAAGTTTTATTAAGTTCAAAGATTTTTGGACGAGAAAAAGAATGGAAAACAACACTCCCCAAACCATATCCTAAGCAAATCAAACCAATCAATAAGAAAGGTTGTGTTATTGAGTATTTGAGAAACATTAGGAATTGCATGATTCGTATGCTTGTGTTTGTGTTGTTTGGTGATCTTTCTATTAAGTTCAAAGATTTTTGGATGAGAAAAAAAATGCAAACCAACACTTCCACAACCATAGCCTAGGCAAATCAAACCAATCAATAAGAAAGGTTGTGTTTTTGAGAATTTGAGAAACATTAGGAATCGCATGATTCGTATGCTTGTGTTTGTGTTGTTTGGTGATCTTTCTATTAAGTTCAAAGATTTTTGGACGAGAAAAAGAATGGAAACGAATACTTCCACAACCATAGCCTAGGCAAATCAAACCAATCAATAAGAAAGGTTGTGTTATTGAGTATTTGAGAAACATTAGGAATCGCATGATTCGTATGCTTGTGTTTGTGTTGTTTGGTGATCTTTCTATTAAGTTCAAAGATTTTTGGACGAGAAAAAGAATGGAAACCAACACTTCCACAATCATAGCCTAGGCAAATCAAACCAATCAATAAGAAATGTTGTGTTATTGAGTATTTGGGAAACATTAGGAATCGCATGATTCTTATGCTTGTATTTGTGTTGTTTGTTGATCTGTCTATCAAGTTCTATTAAGTTCAAAGATTTTTGGACGAGAAAAAGAATGGAAACCAACACTTCCACAACCATAGCCTAGGCAAATCAAACCAATCAATAAGAAAGGTTATGTTATTGAGTATTTGAGAAACATTAGGAATCGCATGATTCGTATGCTTGTGTTTGTGTTGTTTGGTGATCTTTCTATCAAGTTCAAAGATTTTTGGACGAGAAAAAGAATGGAAAGCAACACTTCCACAACCATAGCCTAGGCAAATCAAACCAATCAATAAGAAATGTTGTGTTATTGAGTATTTGAGAAACATTAGGAATCGCATGATTCGTATGCTTGCGTTTGTGTTGTTTGGTGATCTTTCTATCAAGTTCTATTAAGTTCAAAGATTTTTGGACGAGAAAAAGAATTGAAACCAACACTTCCAAACCATATCCAAGGCAAATCAAACCAATCAATAAGAAAGGTTGTGTTATTGAGTTTTTGAGGAACATTAGGAATCGCATGATTCGTATGCTTGTGTTTGTGTTGTTTGGTGATCTTTCTATTAAGTTCAAAGATTCTTTGACGAGAAAAATAATGGCAAACAATACTTCCCAAACCATAGCCTAGGCAAATCAAACCAATCAATAAGAAAGGTTTTGTTATTGAGAATTTGAGAAACATTAGGAATCGCATGATTCGTATGCTTGTGTTTGTGTTGTTTGGTGATCTTTCTATCAAGTTTTATTAAGTTCAAAGATTTTTGGACGAGAAAAAGAATGGAAAACAACACTTCCCAAACCATATCCTAAGCAAATCAAACCAATCAATAAGAAATGTTGTGTTATTGAGTATTTGAGAAACATTAGGAATCGCATGATTCGTATGCTTGCGTTTGTGTTGTTTGGTGATCTTTCTATGAAGTTCTATTAAGTTCAAAGATTTTTGGACGAGAAAAAGAATTGAAACCAACACTTCCAAACCATATCCAAGGCAAATCAAACCAATCAAGAAGAAAGGTTGTGTTATTGAGTTTTTGAGGAACATTAGGAATCGCATGATTCGTATGCTTGTGTTTGTGTTGTTTGGTGATCTTTCTATTAAGTTCAAAGATTCTTGGACGAGAAAAATAATGGCAAACAATACTTCCCAAACCATAGCCTAGGCAAATCAAACCAATCAATAAGAAAGGTTTTGTTATTGAGAATTTGAGAAACATTAGGAATCGCATGATTCGTATGCTTGTGTTTGTGTTGTTTGGTGATCTTTCTATCAAGTTTTATTAAGTTCAAAGATTTTTGGACGAGAAAAAGAATGGAAAACAACACTTCCCAAACCATATCCTAAGCAAATCAAACCAATCAATAAGAAAGGTTGTGTTATTGAGTATTTGAGAAACATTAGGAATTGCATGATTCGTATGCTTGTGTTTGTGGTATTTTGGTGCTCTTTCTATTAAGTTCAACGATTTTTGGACGAGAAAAATAACGGAAACCACTTCCCAAACCATAGCCTAGGCAAATGAAACCAATCAATAAGAAAGGTTTTGTTATTGAGAATTTGAGAAACATTAGGAATCGCATGATTCGTATGCTTGTGTTTGTGTTGTTTAGTGATCTTTCTATCAAGTTTTATTAAGTTCAAAGATTTTTGGACGAGAAAAAGAATGGAAAACAACACTCCCCAAACCATATCCTAAGCAAATCAAACCAATCAATAAGAAAGGTTGTGTTATTGAGTATTTGAGAAACATTAGGAATTGCATGATTCGTATGATTGTGTTTGTGTTATTTTGGTGATCTTTCTATGAAGTTCAAAGATTTTTGGACGAGAAAAAGAATGGAAACCAACACTTCCCAAACCATATCCAAGGCAAATCAAACCAATCAATAAGAAAGGTTGTGTTATTGAGAATTTGAGAAACATTAGGAATCGCATGATTTGTGTGCTTGTGTTTGTGTTGTTTGGTGATCTTTCTATCAAGTTCTATTAAGTTCAAAGATTTTTGGACGAGAAAAAGAATGGAAACCAACACTTCCACAATCATAGCCTAGGCAAATCAAACCAATCAATAAGAAATGTTGTGTTATTGAGTATTTGGGAAACATTAGGAATCGCATGATTCTTATGCTTGTATTTGTGTTGTTTGGTGATCTGTCTATCAAGTTCTATTAAGTTTAAAGATTTTTGGACGAGAAAAATAATGGAAACCAATACTTCCCAAACCATAGCCTAGGCAAATCAAACCAATCAATAAGAAATGTTTTGTTAATGAGAATTTGAGAAACATTAGCAATCGCATGATACGTATGCTTGTGTTTGTGTTGTTTGGTGATCTTTCTATCAAGTTTTATTAAGTTCAAAGAGTTTTGGACGAGAAAAAGAATGGAAAACAACACTCCCCAAACCATATCCTAAGCAAATCAAACCAATCAATAAGAAAGGTTGTGTTATTGAGTATTTGAGAAACATTAGGAATTGCATGATTCGTATGCTTGTGTTTGTGTTGTTTGGTGATCTTTCTATTAAATTCAAAGATTTTTGGATGAGAAAAAGAATGCAAACCAACACTTCCACAACCATAGCCTAGGCAAATCAAACCAATCAATAAGAAAGGTTGTGTTTTGAAGAATTTGAGAAACATTAGGAATCGCATGATTCGTATGCTTGTGTTTGTGTTGTTTGGTGATCTTTCTATTAAGTTCAAAGATTTTTGGACGAGAAAAAGAATGGAAACGAATACTTCCACAACCATAGCCTAGGCAAATCAAACCAATCAATAAGAAAGGTTGTGTTATTGAGTATTTGAGAAACATTAGGAATCGCATGATTCGTATGCTTGTGTTTGTGTTGTTTGGTGATCTTTCTATTAAGTTCAAAGATTTTTGGACGAGAAAAAGAATGGAAACCAACACTTCCACAATCATAGCCTAGGCAAATCAAACCAATCAATAAGAAATGTTGTGTTATTGAGAATTTGAGAAACATTAGGAATCGCATGATTCGTATGCTTGTGTTTGTGTTGTTTAGTGATCTTTCTATGAAGTTTTATTAAGTTCAAAGATTTTTGGACGAGAAAAAGAATGGAAAACAACACTCCCCAAACCATATCCTAAGCAAATCAAACCAATCAATAAGAAAGGTTTTGTTATTGAGTATTTGAGAAACATTAGGAATCGCATGATTCGTATGCTTGTGTTTGTGTTGTTTAGTGATCTTTCTATGAAGTTTTATTAAGTTCAAAGATTTTTGGACGAGAAAAAGAATGGAAACCAACACTTCCCAAACCATATCCAAGGCAAATCAAACCAATCAATAAGAAAGATTGTGTTATTGAGAATTTGAGAAACATTAGGAATCGCATGATTTGTGTGCTTGTGTTTGTGTTGTTTGGTGATCTTTCTATCAAGTTCTATTAAGTTCAAAGATTTTTGGACGAGAAAAAGAATGGAAACCAACACTTCAACAACCATAGCCTAGACAAATCAAACCAATCAATAAGAAAGGTTGTGTTATTGAGTTTTTGAGGAACATTAGGAATCGCATGATTCGTATGCTTGTGTTTGTGTTGTTTGGTGATCTTTCTATTAAGTTCAAAGATTTTTGGACGAGAAAAATAATGGAAACCAATACTTCCCAAACCATACCCTAGGCAAATCAAACCAATCAATAAGAAAGGTTTTGTTAATGAGAATTTGAGAAACATTAGGAATCGCATGATACGTATGCTTGTGTTTGTGTTGTTTGGTGATCTTTCTATCAAGTTTTATTAAGTTCAAAGATTTTTGGACGAGAAAAAGAATGGAAAACAACACTTCCCAAACCATATCCTAAGCAAATCAAACCAATCAATAAGAAAGGTTGTGTTATTGAGAATTTGAGAAACATTAGGAATCGCATGATTCGTATGCTTGTGTTTGTGTTGTTTGGTGATATTTCTATTAAGTTCAAAGATTTGTGGACGAGAAAAAGAATGGAAACGAGCACTTCCAACACCATAGCCTTGGCAAATCAAACCAATCAATATGAAAGGTTGTGTTATTGAGTATTTGAGAAACATTAGGATTCGCATGATTCGTATGCTTGTGTTTGTGTTGTTTGGTGATCTTCTCATTAAGTTCAAAGATTTTTGGACGAGAAAAAGAATGGAAACCAAAACTTCCACGATCATAGCCTAGGCAAATCAAACCAATCAAATGAAACCAATCAATAAGAAAGGTTGTGTTATTGAGTTTTTGAGGAACATTAGGAATCGCATGATTCGTATGCTTGTGTTTGTGTTGTTTGGTGATCTTTCTATTAAGTTCAAAGATTTTTGGACGAGAAATATAACGGAAACCAATACTTCCCAAACCATAGCCTAGGCAAGTCAAACCAATCAATAAGAAAGGTTTTGTTATTGAGAATTTGAGAAACATTAGGAATCGCATGATTCGTATGCTTGTGTTTGTGTTGTTTGGTGATCTTTCTATTAAGTTCAAAGATTTTTGGACGAGAAAAATAATGGCAACCAATACTTCCCAAACCTTAGCCTAGATAAATCAAACCAATCAATAAGAAAGGTTTTGTTATTGAGAATTTGAGAAACATCAGGAATTGCATGATTCGTATGCTTGTGTTTGTGTTGTTTGGTGATCTTCTCATTAAGTTCAAAGATTTTTGGACGAGAAAAAGAATGGAAACCAATACTTCCACAATCATAGCCTAGGCAAATCAAACCAATCAATAAGAAATGTTGTGTTATTGAGTATTTGGGAAACATTAGGAATCGCATGATTCGTATGCTTGTGTTACTATTGTTTGGTGATCTGTCTATCAAGTTCTATTAAGTTCAAAGATTTTTGGACGAGAAAAAGAATGGAAACCAACACTTCCACAACCATAGCCTAGGCAAATCAAACCAATCAATAAGAAAGGTTATGTTATTGAGTATTTGAGAAACATTAGGAATCGCATGATTCGTATGCTTGTGTTTGTGTTGTTTGGTGATCTTTCTATTAAGTTGAAAGATTTTTGGACGAGAAAAATAATGGCAACCAATACTTCCCAAACCTTAGCCTAGGCAAATCAAACCAATAAATAAGAAAGGTTTTGTTATTGAGAATTTGAGAAACATTAGGAATCGCATGATTCGTATGCTTGTGTTTGTGTTGTTTGGTGATCTTTCTATCAAGTTTTATTAAGTTCAAAGATTTTTGGACGAGAAAAAGAATGGAAAACCACACTTCCCAAAACATATCCTAAGCAAATCAAACCAATCAATAAGAAATGTTGTGTTATTGAGTATTTGGGAAACATTAGGAATCGCATGATTCGTATGCTTGTGTTTGTGTTGTTTGGTGATGTTTCCATCAAGTTCTAGTAAGTTCAAAAATTTTTGGACGAGAAAAAGAATGGAAATCAACACTTCCACAACCATAGCCAAGGCAAATCAAACCAATCAATAAGAAAGGTTGTGTTATTGAGAATTTGAGAAACATTAGGAATCGCATGATTCGTATGCTTGTGTTTGTGTTGTTTGGTGATCTTTCTATTAAGTTTAAAGATTTGTGGACGAGAAAAAGAATGGAAACGAGCACTTCCACAACCATAGCCTTGGCAAATCAAACCAATCAATATGAAAGGTTGTGTTATTGATTATTTGAGAAACATTAGGAATCGCATGATTCGTATGCTTGTGTTTGTGTTGTTTGGTGATCTTCTCATTAAGTTCAAAGATTTTTGGACGAGAAAAAGAATGGAAACCAACACTTCCACAATGATAGCCTAGGCCAATCAAACCAATCAATAAGAAATGTTGTGTTATTGAGTATTTGGGAAACATTAGGAATCGCATGATTCGTATGCTTGTGTTTGTGTTGTTTGGTGATCTGTCTATCAAGTTCTATTAAGTTCAAAGATTTTTGGACGAGAAAAAGAATGGAAACCAACACTTCCACAATGATAGCCTAGGCCAATCAAACCAATCAATAAGAAATGTTGTGTTATTGAGTATTTGGGAAACATTAGGAATCGCATGATTCGTATGCTTGTGTTTGTGTTGTTTGGTGATCTGTCTATCAAGTTCTATTAAGTTCAAAGATTTTTGGACGAGAAAAAGAATGGAAACCAACACTTCCACAACCATAGCCTAGGCAAATCAAACCAATCAATAAGAAAGGTTATGTTATTGAGTATTTGAGAAACATTAGGAATTGCATGATTCGTATGCTTGTGTTTGTGTTGTTTGGTGATCTTTCTATCAAGTTCAAAGATTTTTGGACGAGAAAAAGAATGAAAACCAACACTTCCACAACCATAGCCTAGGCAAATCAAACCAATCAATAAGAAAGGTTGTGTTATTGAGTTTTTGAGAAACATTAGGAATCGCATGATTCATATGCTTGTGTTTGTGTTTTTTGGTGATCTTTCTATTAAGTTCAAAGATTTTTGGACGAGAAAAATAATGGCAACCAATACTTCCCAAACCTTAGCCTAGGCAAATCAAACCAATCAATAAGAAAGGTTTTGTTATTGAGAATTTGAGAAACATTAGGAATCGCAAGATTCGTATGCTTGTGTTTGTGTTGTTTGGTGATCTTTCTATCAAGTTTTATTAAGTTCAAAGATTTTTGGACGAGAAAAAGAATGGAAAACAACACTTCCCAAACCATATCCTAAGCAAATCAAACCAATCAATAAGAAATGTTGTGTTATTGAGTATTTGGGAAACATTAGGAATCGCATGATTCGTATGCTTGTGTTTGTGTTGTTTGGTGATGTTTCCATCAAGTTCTAGTGAGTTCAAAGATTTTTGGACGAGAAAAAGAATGGAAATCAACACTTCCACAACCATAACCAAGGCAAATCAAACCAATCAATAAGAAAGGTTGTGTTATTGAGAATTTGAGAAACATTAGGAATCGCATGATTCGTATGCTTGTGTTTGTGTTGTTTAGTGATCTTTCTATTAAGTTCAAAGATTTGTGGACGAGAAAAAGAATGGAAACGAGCACTTCCACAACCATAGCCTTGGCAAATCAAACCAATCAATATGAAAGGTTGTCTTATTGAGTATTTGAGAAACATTAGGAATCGCATGATCGCATGATTCGTATGCTTGTGTTTGTGTTGTTTGGTGATCTTCTCATTAAGTTCAAAGATTTTTGGACGAGAAAAAGAATGGAAACCAACACTTCCACAATGATAGCCTAGGCAAATCAAACCAATCAATAAGAAGTGTTGTGTTATTGAGTATTTGGGAAACATTAGGAATCGCATGATTCGTATGCTTGTGTTTGTGTTGTTTGGTGATCTGTCTATCAAGTTCTATTAAGTTCAAAGATTTTTGGATGAGAAAAAGAATGGAAACCAACACTTCCACAACCATAGCCTAGGCAAATCAAACCAATCAATAAGAAAGGTTGTATTATTGAGAATTTGAGAAACATTAGGAACGGCATGATTCGTATGCTTGTGTTTGTTTTGTTTGGTGATCTTTCTATTAAGTTCAAAGATTTTTGGACGAGAAAAAGAATGGAAACGAATACTTCCACAACCATAGCCTAGGCAAATCAAACCAATCAATAAGAAAGGTTGTGTTATAGAGTATTTGAGAAACATTAGGAATCGTATGATTCGTATGCTTGTGTTTGTGTTGTTTGGTGATCTTTCTATTAAGTTCAAAGATTTTTGGACGAGAAATAGAATGGAAACCAACACTTCCACAATCATAGCCTACGCAAATCAAACCAATCAATAAGAAAGGTTTTGTTATTGAGAATTTGAGAAACATTAGGAATCGCATGATTCGTATGCTTGCGTTTGTGTTGTTTGGTGATCTTTCTATCAAGTTCTATTAAGTTCAAAGATTTTTGGACGAGAAAAAGAATGGAAACCAACACTTCCAAACCATATCCAAGGCAAATCAAACCAATCAATAAGAAAGGTTGTGTTATTGAGTATTTGAGAAATATTAGGAATTGCATGATTCGTATGCTTGTGTTTGTGTTGTTTGGTGATCTTTCTATTAATAAGTTCAAAGATTTTTGGATGAGAAAAAGAATGGAAACCAACACTTCCACAACCATAGCCAAGGCAAATCAAACCAATCAATAAGAAAGGTTGTGTTATTGAGAATTTGAGAAACATTAGGAATCGCATGATTTGTATGCTTGTGTTGTTTGGTGATCTTTCTATTAAGTTCAAAGATTTGTGGACGAGAAAAAGAATGGAAACGAGCACTTCCACAACCATAGCCTTGGCAAATCAAACCAATCAATATGAAAGGTTGTGTTATTGAGTATTTGAGAAACATTAGGAATCACATGATTCGTATGCTTGTGTTTGTGTTGTTTGGTGATCTTCTCATTAAGTTCAAAGATTTTTGGACGAGAAAAAGAATGGAAACCAACACTTCCACAATGATAGCCTAGGCCAATCAAACCAATCAATAAGAAATGTTGTGTTATTGAGTATTTGGGAAACATTAGGAATCGCATGATTCGTATGCTTGTGTTTGTGTTGTTTGGTGATCTGTCTATCAAGTTCTATTAAGTTCAAAGATTTTTGGACGAGAAAAAGAATGGAAACCAACACTTCCACAACCATACCCTAGGCAAATCAAACCAATCAATAAGAAAGGTTATGTTATTGAGTATTTGAGAAACATTAGGAATTGCATGATTCGTATGCTTGTGTTTGTGTTGTTTGGTGATCTTTCTATCAAGTTCAAAGATTTTTGGACGAGAAAAAGAATCAAAACCAACACTTCCACAACCATAGCCTAGGCAAATGAAACCAATCAATAAGAAAGGTTGTGTTATTGAGTTTTTGAGGAACATTAGGAATCGCATGATTCGTATGCTTGTGTTTGTGTTGTTTGGTGATCTTTCTATTAAGTTCAAAGATTTTTGGACGAGAAAAATAACGGAAACCAATACTTCCCAAACCATAGCCTAGGCAAGTCACACCAATCAATAAGAAAGGTTTTGTTATTGAGAATTTTAGAAACATTAGGAATCGCATGATTCGTATGCTTGTGTTTGTGTTGTTTGGTGATCTGTCTATCAAGTTCTATTAAGTTCAAAGATTTTTGGACGAGAAAAAGAATGGAAACCAACACTTCCACAACCATAGCCTAGGCAAATCAAACCAATCAATAAGAAAGGTTATGTTATTGAGTATTTGAGAAACATTAGGAATTGCATGATTCGTATGCTTGTGTTTGTGTTGTTTGGTGATCTTTCTATCAAGTTCAAAGATTTTTGGACGAGAAAAAGAATGAAAACCAACACTTCCACAACCATAGCCTAGGCAAATCAAACCAATCAATAAGAAAGGTTGTGTTATTGAGTTTTTGAGGAACATTAGGAATCGCATGATTCATATGCTTGTGTTTGTGTTGTTTGGTGATCTTTCTATTAAGTTCAAAGATTTTTGGACGAGAAAAATAACGGAAACCAATACTTCACAAACCATAGCCTAGGCAAGTCAAACCAATCAATAAGAAAGGTTTTGTTATTGAGAATTTGAGAAACATTAGGAATCGCATGATTCGTATGCTTGTGTTTGTGTTGTTTGGTGATCTTCTCATTAAGTTCAAAGATTTTTGGACGAGAAAAAGAATGGAAACCAATACTTCCACAATCATAGCCTAGGCAAATCAAACCAATCAATAAGAAATGTTGTGTTATTGAGTATTTGCGAAACATTAGGAATCGCATGATTCGTATGCTTGTGTTACTGTTGTTTGGTGATCTGTCTATCAAGTTCTATTAAGTTCAAAGATTTTTGGACGAGAAAAAGAATGGAAACCAACACTTCCACAACCATAGCCTAGGCAAATCAAACCAATCAATAAGAAAGGTTATGTTATTGAGTATTTGAGAAACATTAGGAATCGCATGATTCGTATGCTTGTGTTTGTGTTGTTTGGTGATCTTTCTATTAAGTTGAAAGATTTTTGGACGAGAAAAATAATGGCAACCAATACTTCCCAAACCTTAGCCTAGGCAAATCAAACCAATGAATAAGAAAGGTTTTGTTATTGAGAATTTGAGAAACATTAGGAATCGCATGATTCGTATGCTTGTGTTTGTGTTGTTTGGTGATCTTTCTATCAAGTTTTATTAAGTTCAAAGATTTTTGGACGAGAAAAAGAATGGAAAACAACACTTCCCAAAACATATCCTAAGCAAATCAAACCAATCAATAAGAAATGTTGTGTTATTGAGTATTTGGGAAACATTAGGAATCGCATGATTCGTATGCTTGTGTTTGTGTTGTTTGGTGATGTTTCCATCAAGTTCTAGTAAGTTCAAAAATTTTTTGACGAGAAAAAGAATGGAAATCAACACTTCCACAACCATAGCCAAGGCAAATCAAACCAATCAATAAGAAAGGTTGTGTTATTGAGAATTTGAGAAACATTAGGAATCGCATGATTCGTATGCTTGTGTTTGTGTTGTTTGGTGATCTTTCTATTAAGTTTAAAGATTTGTGGACGAGAAAAAGAATGGAAACGAGCACTTCCACAACCATAGCCTTGGCAAATCAAACCAATCAATATGAAAGGTTGTGTTATTGATTATTTGAGAAACATTAGGAATCGCATGATTCGTATGCTTGTGTTTGTGTTGTTTGGTGATCTTCTCATTAAGTTCAAAGATTTTTGGACGAGAAAAAGAATGGAAACCAACACTTCCACAATGATAGCCTAGGCCAATCAAACCAATCAATACGAAATGTTGTGTTATTGAGTATTTGGGAAACATTAGGAATCGCATGATTCGTATGCTTGTGTTTGTGTTGTTTGGTGATCTGTCTATCAAGTTCTATTAAGTTCAAAGATTTTTGGACGAGAAAAAGAATGGAAACCAACACTTCCACAATGATAGCCTAGGCCAATCAAACCAATCAATAAGAAATGTTGTGTTATTGAGTATTTGGGAAACATTAGGAATCGCATGATTCGTATGCTTGTGTTTGTGTTGTTTGGTGATCTGTCTATCAAGTTCTATTAAGTTCAAAGATTTTTGGACGAGAAAAAGAATGGAAACCAACACTTCCACAACCATAGCCTAGGCAAATCAAACCAATCAATAAGAAAGGTTATGTTATTGAGTATTTGAGAAACATTAGGAATTGCATGATTCGTATGCTTGTGTTTGTGTTGTTTGGTGATCTTTCTATCAAGTTCAAAGATTTTTGGATGAGAAAAAGAATGAAAACCAACACTTCCACAACCATAGCCTAGGCAAATCAAACCAATAATAAGAAAGGTTGTGTTATTGAGTTTTTGAGAAACATTAGGAATCGCATGATTCATATGCTTGTGTTTGTGTTTTTTGGTGATCTTTCTATTAAGTTCAAAGATTTTTGGACGAGAAAAATAACGGAAACCAATACTTCCAAACCATAGCCTAAGCAAGTCAAACCAATCAATAAGAAAAGGTTTTGTTATTGAGAATTTGAGAAACATTAGGAATCGCATGATTCGTATGCTTGTGTTTGTGTTGTTTGGTGATCTTTCTATTAAGTTCAAAGATTTTTGGACGAGAAAAATAATGGCAACCAATACTTCCCAAACCTTAGCCTAGGCAAATCAAACCAATCAATAAGAAAGGTTTTGTTATTGAGAATTTGAGAAACATTAGGAATCGCAAGATTCGTATGCTTGTGTTTGTGTTGTTTGGTGATCTTTCTATCAAGTTTTATTAAGTTCAAAGATTTTTGGACGAGAAAAAGAATGGAAAACAACACTTCCCAAACCATATCCTAAGCAAATCAAACCAATCAATAAGAAATGTTGTGTTATTGAGTATTTGGGAAACATTAGGAATCGCATGATTCGTATGCTTGTGTTTGTGTTGTTTGGTGATGTTTCCATCAAGTTCTAGTGAGTTCAAAGATTTTTGGACGAGAAAAAGAATGGAAATCAACACTTCCACAACCATAACCAAGGCAAATCAAACCAATCAATAAGAAAGGTTGTGTTATTGAGAATTTGAGAAACATTAGGAATCGCATGATTCGTATGCTTGTGTTTGTGTTGTTTAGTGATCTTTCTATTAAGTTCAAAGATTTGTGGACGAGAAAAAGAATGGAAACGAGCACTTCCACAACCATAGCCTTGGCAAATCAAACCAATCAATATGAAAGGTTGTCTTATTGAGTATTTGAGAAACATTAGGAATCGCATGATTCGTATGCTTGTGTTTGTGTTGTTTGGTGATCTTCTCATTAAGTTCAAAGATTTATGGACGAGAAAAAGAATGGAAACCAACACTTCCACAATGATAGCCTAGGCAAATCAAACCAATCAATAAGAAGTGTTGTGTTATTGAGTATTTGGGAAACATTAGGAATCGCATGATTCGTATGCTTGTGTTTGTGTTGTTTGGTGATCTGTCTATCAAGTTCTATTAAGTTCAAAGATTTTTGGATGAGAAAAAGAATGGAAACCAACACTTCCACAACCATAGCCTAGGCAAATCAAACCAATCAATAAGAAAGGTTGTATTATTGAGAATTTGAGAAACATTAGGAACGGCATGATTCGTATGCTTGTGTTTGTTTTGTTTGGTGATCTTTCTATTAAGTTCAAAGATTTTTGGACGAGAAAAAGAATGGAAACGAATACTTCCACAACCATAGCCTAGGCAAATCAAACCAATCAATAAGAAAGGTTGTGTTATAGAGTATTTGAGAAACATTAGGAATCGTATGATTCGTATGCTTGTGTTTGTGTTGTTTGGTGATCTTTCTATTAAGTTCAAAGATTTTTGGACGAGAAATAGAATGGAAACCAACACTTCCACAACCATAGCCTACGCAAATCAAACCAATCAATAAGAAAGGTTTTGTTATTGAGAATTTGAGAAACATTAGGAATCGCATGATTCGTATGCTTGCGTTTGTGTTGTTTGGTGATCTTTCTATCAAGTTCTATTAAGTTCAAAGATTTTTGGACGAGAAAAAGAATGGAAACCAACACTTCCAAACCATATCCAAGGCAAATCAAACCAATCAATAAGAAAGGTTGTGTTATTGAGTATTTGAGAAATATTAGGAATTGCATGATTCGTATGCTTGTGTTTGTGTTGTTTGGTGATCTTTCTATTAATAAGTTCAAAGATTTTTGGATGAGAAAAAGAATGGAAACCAACACTTCCACAACCATAGCCAAGGCAAATCAAACCAATCAATAAGAAAGGTTGTGTTATTGAGAATTTGAGAAACATTAGGAATCGCATGATTTGTATGCTTGTGTTGTTTGGTGATCTTTCTATTAAGTTCAAAGATTTGTGGACGAGAAAAAGAATGGAAACGAGCACTTCCACAACCATAGCCTTGGCAAATCAAACCAATCAATATGAAAGGTTGTGTTATTGAGTATTTGAGAAACATTAGGAATCACATGATTCGTATGCTTGTGTTTGTGTTGTTTGGTGATCTTCTCATTAAGTTCAAAGATTTTTGGACGAGAAAAAGAATGGAAACCAACACTTCCACAATGATAGCCTAGGCCAATCAAACCAATCAATAAGAAATGTTGTGTTATTGAGTATTTGGGAAACATTAGGAATCGCATGATTCGTATGCTTGTGTTTGTGTTGTTTGGTGATCTGTCTATCAAGTTCTATTAAGTTCAAAGATTTTTGGACGAGAAAAAGAATGGAAACCAACACTTCCACAACCATACCCTAGGCAAATCAAACCAATCAATAAGAAAGGTTATGTTATTGAGTATTTGAGAAACATTAGGAATTGCATGATTCGTATGCTTGTGTTTGTGTTGTTTGGTGATCTTTCTATCAAGTTCAAAGATTTTTGGACGAGAAAAAGAATCAAAACCAACACTTCCACAACCATAGCCTAGGCAAATGAAACCAATCAATAAGAAAGGTTGTGTTATTGAGTTTTTGAGGAACATTAGGAATCGCATGATTCGTATGCTTGTGTTTGTGTTGTTTGGTGATCTTTCTATTAAGTTCAAAGATTTTTGGACGAGAAAAATAACGGAAACCAATACTTCCCAAACCATAGCCTAGGCAAGTCACACCAATCAATAAGAAAGGTTTTGTTATTGAGAATTTTAGAAACATTAGGAATCGCATGATTCGTATGCTTGTGTTTGTGTTGTTTGGTGATCTGTCTATCAAGTTCTATTAAGTTCAAAGATTTTTGGACGAGAAAAAGAATGGAAACCAACACTTCCACAACCATAGCCTAGGCAAATCAAACCAATCAATAAGAAAGGTTATGTTATTGAGTATTTGAGAAACATTAGGAATTGCATGATTCGTATGCTTGTGTTTGTGTTGTTTGGTGATCTTTCTATCAAGTTCAAAGATTTTTGGACGAGAAAAAGAATGAAAACCAACACTTCCACAACCATAGCCTAGGCAAATCAAACCAATCAATAAGAAAGGTTGTGTTATTGAGTTTTTGAGGAACATTAGGAATCGCATGATTCATATGCTTGTGTTTGTGTTGTTTGGTGATCTTTCTATTAAGTTCAAAGATTTTTGGACGAGAAAAATAACGGAAACCAATACTTCACAAACCATAGCCTAGGCAAGTCAAACCAATCAATAAGAAAGGTTTTGTTATTGAGAATTTGAGAAACATTAGGAATCGCATGATTCGTATGCTTGTGTTTGTGTTGTTTGGTGATCTTCTCATTAAGTTCAAAGATTTTTGGACGAGAAAAAGAATGGAAACCAATACTTCCACAATCATAGCCTAGGCAAATCAAACCAATCAATAAGAAATGTTGTGTTATTGAGTATTTGCGAAACATTAGGAATCGCATGATTCGTATGCTTGTGTTACTGTTGTTTGGTGATCTGTCTATCAAGTTCTATTAAGTTCAAAGATTTTTGGACGAGAAAAAGAATGGAAACCAACACTTCCACAACCATAGCCTAGGCAAATCAAACCAATCAATAAGAAAGGTTATGTTATTGAGTATTTGAGAAACATTAGGAATCGCATGATTCGTATGCTTGTGTTTGTGTTGTTTGGTGATCTTTCTATTAAGTTGAAAGATTTTTGGACGAGAAAAATAATGGCAACCAATACTTCCCAAACCTTAGCCTAGGCAAATCAAACCAATGAATAAGAAAGGTTTTGTTATTGAGAATTTGAGAAACATTAGGAATCGCATGATTCGTATGCTTGTGTTTGTGTTGTTTGGTGATCTTTCTATCAAGTTTTATTAAGTTCAAAGATTTTTGGACGAGAAAAAGAATGGAAAACAACACTTCCCAAAACATATCCTAAGCAAATCAAACCAATCAATAAGAAATGTTGTGTTATTGAGTATTTGGGAAACATTAGGAATCGCATGATTCGTATGCTTGTGTTTGTGTTGTTTGGTGATGTTTCCATCAAGTTCTAGTAAGTTCAAAAATTTTTTGACGAGAAAAAGAATGGAAATCAACACTTCCACAACCATAGCCAAGGCAAATCAAACCAATCAATAAGAAAGGTTGTGTTATTGAGAATTTGAGAAACATTAGGAATCGCATGATTCGTATGCTTGTGTTTGTGTTGTTTGGTGATCTTTCTATTAAGTTTAAAGATTTGTGGACGAGAAAAAGAATGGAAACGAGCACTTCCACAACCATAGCCTTGGCAAATCAAACCAATCAATATGAAAGGTTGTGTTATTGATTATTTGAGAAACATTAGGAATCGCATGATTCGTATGCTTGTGTTTGTGTTGTTTGGTGATCTTCTCATTAAGTTCAAAGATTTTTGGACGAGAAAAAGAATGGAAACCAACACTTCCACAATGATAGCCTAGGCAAATCAAACCAATCAATAAGAAGTGTTGTGTTATTGAGTATTTGGGAAACATTAGGAATCGCATGATTCGTATGCTTGTGTTTGTGTTGTTTGGTGATCTGTCTATCAAGTTCTATTAAGTTCAAAGATTTTTGGATGAGAAAAAGAATGGAAACCAACACTTCCACAACCATAGCCTAGGCAAATCAAACCAATCAATAAGAAAGGTTGTATTATTGAGAATTTGAGAAACATTAGGAACGGCATGATTCGTATGCTTGTGTTTGTTTTGTTTGGTGATCTTTCTATTAAGTTCAAAGATTTTTGGACGAGAAAAAGAATGGAAACGAATACTTCCACAACCATAGCCTAGGCAAATCAAACCAATCAATAAGAAAGGTTGTGTTATAGAGTATTTGAGAAACATTAGGAATCGTATGATTCGTATGCTTGTGTTTGTGTTGTTTGGTGATCTTTCTATTAAGTTCAAAGATTTTTGGACGAGAAATAGAATGGAAACCAACACTTCCACAACCATAGCCTACGCAAATCAAACCAATCAATAAGAAAGGTTTTGTTATTGAGAATTTGAGAAACATTAGGAATCGCATGATTCGTATGCTTGCGTTTGTGTTGTTTGGTGATCTTTCTATCAAGTTCTATTAAGTTCAAAGATTTTTGGACGAGAAAAAGAATGGAAACCAACACTTCCAAACCATATCCAAGGCAAATCAAACCAATCAATAAGAAAGGTTGTGTTATTGAGTATTTGAGAAATATTAGGAATTGCATGATTCGTATGCTTGTGTTTGTGTTGTTTGGTGATCTTTCTATTAATAAGTTCAAAGATTTTTGGATGAGAAAAAGAATGGAAACCAACACTTCCACAACCATAGCCAAGGCAAATAAAACCAATCAATAAGAAAGGTTGTGTTATTGAGAATTTGAGAAACATTAGGAATCGCATGATTTGTATGCTTGTGTTGTTTGGTGATCTTTCTATTAAGTTCAAAGATTTGTGGACGAGAAAAAGAATGGAAACGAGCACTTCCACAACCATAGCCTTGGCAAATCAAACCAATCAATATGAAAGGTTGTGTTATTGAGTATTTGAGAAACATTAGGAATCACATGATTCGTATGCTTGTGTTTGTGTTGTTTGGTGATCTTCTCATTAAGTTCAAAGATTTTTGGACGAGAAAAAGAATGGAAACCAACACTTCCACAATGATAGCCTAGGCCAATCAAACCAATCAATAAGAAATGTTGTGTTATTGAGTATTTGGGAAACATTAGGAATCGCATGATTCGTATGCTTGTGTTTGTGTTGTTTGGTGATCTGTCTATCAAGTTCTATTAAGTTCAAAGATTTTTGGACGAGAAAAAGAATGGAAACCAACACTTCCACAACCATACCCTAGGCAAATCAAACCAATCAATAAGAAAGGTTATGTTATTGAGTATTTGAGAAACATTAGGAATTGCATGATTCGTATGCTTGTGTTTGTGTTGTTTGGTGATCTTTCTATCAAGTTCAAAGATTTTTGGACGAGAAAAAGAATCAAAACCAACACTTCCACAACCATAGCCTAGGCAAATGAAACCAATCAATAAGAAAGGTTGTGTTATTGAGTTTTTGAGGAACATTAGGAATCGCATGATTCGTATGCTTGTGTTTGTGTTGTTTGGTGATCTTTCTATTAAGTTCAAAGATTTTTGGACGAGAAAAATAACGGAAACCAATACTTCCCAAACCATAGCCTAGGCAAGTCACACCAATCAATAAGAAAGGTTTTGTTATTGAGAATTTTAGAAACATTAGGAATCGCATGATTCGTATGCTTGTGTTTGTGTTGTTTGGTGATCTGTCTATCAAGTTCTATTAAGTTCAAAGATTTTTGGACGAGAAAAAGAATGGAAACCAACACTTCCACAACCATAGCCTAGGCAAATCAAACCAATCAATAAGAAAGGTTATGTTATTGAGTATTTGAGAAACATTAGGAATTGCATGATTCGTATGCTTGTGTTTGTGTTGTTTGGTGATCTTTCTATCAAGTTCAAAGATTTTTGGACGAGAAAAAGAATGAAAACCAACACTTCCACAACCATAGCCTAGGCAAATCAAACCAATCAATAAGAAAGGTTGTGTTATTGAGTTTTTGAGGAACATTAGGAATCGCATGATTCATATGCTTGTGTTTGTGTTGTTTGGTGATCTTTCTATTAAGTTCAAAGATTTTTGGACGAGAAAAATAACGGAAACCAATACTTCACAAACCATAGCCTAGGCAAGTCAAACCAATCAATAAGAAAGGTTTTGTTATTGAGAATTTGAGAAACATTAGGAATCGCATGATTCGTATGCTTGTGTTTGTGTTGTTTGGTGATCTTCTCATTAAGTTCAAAGATTTTTGGACGAGAAAAAGAATGGAAACCAATACTTCCACAATCATAGCCTAGGCAAATCAAACCAATCAATAAGAAATGTTGTGTTATTGAGTATTTGCGAAACATTAGGAATCGCATGATTCGTATGCTTGTGTTACTGTTGTTTGGTGATCTGTCTATCAAGTTCTATTAAGTTCAAAGATTTTTGGACGAGAAAAAGAATGGAAACCAACACTTCCACAACCATAGCCTAGGCAAATCAAACCAATCAATAAGAAAGGTTATGTTATTGAGTATTTGAGAAACATTAGGAATCGCATGATTCGTATGCTTGTGTTTGTGTTGTTTGGTGATCTTTCTATTAAGTTGAAAGATTTTTGGACGAGAAAAATAATGGCAACCAATACTTCCCAAACCTTAGCCTAGGCAAATCAAACCAATGAATAAGAAAGGTTTTGTTATTGAGAATTTGAGAAACATTAGGAATCGCATGATTCGTATGCTTGTGTTTGTGTTGTTTGGTGATCTTTCTATCAAGTTTTATTAAGTTCAAAGATTTTTGGACGAGAAAAAGAATGGAAAACAACACTTCCCAAAACATATCCTAAGCAAATCAAACCAATCAATAAGAAATGTTGTGTTATTGAGTATTTGGGAAACATTAGGAATCGCATGATTCGTATGCTTGTGTTTGTGTTGTTTGGTGATGTTTCCATCAAGTTCTAGTAAGTTCAAAAATTTTTTGACGAGAAAAAGAATGGAAATCAACACTTCCACAACCATAGCCAAGGCAAATCAAACCAATCAATAAGAAAGGTTGTGTTATTGAGAATTTGAGAAACATTAGGAATCGCATGATTCGTATGCTTGTGTTTGTGTTGTTTGGTGATCTTTCTATTAAGTTTAAAGATTTGTGGACGAGAAAAAGAATGGAAACGAGCACTTCCACAACCATAGCCTTGGCAAATCAAACCAATCAATATGAAAGGTTGTGTTATTGATTATTTGAGAAACATTAGGAATCGCATGATTCGTATGCTTGTGTTTGTGTTGTTTGGTGATCTTCTCATTAAGTTCAAAGATTTTTGGACGAGAAAAAGAATGGAAACCAACACTTCCACAATGATAGCCTAGGCCAATCAAACCAATCAATACGAAATGTTGTGTTATTGAGTATTTGGGAAACATTAGGAATCGCATGATTCGTATGCTTGTGTTTGTGTTGTTTGGTGATCTGTCTATCAAGTTCTATTAAGTTCAAAGATTTTTGGACGAGAAAAAGAATGGAAACCAACACTTCCACAATGATAGCCTAGGCCAATCAAACCAATCAATAAGAAATGTTGTGTTATTGAGTATTTGGGAAACATTAGGAATCGCATGATTCGTATGCTTGTGTTTGTGTTGTTTGGTGATCTGTCTATCAAGTTCTATTAAGTTCAAAGATTTTTGGACGAGAAAAAGAATGGAAACCAACACTTCCACAACCATAGCCTAGGCAAATCAAACCAATCAATAAGAAAGGTTATGTTATTGAGTATTTGAGAAACATTAGGAATTGCATGATTCGTATGCTTGTGTTTGTGTTGTTTGGTGATCTTTCTATCAAGTTCAAAGATTTTTGGATGAGAAAAAGAATGAAAACCAACACTTCCACAACCATAGCCTAGGCAAATCAAACCAATAATAAGAAAGGTTGTGTTATTGAGTTTTTGAGAAACATTAGGAATCGCATGATTCATATGCTTGTGTTTGTGTTTTTTGGTGATCTTTCTATTAAGTTCAAAGATTTTTGGACGAGAAAAATAACGGAAACCAATACTTCCAAACCATAGCCTAAGCAAGTCAAACCAATCAATAAGAAAAGGTTTTGTTATTGAGAATTTGAGAAACATTAGGAATCGCATGATTCGTATGCTTGTGTTTGTGTTGTTTGGTGATCTTTCTATTAAGTTCAAAGATTTTTGGACGAGAAAAATAATGGCAACCAATACTTCCCAAACCTTAGCCTAGGCAAATCAAACCAATCAATAAGAAAGGTTTTGTTATTGAGAATTTGAGAAACATTAGGAATCGCAAGATTCGTATGCTTGTGTTTGTGTTGTTTGGTGATCTTTCTATCAAGTTTTATTAAGTTCAAAGATTTTTGGACGAGAAAAAGAATGGAAAACAACACTTCCCAAACCATATCCTAAGCAAATCAAACCAATCAATAAGAAATGTTGTGTTATTGAGTATTTGGGAAACATTAGGAATCGCATGATTCGTATGCTTGTGTTTGTGTTGTTTGGTGATGTTTCCATCAAGTTCTAGTGAGTTCAAAGATTTTTGGACGAGAAAAAGAATGGAAATCAACACTTCCACAACCATAACCAAGGCAAATCAAACCAATCAATAAGAAAGGTTGTGTTATTGAGAATTTGAGAAACATTAGGAATCGCATGATTCGTATGCTTGTGTTTGTGTTGTTTAGTGATCTTTCTATTAAGTTCAAAGATTTGTGGACGAGAAAAAGAATGGAAACGAGCACTTCCACAACCATAGCCTTGGCAAATCAAACCAATCAATATGAAAGGTTGTCTTATTGAGTATTTGAGAAACATTAGGAATCGCATGATTCGTATGCTTGTGTTTGTGTTGTTTGGTGATCTTCTCATTAAGTTCAAAGATTTATGGACGAGAAAAAGAATGGAAACCAACACTTCCACAATGATAGCCTAGGCAAATCAAACCAATCAATAAGAAGTGTTGTGTTATTGAGTATTTGGGAAACATTAGGAATCGCATGATTCGTATGCTTGTGTTTGTGTTGTTTGGTGATCTGTCTATCAAGTTCTATTAAGTTCAAAGATTTTTGGATGAGAAAAAGAATGGAAACCAACACTTCCACAACCATAGCCTAGGCAAATCAAACCAATCAATAAGAAAGGTTGTGTTATTGAGAATTTGAGAAACATTAGGAACGGCATGATTCGTATGCTTGTGTTTGTTTTGTTTGGTGATCTTTCTATTAAGTTCAAAGATTTTTGGACGAGAAAAAGAATGGAAACGAATACTTCCACAACCATAGCCTAGGCAAATCAAACCAATCAATAAGAAAGGTTGTGTTATAGACTATTTGAGAAACATTAGGAATCGTATGATTCGTATGCTTGTGTTTGTGTTGTTTGGTGATCTTTCTATTAAGTTCAAAGATTTTTGGACGAGAAATAGAATGGAAACCAACACTTCCACAACCATAGCCTAGGCAAATCAAACCAATCAATAAGAAAGGTTTTGTTATTGAGAATTTGAGAAAAATTAGGAATCGCATGATTCGTATGCTTGCGTTTGTGTTGTTTGGTGATCTTTCTATCAAGTTCTATTAAGTTCAAAGATTTTTGGACGAGAAAAAGAATGGAAACCAACACTTCCAAACCATATCCAAGGCAAATCAAACCAATCAATAAGAAAGGTTGTGTTATTGAGTATTTGAGAAATATTAGGAATTGCATGATTCGTATGCTTGTGTTTGTGTTGTTTGGTGATCTTTCTATTAATAAGTTCAAAGATTTTTGGATGAGAAAAAGAATGGAAACCAACACTTCCACAACCATAGCCAAGGCAAATCAAACCAATCAATAAAAAAGGTTGTGTTATTGAGAATTTGAGAAACATTAGGAATCGCATGATTTGTATGCTTGTGTTGTTTGGTGATCTTTCTATTAAGTTCAAAGATTTGTGGACGAGAAAAAGAATGGAAACGAGCACTTCCACAACCATAGCCTTGGCAAATCAAACCAATCAATATGAAAGGTTGTGTTATTGAGTATTTGAGAAACATTAGGAATCACATGATTCTTATGCTTGTGTTTGTGTTGTTTGGTGATCTTCTCATTAAGTTCAAAGATTTTTGGACGAGAAAAAGAATGGAAACCAACACTTCCACAATGATAGCCTAGGCCAATCAAACCAATCAATAAGAAATGTTGTGTTATTGAGTATTTGGGAAACATTAGGAATCGCATGATTCGTATGCTTGTGTTTGTGTTGTTTGGTGATCTGTCTATCAAGTTCTATTAAGTTCAAAGATTTTTGGACGAGAAAAAGAATGGAAACCAACACTTCCACAACCATACCCTAGGCAAATCAAACCAATCAATAAGAAAGGTTATGTTATTGAGTATTTGAGAAACATTAGGAATTGCATGATTCGTATGCTTGTGTTTGTGTTGTTTGGTGATCTTTCTATCAAGTTCAAAGATTTTTGGACGAGAAAAAGAATCAAAACCAACACTTCCACAACCATAGCCTAGGCAAATGAAACCAATCAATAAGAAAGGTTGTGTTATTGAGTTTTTGAGGAACATTAGGAATCGCATGATTCGTATGCTTGTGTTTGTGTTGTTTGGTGATCTTTCTATTAAGTTCAAAGATTTTTGGACGAGAAAAATAACGGAAACCAATACTTCCCAAACCATAGCCTAGGCAAGTCACACCAATCAATAAGAAAGGTTTTGTTATTGAGAATTTTAGAAACATTAGGAATCGCATGATTCGTATGCTTGTGTTTGTGTTGTTTGGTGATCTGTCTATCAAGTTCTATTAAGTTCAAAGATTTTTGGACGAGAAAAAGAATGGAAACCAACACTTCCACAACCATAGCCTAGGCAAATCAAACCAATCAATAAGAAAGGTTATGTTATTGAGTATTTGAGAAACATTAGGAATTGCATGATTCGTATGCTTGTGTTTGTATTGTTTGGTGATCTTTCTATCAAGTTCAAAGATTTTTGGACGAGAAAAAGAATGAAAACCAACACTTCCACAACCATAGCCTAGGCAAATCAAACCAATCAATAAGAAAGGTTGTGTTATTGAGTTTTTGAGGAACATTAGGAATCGCATGATTCATATGCTTGTGTTTGTGTTGTTTGGTGATCTTTCTATTAAGTTCAAAGATTTTTGGACGAGAAAAATAACGGAAACCAATACTTCACAAACCATAGCCTAGGCAAGTCAAACCAATCAATAAGAAAGGTTTTGTTATTGAGAATTTGAGAAACATTAGGAATCGCATGATTCGTATGCTTGTGTTTGTGTTGTTTGGTGATCTTTCTATTAAGTTCAAAGATTTTTGGACGAGAAAAATAATGGCAACCAATACTTCCCAAACCTTAGCCTAGGCAAATCAAACCAATCAATAAGAAAGGTTTTGTTATTGAGAATTTGAGAAACATTAGGAATCGCAAGATTCGTATGCTTGTGTTTGTGTTGTTTGGTGATCTTTCTATCAAGTTTTATTAAGTTCAAAGATTTTTGGACGAGAAAAAGAATGGAAAACAACACTTCCCAAACCATATCCTAAGCAAATCAAATCAATCCATAAGAAATGTTGTGTTATTGAGTATTTGGGAAACATTAGGAATCGCATGATTCGTATGCTTGTGTTTGTGTTGTTTGGTGATGTTTCCATTAAGTTCTAGTGAGTTCAAAGATTTTTGGACGAGAAAAAGAATGGAAATCAACACTTCCACAACCATAACTAAGGCAAATCAAACCAATCAATAAGAAAGGTTGTGTTATTGAGAATTTGAGAAACATTAGGAATCGCATGATTCGTATGCTTGTATTTGTGTTGTTTGGTGATCTTTCTATTAAGTTCAAAGATTTGTGGACGAGAAAAAGAATGGAAACGAGCACTTCCACAACCATAGCCTTGGCAAATCAAACCAATCAATATGAAAGGTTGTCTTATTGAGTATTTGAGAAACATTAGGAATCGCATGATTCGTATGCTTGTGTTTGTGTGGTTTGGTGATCTTCTCATTAAGTTCAAAGATTTTTGGACGAGAAAAAGAATGGAAACCAACACTTCCACAATGATAGCCTAGGCAAATCAAACCAATCAATAAGAAGTGTTGTGTTATTGAGTATTTGGGAAACATTAGGAATCGCATGATTCGTATGCTTGTGTTTGTGTTGTTTGGTGATCTGTCTATCAAGTTCTATTAAGTTCAAAGATTTTTGGATGAGAAAAAGAATGGAAACCAGCACTTCCACAACCATAGCCTAGGCAAATCAAACCAATCAATAAGAAAGGTTGTGTTATTGAGAATTTGAGAAACATTAGGAACGGCATGATTCGTATGCTTGTGTTTGTTTTGTTTGGTGATCTTTCTATTAAGTTCAAAGATTTTTGGACGAGAAAAAGAATGGAAACGAATACTTCCACAACCATAGCCTAGGCAAATCAAACCAATCAATAAGAAAGGTTGTGTTATAGAGTATTGTAGAAACATTAGGAATCGTATGATTCGTATGCTTGTGTTTGTGTTGTTTGGTGATCTTTCTATTAAGTTCAAAGATTTTTGGACGAGAAATAGAATGGAAACCAACACTTCCACAACCATAGCCTAGGCAAATCAAACCAATCAATAAGAAAGGTTTTGTTATTGAGAATTTGAGAAACATTAGGAATCGCATGATTCGTATGCTTGCGTTTGTGTTGTTTGGTGATCTTTCTATCAAGTTCTATTAAGTTCAAAGATTTTTGGACGAGAAAAAGAATGGAAACCAACACTTCCAAACCATATCCAAGGCAAATCAAACCAATCAATAAGAAAGGTTGTGTTATTGAGTATTTGAGAAATATTAGGAATTGCATGATTCGTATGCTTGTGTTTGTGTTGTTTGGTGATCTTTCTATTAATAAGTTCAAAGATTTTTGGATGAGAAAAAGAATGGAAACCAACACTTCCACAACCATAGCCAAGGCAAATCAAACCAATCAATAAGAAAGGTTGTGTTATTGAGAATTTGAGAAACATTAGGAATCGCATGATTCGTATGCTTGTGTTGTTTGGTGATCTTTCTATTAAGTTTAAAGATTTGTGGACGAGAAAAAGAATGGAAACGAGCACTTCCACAACCATAGCCTTGGCAAATCAAACCAATCAATATGAAAGGTTGTGTTATTGAGTATTTGAGAAACATTAGGAATCACATGATTCGTATGCTTGTGTTTGTGTTGTTTGGTGATCTTCTCATTAAGTTCAAAGATTTTTGGACAAGAAAAAGAATGGAAACCAACACTTCCACAATGATCGCCTAGGCCAATCAAACCAATCAATAAGAAATGTTGTGTTATTGAGTATTTAGGAAACATTAGGAATCGCATGATTCGTATGCTTGTGTTTGTGTTGTTTGGTGATCTGTCTATCAAGTTCTATTAAGTTCAAAGATTTTTGGACGAGAAAAAGAATGGAAACCAACACTTCCACAACCATAGCCTAGGCAAATCAAACCAATCAATAAGAAAGGTTATGTTATTGAGTATTTGAGAAACATTAGGAATTGCATGATTCGTATGCTTGTGTTTGTGTTGTTTGGTGATCTTTCTATCAAGTTCAAAGATTTTTGGACGAGAAAAAGAATCAAAACCAACACTTCCACAACCATAGCCTAGGCAAATGAAACCAATCAATAAGAAAGGTTGTGTTATTGAGTTTCTGAGGAACATTAGGAATCGCATGATTCGTATGCTTGTGTTTGTGTTGTTTGGTGATCGTTCTATTAAGTTCAAAGATTTTTGGACAAGAAAAATAACGGAAACCAATACTTCCCAAACCATAGCCTAGGCAAGCCAAACCAATCAATAAGAAAGGTTTTGTTATTGAGAATTTGAGAAACATTAGGAATCGCATGATTCGTATGCTTGTGTTTGTGTTGTTTGGTGATCTTTCTATTAAGTTCAAAGATTTTTGGACGAGAAAAATAATGGCAACCAATACTTCCCAAACCTTAGCCTAGATAAATCAAACCAATCAATAACAAAGGTTTTGTTATTGAGAATTTGAGAAACATTAGGAATCGCATGATTCGTATGCTTGTGTTTGTGTTGTTTGGTGATGTTTCCATCAAGTTCTAGTAAGTTCAAAGATTTTTGGACGAGAAAAAGAATGGAAATCAACACTTCCACAACCATAGCCAAGGCAAATCAAACCACTCAATAAGAAAGGTTGTGTTATTCAGAATTTGAGAAACATTAGGAATCGCATGATTCGTATGCTTGTGTTTGTGTTGTTTGGTGATCTTTCTATTAAGTTTAAAGATTTGTGGACGAGAAAAAGAATGGAAACGAGCACTTCCACAACCATAGCCTTGGCAAATCAAACCAATCAATATGAAAGGTTGTGTTATTGATTATTTGAGAAACATTAGGAATCGCATGATTCGTATGCTTGTGTTTGTGTTGTTTGGTGATCTTCTCATTAAGTTCAAAGATTTTTGGACGAGAAAAAGAATGGAAACCAACACTTCCACAATGATAGCCTAGGCCAATCAAACCAATCAATAAGAAATGTTGTGTTATTGAGTATTTGGGAAACATTAGGAATCGCATGATTCGTATGCTTGTGTTTGTTTTGTTTGGTGATGTTTCCATCAAGTTCTAGTAAGTTCAAAGATTTTTGGACGAGAAAAAGAATGGAAATCAACACTTCCACAACCATAGCCAAGGCAAATCAAACCAATCAATAAGAAAGGTTGTGTTATTGAGTATTTGAGAAACATTAGGAATTGCATGATTCGTATGCTTGTGTTTGTATTGTTTGGTGATCTTTCTATCAAGTTCAAAGATTTTTGGACGAGAAAAAGAATGAAAACCAACACTTCCACAACCATAGCCTAGGCAAATCAAACCAATCAATAAGAAAGGTTGTGTTATTGAGTTTTTGAGGAACATTAGGAATCGCATGATTCATATGCTTGTGTTTGTGTTGTTTGGTGATCTTTCTATTAAGTTCAAAGATTTTTGGACGAGAAAAATAACGGAAACCAATACTTCACAAACCATAGCCTAGGCAAGTCAAACCAATCAATAAGAAAGGTTTTGTTATTGAGAATTTGAGAAACATTAGGAATCGCATGATTCGTATGCTTGTGTTTGTGTTGTTTGGTGATCTTTCTATTAAGTTCAAAGATTTTTGGACGAGAAAAATAATGGCAACCAATACTTCCCAAACCTTAGCCTAGGCAAATCAAACCAATCAATAAGAAAGGTTTTGTTATTGAGAATTTGAGAAACATTAGGAATCGCAAGATTCGTATGCTTGTGTTTGTGTTGTTTGGTGATCTTTCTATCAAGTTTTATTAAGTTCAAAGATTTTTGGACGAGAAAAAGAATGGAAAACAACACTTCCCAAACCATATCCTAAGCAAATCAAATCAATCAATAAGAAATGTTGTGTTATTGAGTATTTGGGAAACATTAGGAATCGCATGATTCGTATGCTTGTGTTTGTGTTGTTTGGTGATGTTTCCATTAAGTTCTAGTGAGTTCAAAGATTTTTGGACGAGAAAAAGAATGGAAATCAACACTTCCACAACCATAACTAAGGCAAATCAAACCAATCAATAAGAAAGGTTGTGTTATTGAGAATTTGAGAAACATTAGGAATCGCATGATTCGTATGCTTGTATTTGTGTTGTTTGGTGATCTTTCTATTAAGTTCAAAGATTTGTGGACGAGAAAAAGAATGGAAACGAGCACTTCCACAACCATAGCCTTGGCAAATCAAACCAATCAATATGAAAGGTTGTCTTATTGAGTATTTGAGAAACATTAGGAATCGCATGATTCGTATGCTTGTGTTTGTGTGGTTTGGTGATCTTCTCATTAAGTTCAAAGATTTTTGGACGAGAAAAAGAATGGAAACCAACACTTCCACAATGATAGCCTAGGCAAATCAAACCAATCAATAAGAAGTGTTGTGTTATTGAGTATTTGGGAAACATTAGGAATCGCATGATTCGTATGCTTGTGTTTGTGTTGTTTGGTGATCTGTCTATCAAGTTCTATTAAGTTCAAAGATTTTTGGATGAGAAAAAGAATGGAAACCAGCACTTCCACAACCATAGCCTAGGCAAATCAAACCAATCAATAAGAAAGGTTGTGTTATTGAGAATTTGAGAAACATTAGGAACGGCATGATTCGTATGCTTGTGTTTGTTTTGTTTGGTGATCTTTCTATTAAGTTCAAAGATTTTTGGACGAGAAAAAGAATGGAAACGAATACTTCCACAACCATAGCCTAGGCAAATCAAACCAATCAATAAGAAAGGTTGTGTTATAGAGTATTGTAGAAACATTAGGAATCGTATGATTCGTATGCTTGTGTTTGTGTTGTTTGGTGATCTTTCTATTAAGTTCAAAGATTTTTGGACGAGAAATAGAATGGAAACCAACACTTCCACAACCATAGCCTAGGCAAATCAAACCAATCAATAAGAAAGGTTTTGTTATTGAGAATTTGAGAAACATTAGGAATCGCATGATTCGTATGCTTGCGTTTGTGTTGTTTGGTGATCTTTCTATCAAGTTCTATTAAGTTAAAAGATTTTTGGACGAGAAAAAGAATGGAAACCAACACTTCCAAACCATATCCAAGGCAAATCAAACCAATCAATAAGAAAGGTTGTGTTATTGAGTATTTGAGAAATATTAGGAATTGCATGATTCGTATGCTTGTGTTTGTGTTGTTTGGTGATCTTTCTATTAATAAGTTCAAAGATTTTTGGATGAGAAAAAGAATGGAAACCAACACTTCCACAACCATAGCCAAGGCAAATCAAACCAATCAATAAGAAAGGTTGTGTTATTGAGAATTTGAGAAACATTAGGAATCGCATGATTCGTATGCTTGTGTTGTTTGGTGATCTTTCTATTAAGTTTAAAGATTTGTGGACGAGAAAAAGAATGGAAACGAGCACTTCCACAACCATAGCCTTGGCAAATCAAACCAATCAATATGAAAGGTTGTGTTATTGAGTATTTGAGAAACATTAGGAATCACATGATTCGTATGCTTGTGTTTGTGTTGTTTGGTGATCTTCTCATTAAGTTCAAAGATTTTTGGACGAGAAAAAGAATGGAAACCAACACTTCCACAATGATCGCCTAGGCCAATCAAACCAATCAATAAGAAATGTTGTGTTATTGAGTATTTGGGAAACATTAGGAATCGCATGATTCGTATGCTTGTGTTTGTGTTGTTTGGTGATCTGTCTATCAAGTTCTATTAAGTTCAAAGATTTTTGGACGAGAAAAAGAATGGAAACCAACACTTCCACAACCATAGCCTAGGCAAATCAAACCAATCAATAAGAAAGGTTATGTTATTGAGTATTTGAGAAACATTAGGAATTGCATGATTCGTATGCTTGTGTTTGTGTTGTTTGGTGATCTTTCTATCAAGTTCAAAGATTTTTGGACGAGAAAAAGAATCAAAACCAACACTTCCACAACCATAGCCTAGGCAAATGAAACCAATCAATAAGAAAGGTTGTGTTATTGAGTTTCTGAGGAACATTAGGAATCGCATGATTCGTATGCTTGTGTTTGTGTTGTTTGGTGATCGTTCTATTAAGTTCAAAGATTTTTGGACAAGAAAAATAACGGAAACCAATACTTCCCAAACCATAGCCTAGGCAAGCCAAACCAATCAATAAGAAAGGTTTTGTTATTGAGAATTTGGGAAACATTAGGAATCGCATGATTCGTATGCTTGTGTTTGTGTTGTTTGGTGATCTTTCTATTAAGTTCAAAGATTTTTGGACGAGAAAAATAATGGCAACCAATACTTCCCAAACCTTAGCCTAGATAAATCAAACCAATCAATAACAAAGGTTTTGTTATTGAGAATTTGAGAAACATTAGGAATCGCATGATTCGTATGCTTGTGTTTGTGTTGTTTGGTGATGTTTCCATCAAGTTCTAGTAAGTTCAAAGATTTTTGGACGAGAAAAAGAATGGAAATCAACACTTCCACAACCATAGCCAAGGCAAATCAAACCACTCAATAAGAAAGGTTGTGTTATTCAGAATTTGAGAAACATTAGGAATCGCATGATTCGTATGCTTGTGTTTGTGTTGTTTGGTGATCTTTCTATTAAGTTTAAAGATTTGTGGACGAGAAAAAGAATGGAAACGAGCACTTCCACAACCATAGCCTTGGCAAATCAAACCAATCAATATGAAAGGTTGTGTTATTGATTATTTGAGAAACATTAGGAATCGCATGATTCGTATGCTTGTGTTTTTGTTGTTTGGTGATCTTCTCATTAAGTTCAAAGATTTTTGGACGAGAAAAAGAATGGAAACCAACACTTCCACAATGATAGCCTAGGCCAATCAAACCAATCAATAAGAAATGTTGTGTTATTGAGTATTTGGGAAACATTAGGAATCGCATGATTCGTATGCTTGTGTTTGTTTTGTTTGGTGATGTTTCCATCAAGTTCTAGTAAGTTCAAAGATTTTTGGACGAGAAAAAGAATGGAAATCAACACTTCCACAACCATAGCCAAGGCAAATCAAACCAATCAATAAGAAAGGTTGTGTTATTGAGTATTTGAGAAACATTAGGAATTGCATGATTCGTATGCTTGTGTTTGTATTGTTTGGTGATCTTTCTATCAAGTTCAAAGATTTTTGGACGAGAAAAAGAATGAAAACCAACACTTCCACAACCATAGCCTAGGCAAATCAAACCAATCAATAAGAAAGGTTGTGTTATTGAGTTTTTGAGGAACATTAGGAATCGCATGATTCATATGCTTGTGTTTGTGTTGTTTGGTGATCTTTCTATTAAGTTCAAAGATTTTTGGACGAGAAAAATAACGGAAACCAATACTTCACAAACCATAGCCTAGGCAAGTCAAACCAATCAATAAGAAAGGTTTTGTTATTGAGAATTTGAGAAACATTAGGAATCGCATGATTCGTATGCTTGTGTTTGTGTTGTTTGGTGATCTTTCTATTAAGTTCAAAGATTTTTGGACGAGAAAAATAATGGCAACCAATACTTCCCAAACCTTAGCCTAGGCAAATCAAACCAATCAATAAGAAAGGTTTTGTTATTGAGAATTTGAGAAACATTAGGAATCGCAAGATTCGTATGCTTGTGTTTGTGTTGTTTGGTGATCTTTCTATCAAGTTTTATTAAGTTCAAAGATTTTTGGACGAGAAAAAGAATGGAAAACAACACTTCCCAAACCATATCCTAAGCAAATCAAATCAATCAATAAGAAATGTTGTGTTATTGAGTATTTGGGAAACATTAGGAATCGCATGATTCGTATGCTTGTGTTTGTGTTGTTTGGTGATGTTTCCATTAAGTTCTAGTGAGTTCAAAGATTTTTGGACGAGAAAAAGAATGGAAATCAACACTTCCACAACCATAACTAAGGCAAATCAAACCAATCAATAAGAAAGGTTGTGTTATTGAGAATTTGAGAAACATTAGGAATCGCATGATTCGTATGCTTGTATTTGTGTTGTTTGGTGATCTTTCTATTAAGTTCAAAGATTTGTGGACGAGAAAAAGAATGGAAACGAGCACTTCCACAACCATAGCCTTGGCAAATCAAACCAATCAATATGAAAGGTTGTCTTATTGAGTATTTGAGAAACATTAGGAATCGCATGATTCGTATGCTTGTGTTTGTGTGGTTTGGTGATCTTCTCATTAAGTTCAAAGATTTTTGGACGAGAAAAAGAATGGAAACCAACACTTCCACAATGATAGCCTAGGCAAATCAAACCAATCAATAAGAAGTGTTGTGTTATTGAGTATTTGGGAAACATTAGGAATCGCATGATTCGTATGCTTGTGTTTGTGTTGTTTGGTGATCTGTCTATCAAGTTCTATTAAGTTCAAAGATTTTTGGATGAGAAAAAGAATGGAAACCAGCACTTCCACAACCATAGCCTAGGCAAATCAAACCAATCAATAAGAAAGGTTGTGTTATTGAGAATTTGAGAAACATTAGGAACGGCATGATTCGTATGCTTGTGTTTGTTTTGTTTGGTGATCTTTCTATTAAGTTCAAAGATTTTTGGACGAGAAAAAGAATGGAAACGAATACTTCCACAACCATAGCCTAGGCAAATCAAACCAATCAATAAGAAAGGTTGTGTTATAGAGTATTTGAGAAACATTAGGAATCGTATGATTCGTATGCTTGTGTTTGTGTTGTTTGGTGATCTTTCTATTAAGTTCAAAGATTTTTGGACGAGAAATAGAATGGAAACCAACACTTCCACAACCATAGCCTAGGCAAATCAAACCAATCAATAAGAAAGGTTTTGTTATTGAGAATTTGAGAAACATTAGGAATCGCATGATTCGTATGCTTGCGTTTGTGTTGTTTGGTGATCTTTCTATCAAGTTCTATTAAGTTCAAAGATTTTTGGACGAGAAAAAGAATGGAAACCAACACTTCCAAACCATATCCAAGGCAAATCAAACCAATCAATAAGAAAGGTTGTGTTATTGAGTATTTGAGAAATATTAGGAATTGCATGATTCGTATGCTTGTGTTTGTGTTGTTTGGTGATCTTTCTATTAATAAGTTCAAAGATTTTTGGATGAGAAAAAGAATGGAAACCAACACTTCCACAACCATAGCCAAGGCAAATCAAACCAATCAATAAGAAAGGTTGTGTTATTGAGAATTTGAGAAACATTAGGAATCGCATGATTCGTATGCTTGTGTTGTTTGGTGATCTTTCTATTAAGTTCAAAGATTTGTGGACGAGAAAAAGAATGGAAACGAGCACTTCCACAACCATAGCCTTGGCAAATCAAACCAATCAATATGAAAGGTTGTGTTATTGAGTATTTGAGAAACATTAGGAATCACATGATTCGTATGCTTGTGTTTGTGTTGTTTGGTGATCTTCTCATTAAGTTCAAAGATTTTTGGACGAGAAAAAGAATGGAAACCAACACTTCGACAATGATCGCCTAGGCCAATCAAACCAATCAATAAGAAATGTTGTGTTATTGAGTATTTGGGAAACATTAGGAATCGCATGATTCGTATGCTTGTGTTTGTGTTGTTTGGTGATCTGTCTATCAAGTTCTATTAAGTTCAAAGATTTTTGGACGAGAAAAAGAATGGAAACCAACACTTCCACAACCATAGCCTAGGCAAATCAAACCAATCAATAAGAAAGGTTATGTTATTGAGTATTTGAGAAACATTAGGAATTGCATGATTCGTATGCTTGTGTTTGTGTTGTTTGGTGATCTTTCTATCAAGTTCAAAGATTTTTGGACGAGAAAAAGAATCAAAACCAACACTTCCACAACCATAGCCTAGGCAAATGAAACCAATCAATAAGAAAGGTTGTGTTATTGAGTTTCTGAGGAACATTAGGAATCGCATGATTCGTATGCTTGTGTTTGTGTTGTTTGGTGATCGTTCTATTAAGTTCAAAGATTTTTGGACAAGAAAAATAACGGAAACCAATACTTCCCAAACCATAGCCTAGGCAAGCCAAACCAATCAATAAGAAAGGTTTTGTTATTGAGAATTTGAGAAACATTAGGAATCGCATGATTCGTATGCTTGTGTTTGTGTTGTTTGGTGATCTTTCTATTAAGTTCAAAGATTTTTGGACGAGAAAAATAATGGCAACCAATACTTCCCAAACCTTAGCCTAGATAAATCAAACCAATCAATAACAAAGGTTTTGTTATTGAGAATTTGAGAAACATTAGGAATCGCATGATTCGTATGCTTGTGTTTGTGTTGTTTGGTGATGTTTCCATCAAGTTCTAGTAAGTTCAAAGATTTTTGGACGAGAAAAAGAATGGAAATCAACACTTCCACAACCATAGCCAAGGCAAATCAAACCACTCAATAAGAAAGGTTGTGTTATTCAGAATTTGAGAAACATTAGGAATCGCATGATTCGTATGCTTGTGTTTGTGTTGTTTGGTGATCTTTCTATTAAGTTTAAAGATTTGTGGACGAGAAAAAGAATGGAAACGAGCACTTCCACAACCATAGCCTTGGCAAATCAAACCAATCAATATGAAAGGTTGTGTTATTGATTATTTGAGAAACATTAGGAATCGCATGATTCGTATGCTTGTGTTTGTGTTGTTTGGTGATCTTCTCATTAAGTTCAAAGATTTTTGGACGAGAAAAAGAATGGAAACCAACACTTCCACAATGATAGCCTAGGCCAATCAAACCAATCAATAAGAAATGTTGTGTTATTGAGTATTTGGGAAACATTAGGAATCGCATGATTCGTATGCTTGTGTTTGTGTTGTTTGGTGATGTTTCCATCAAGTTCTAGTAAGTTCAAAGATTTTTGGACGAGAAAAAGAATGGAAATCAACACTTCCACAACCATAGCCAAGGCAAATCAAACCAATCAATAAGAAAGGTTGTGTTATTGAGAATTTGAGAAACATTAGGAATCGCATGATTCGTATGCTTGTGTTTGTGTTGTTTGGTGATCTGTCTATCAAGTTCTATTAAGTTCAAAGATTTTTGGACGAGAAAAAGAATGGAAACCAACACTTCCACAACCATAGCCTAGGCAAATCAAACCAATCAATAAGAAAGGTTATGTTATTGAGTATTTGAGAAACATTAGGAATCGCATGATTCGTATGCTTGTGTTTGTGTTGTTTGGTGATCTTCTCATTAAGTTCAAAGATTTTTGGACGAGAAAAAGAATGAAAACCAACACTTCCACAATGATAGCCTAGGCCAATCAAACCAATCAATAAGAAAGGTTGTGTTATTGAGTTTTTGAGGAAACATTAGGAATCGCATGATTCGTATGCTTGTGTTTGTGTTGTTTGGTGATCTTTCTATTAAGTTCTATTAAGTTCAAAGATTTTTGGACGAGAAAAATAACGGAAACCAATACTTCCCAAACCATAGCCTAGGCAAGTCAAACCAATCAATAAGAAAGGTTTTGTTATTGAGAATTTGAGAAACATTAGGAATCGCATGATTCGTATGCTTGTGTTTGTGTTGTTTAGTGATCTTTCTATCAAGTTTTATTAAGTTCAAAGATTTTTGGACGAGAAAAAGAATGGAAAACATTACTCTCCAAACCATATCCTAAGCAAATCAAACCAATCAATAAGAAAGGTTGTGTTATTGAGTATTTGAGAAACATTAGGAATTGCATGATTCGTATGCTTGTGTTTGTGTTATTTTGGTGATCTTTCAATTAAGTTCAAAGATTTTTGGACGAGAAAAAGAATGGAAACCAACACTTCCCAAACCATATCCAAGGCAAATCAAACCAATCAATAAGAAAGGTTGTGTTATTGAGAATTTGAGAAACATTAGGAATCGCATGATTCGTGTGCTTGTGTTTGTGTTGTTTGGTGATCTTTCTATCAAGTTTTATTAAGTTCAAAGATTTTTGGACGAGAAAAAGAATGGAAAACAACACTCCCCAAACCATATCCTAAGCAAATCAAACCAATCAATAAGAAAGGTTGTGTTATTGAGTATTTGAGAAACATTAGGAATTGCATGATTCGTATGCTTGTGTTTGTGTTGTTTGGTGATCTTTCTATTAAGTTCAAAGATTTTTGGACGAGAAAAATAATGGCAACCAATACTTCCCAAAACTTAGCCTAGGCAAATCAAACCAATCAATAAGAAAGGTTTTGTTATTGAGAATTTGAGAAACATTAGGAATCGCAAGATTCGTATGCTTGTGTTTGTGTTGTTTGGTGATCTTTCTATCAAGTTTTATTAAGTTCAAAGATTTTTGGACGAGAAAAAGAATGGAAAACAACACTTCCCAAACCATATCCTAAGCAAATCAAACCAATCAATAAGAAATGTTGTGTTATTGAGTATTTTGGAAACATTAGGAATCGCATGATTCGTATGCTTGTGTTTGTGTTGTTTGGTGATGTTTCCATCAAGTTCTAGTGAGTTCAAAGATTTTTGGACGAGAAAAAGAATGGAAATCAACACTTCCACAACCATAACCAAGGCAAATCAAACCAATCAATAAGAAAGGTTGTGTTATTGAGAATTTGAGAAACATTAGGAATCGCATGATTCGTATGCTTGTGTTTGTGTTGTTTGGTGATCTTTCTATTAAGTTCAAAGATTTGTGGACGAGAAAAAGAATGGAAACGAGCACTTCCACAACCATAGCCTTGGCAAATCAAACCAATCAATATGAAAGGTTGTCTTATTGAGTATTTGAGAAACATTAGGAATCGCATGATTCGTATGCTTGTGTTTGTGTTGTTTGGTGATCTTTCTATTAATAAGTTCAAAGATTTTTGGATGAGAAAAAGAATGGAAACCAACACTTCCACAACCATAGCCAAGGCAAATCAAACCAATCAATAAGAAAGGTTGTGTTATTGAGAATTTGAGAAACATTAGGAATCGCATGATTCGTATGCTTGTGTTGTTTGGTGATCTTTCTATTAAGTTCAAAGATTTGTGGACGAGAAAAAGAATGGAAACGAGCACTTCCACAACCATAGCCTTGGCAAATCAAACCAATCAATATGAAAGGTTGTGTTATTGAGTATTTGAGAAACATTAGGAATCACATGATTCGTATGCTTGTGTTTGTGTTGTTTGGTGATCTTCTCATTAAGTTCAAAGATTTTTGGACGAGAAAAAGAATGGAAACCAACACTTCCACAATGATAGCCTAGGCCAATCAAACCAATCAATAAGAAATGTTGTGTTATTGAGTATTTGGGAAACATTAGGAATCGCATGATTCGTATGCTTGTGTTTGTGTTGTTTGGTGATCTGTCTATCAAGTTCTATTAAGTTCAAAGATTTTTGGACGAGAAAAAGAATGGAAACCAACACTTCCACAACCATAGCCTAGGCAAATCAAACCAATCAATAAGAAAGGTTATGTTATTGAGTATTTGAGAAACATTAGGAATTGCATGATTCGTATGCTTGTGTTTGTGTTGTTTGGTGATCTTTCTATCAAGTTCAAAGATTTTTGGACGAGAAAAAGAATCAAAACCAACACTTCCACAACCATAGCCTAGGCAAATGAAACCAATCAATAAGAAAGGTTGTGTTATTGAGTTTCTGAGGAACATTAGGAATCGCATGATTCGTATGCTTGTGTTTGTGTTGTTTGGTGATCTTTCTATTAAGTTCAAAGATTTTTGGACGAGAAAAATAACGGAAACCAATACTTCCCAAACCATAGCCTAGGCAAGTCAAACCAATCAATAAGAAAGGTTTTGTTATTGAGAATTTGAGAAACATTAGGAATCGCATGATTCGTATGCTTGTGTTTGTGTTGTTTGGTGATCTTTCTATTAAGTTCAAAGATTTTTGGACGAGAAAAATAATGGCAACCAATACTTCCCAAATGATGAAGGATCATCCAGTCAGCCTCCTCCAAGCGCCCCAACACTCTTTGAGGGGCCAATCACTAGATCCCGAGCTAAGAAGCTACAAAGTGGAATGCATGCCTTTGTGTGTTTCATTTGTGCTAAGGAGGCGAGAGCGAGCATGGAGCCATGTGCCAAGGCTGTGTGCCTAGCAAGTGTGGGCGCCACCCATGAAGAGAGCCAAGGCACAAGCGACGTCGCATGAGTGCCGCGATTGGGCACCGGCGCTGCGGGTGTGCCTCGTTTGGGCACCGGCGCTGCGAGTGTGCCTCGTTTGGGCACCGACGCCTATTTTAGGCACCCAAGAGTGTTTGTTTCATTTTGGGCCTATTATGCTGTTTTGGGCCTATTTATCTTAGAATTAATTAGACCTTTTTAATTATTTCTTTTATTTCCAGAAGTGAGACATATAAGTATTGTTTTGATGGTTTGGAACACTTAGACAATTCAGAATATAGAAATCGTTTTCTCTTGAAAAGAGAGAGTTTGAAGCTTTGCTTCATTGAGTGTGTGAATCGCAGCTTGGTTTGTTTGATTTGTGTCAATCCTCTACGAAGCTTGGTGCTTATCAACGATCACGAGCCCCCTTCCTGTGCTTCAAGGTGTCGCCTTGTTGTGTAGGATTGTACAAGGTTGGTTCTTCGTCCATTCTATTAGGATTCTGGTTGAAATACATACCAGGGGTTTAATAGTTGTCTCGAAGGGTTATCCTTCTCGTCGTTTCTATCAATTTCCCTTTTCGTTTCTTCATTTCAGTTTGCTTCTTTGTTGTGTCGTTTTTCCTCTTGTTGAGTCGAGTTCATCATTTCCAGTTTCGTTCCATTCAATTCTAACCATTGTTTCCTTGTGTTTTCCTTGTTGAGTCGTGAACGTCGAAGATCGGGCATCCACACGGCTAACCCCGTATAAAAGTGGTATCAGAGCTGCGTTGACGGCGTTCTTTTCGTTCCCATCAAAAGAGTCTACAAAATACCAAAAAGAGTCCTCCGGAGATCAGGTTCGATTAATCAACTCTCTTTAATCTGAACTTGAAAGTACTAATCGGTTTGTTCTTGCGCAGTGGTTTGTTTTGCCTAGCCAATTACACCTTTAGCCAAGAAAAATCGTCCCCTCAGCCACCACAACCACCAACGCCCCACCACCTTCACAAAATCCGCCCACCACCTCCACAAATTCGACCACCACCTTGATTAAGTCAGCCGATTTGTTTTAATTAAATTGGAGTCATAAATCTGATTTAATTAATTCAAATTTGAATTAATCCTAAGCTGATTCCTATTTTTAAGGTTGACCAACAACAAACCATATCCCAGCCACATTATCCCACACCCACCTCCTAATATCAAGGAGAACCCATTCAGCTCATTTGAAATCAAAAGCCACGCCCAACCACCCATCCTCCAGCCTATTCCTTCTCCTAAAATCAAGGGATTTCAGCCACCAACATTTCAAACTCAAATCGCCACCTCTCCTCATTTCTAGCAAATTATTTTGCACCTTAGAATAGCATTTTATTTCAATTTCGAAATTATTTGTATTTTCTGATTATTTCTGATTAAAAAAAAAAATCAAAAAAAAAAAAAAACGAAAATCAGAAATCAGATTTTATTCTTCTATTTCATTCATAGTATATCATTGCATTTTATTCTAGTGCATAGTGTAATTAAGGTGTGCGACATATCATCATCTTCCCTCTTCATCTCTTGAGTTAGACGATCCCATTGGAGAAGCTTTCGAACCTTACACTTTCAGCCTACCCTCACCTAAACAAACCACTCCAAGTTCATACTTGGTTACGGAAATCAAGGTGAGAGAAGCTTAATCGAGGTTTGTTCTCTTTCTCTATTCATCTCCATTCTTAAACACATTTGAGTCTTCTTTTCTTGGACGTTTCTTCCCCAGCCTTCATCTTCTCGTGAATTGTTGTTTACTAATCTTTGAATTGAGTTGTTGATCATTTCAAGCAGATTGAAACAACGAGCTCGATCACACACCGAGAGTGAGAGCGAGAGCGAGTGAAACACTTGAGAGGCTGATTTGGATTAAACTAACTTGACAAGTTTGCTTGTAAAGTGTTTTTGCTGATTGTGCAGAATGTCTAACGAAAGTAGTGATAACACCAACACACCCAAGAGCCCTGAGCCAATCCACCCCGAGGTGTTCAAGTTGTTGACCTCACTCAACAGCAACATCACACGCCTCAATTCTAGGATGACGGCCTTGGAGACGAGAGCCTTGGCGTTGCCTCCACCCGTGCCAAGCGTAGCCTTGGGCACCGATTCAGCGGCACACCAACAAGGCACCGGCGATGGCCAGGACCAAAACGCCCACAACACGGACCCTAACTTGGCGTCCACATCACAGCAACATGGTTTCCAAAACCAAACCAGGGAAGTGCCTCATAACTCTAATCCATTGCGTAATTCCTCGGGCAATCTTCCTAGAAGAGTGCCTTTTGGTTCCCAGCTCACTCCCCTTCGGGATGAGCATAATCGTGCTAATAGCTTTCAAGGATTTCAGGACCAAAGAGGATCACCAAGTGATATGGACCTTTATGATGATGAGTATGAGGGCGAGGAGGAGGATAATTGGGAGCGCGTCTCAAGAAGGGGAGGTAGGGAGCGCCGAGAAGGTCGAGATAGGCGTCCCATGAGACCTCGTGAGCAGGAGCAAGACGGAGTTGGCAAGATAAAGGTGAGGATCCCTGCTTTCGAAGGCAAGTGTGATCCGGATGTCTATATGGAATGGGAGACCAAGATCGAGCAAGTGTGGAACTGCCACAACTTCGCCGAGACCAAGAAGGTGCAGCTCGCTGTCCTTGAGTTCTCCGGTTATGCCCTCATATGGTGGGATAACTTGGTGAAAGAAAGGAGGCGCAATCTGGACGCACCCATAGCCAGCTGGGATCAAATGAAGGCATTGATGAGAGGGCGTTTCATACCTCAACATTACGCCCGGGAGCTAAGACAGCGGCTGGAAAATTTGAAACAAGGTTCCATGAGTGCCGAGGAGTGCTACAATGCCATGCAAGTGGCGATGGTAAGGGCTGATGTGGTTGAGGATGAAGAGACCACCATGGCCAGGTATCTTCGTATCTTGCATCCTTATTTGGCAAATGAGATTGATTTATATCCCTACACTACTATGACTGACCTTTTCCATCTAGCTTTGAAAGTAGAAAGGAAATTCAAGTCTAGGTACTCGGGAGGAAGGAACGCGAACACTCAGCCCCAATCATGGAGGGGGAGCCGTGGCCAGCAAGGCGGATCGTATGGGAAGGAGGCCTCGCACCAAAAGGAGAGGAGCAATGCAGCCGGCGGTCAAGGAGACCAAGCTGGACGAGCCAAACAGCCCACAAGCTCCACGCCTTCACCATACAACAAGGGCAATTCTAGTGGGGTTTCAGCAGCTCCAAAGGGGAGTAATCCTACCTCTAACTCTTCGTCTAGGACTAGAGATATTGTGTGCTTTAAGTGCCAGGGTAGAGGACATTATGCAAGAGATTGCCCTAACAAGAAAACACTTTTAATCAATCATTTAGGTGAATATGAATCTGAAAGTGAGCATGAAAACGAGCCTAATGATGATTTGCATGAAAATGATAATGTTGAAGATGAAATTGAGTATGAATCTGGTGAATCTCTTATTGCTAGGAGGACATTGCATATTAAACCACAAGCATGCGATGATAATCAAAGAGAGAACTTGTTTCATACTAGGTGCTTGATTAAAGGGAAGGTTTGTAACATGATCATAGATAGTGGTAGTTGTTGTAACATTGCTAGCTTAGAGATGGTTAACAAACTGCAATTACCTATGACTCATCACCCTAGACCCTATAAGTTGCATTGGATGAATGACTGTGGTGAATTGAAAGTGCAAAGGCAAGTAAAGGTTTCTATTAAACTAGGACGTTATGAGGATAATGTTCTTTGTGATGTAGTACCTATGCAGGCTTGTCATATTCTATTAGGTCGTCCATGGCAATACGACAGGAAGGTTGTGCACGATGGATTCACCAACCGAAACACCTTCACCCACAACGGCCAGACCATAGTCCTTAAGCCCATGACGCCTACGCAGGTCTCGGAGGAGTGGGATCGGAAGCGTCAAGGTAAGAAGGTATGTTCTGACCTTGAGGGAGAGAATGGGAAGGAAGAGAAAGCTCGGGGTAAGACGAGCCAACCTCTCAGCCCTACACCTCCCTCCGCTCTTTTGGCTTCCAAGAGGGAGCTGGAAGACGAGTTTTTGGATGGGGAAACAACGCTTATGCTCTTATGCAAGGAGCTGAGCTTGTTAAGTGAAGAGCTTCGAGCTTCACTGCCCCCACGCATTTTGGGGCTCATCGAGGAGTATAAGGACGTATTCCCCGACGAGATACCGGCTGGCCTACCCCCAATTAGAGGAATCGAGCATCAAATTGATCTCATTCCCGGGGCGTCTTTGCCAAACAGGCCAGCTTACCGTATGAACCCCCAAGAGACCCAAGAGGTCCAATCCCAAGTCCAAGAGCTCTTGGATAAGGGATACATTAGGGAGAGTATGAGCCCTTGTGCTGTACCGGTGTTATTAGTACCCAAGAAAGACAACACATGGAGAATGTGTGTCGATTGCAGGGCCATTAATAACATCACGGTAAAGTATAGGCACCCCATTCCTCGTCTTGATGATATGCTAGACGAACTGCATGGATCCACCATTTTCTCAAAAATTGATTTAAAAAGTGGATACCACCAGATTCGTATGAGGGAGGGGGACGAGTGGAAAACAGCCTTCAAGACCAAGTTTGATCTCTATGAATGGCTCGTTATGCCATTCGGGCTCACGAACGCCCCTAGTACATTCATGCGTCTCATGAACCATGTATTGCGACATTATATAGGGAAATTTGTAGTGGTCTATTTTGATGACATATTAGTGTATAGTAAGTCCCTAGAGGAGCATGAGTGTCATTTGAGAGATGTGCTTAATACCTTGCGTCTTGAACACTTGTTTGCGAATTTGAAAAAGTGTGAGTTATGTACTACTACTGTTACCTTTCTTGGTTTTGTGGTTAGCTCGCAGGGATTGCAAGTGGATGAGGCCAAGATCAAGGCCATAAACGAGTGGCCCACGCCAACTACTATTGGCCAGGTGCGGAGTTTCCATGGGCTGGCGAGCTTCTATAGGAGGTTTGTCAAGGATTTTAGCACCATTGCAGCCCCATTGACAGAAATTACAAAGAAGAGAAGTGAGTTCAAGTGGGGGCGTGCCCAGGAGAGAGCCTTCGAGACTCTCAAGCTGAAGTTGACGCAAGCCCCGCTATTGGTGTTGCCTGACTTCACACGACCGTTTGAGGTGGAGTGTGATGCAAGTGGAGTCGGCATAGGGGGCGTGCTTATGCAAGAAGGTAAACCTATCGCCTTCTTTTCTGAGAAATTAAAAGGTGCATGTTTAAACTACTCGACCTATGATAAAGAGTTGTATGCTTTGTATCGAGTGCTTAAAACATGGCAGCATTATCTTTGGCCTAGGGAATTTGTGCTTAAAACTGACCATGAATCCTTGAAACACTTTAAAAGTCAAGATAAAATGGATAGGAGGCATGGTAGATGGATGGAATTCATTGAAACATTCCCTTATGTGATTAAGTTTAAAAGAGGAAAAGATAATGTTGTAGCTGATGCCTTGTCTAGACGCCACACTTTGCTTGTTTCATTAGACTCTAGAGTATTAGGATTTACTTATATTCGTGAGTTATATGAAACTGATCTTGATTTTGGTGATGCGTTTAAGGCTTGTCTTGAAAAGAATTGTGCTGAGAAATACTATTTGCATGATGGCTTTCTTTTTCTAGTTGATAAAGTTTGCATACCTCGTTGTTCATTGCGTTTGCTGCTTGTTGAGGAAGCCCATAGGGGCGGCCTAATGGGGCATTTTGGGAGGGACAAAACTTATCACACTCTTAGGACTCATTTCTATTGGCCACACATGCTTAGGGATGTTGAGAATGTAGTTAAAAGATGCATGGACTGTCTTAGGGCTAAATCTAGACTTATGCCACATGGACTTTACACACCATTGCCCACGCCTACAGCCCCTTGGGAGGACCTTTCTATGGACTTTATAGTTGGGTTGCCTAGGACTAAGAAGGGGAGGGATTCAATCATGGTTGTAGTGGATAGGTTTAGTAAGATGGCACATTTTATAGCATGTCATAAGACCGACGATGCTACTAATGTGGCTGGATTATTCTTTAGGGAGATAGTCAGATTGCATGGGGTTCCTAAAACCATAGTTAGTGACCGAGATACTAAGTTCCTTAGCCACTTTTGGAGAACCTTATGGAGTAAACTAGGAACTAAGTTGCTGTTTTCTACCTCTAGTCACCCTCAAACTGATGGGCAAACCGAGGTCACCAATAGGACACTAGCTACGATTCTTAGGGCCATAATTAGGAAGAACTTGAAGATGTGGGAAGAGGCCTTACCTCATGTGGAGTTTGCATATAACAGGATTGTTCATTCTTCTACTAAATTGACTCCATTTGAATGTGTTTATGGTACTAACCCTCTCACCCCACTAGATCTTACCCCATTGCCAATGAGAGAAAATGAGCACTTTGACGCAAGAAAACATGTGGAGTTTATTAGGGAATTGCATGCTCGCACCAAACTGAAGTTGGAGCAAAAGGCCGAGTACAATGCAAGGAGAGCGAACCATGGGAGGCGCCACGTTGTTTTCCAGCCCGGAGACTTGGTGTGGGTTCATTTGAGGAAAGAGAGATTCCCGGAGCAAAGGAAGAACAAGCTGTCCCCTCGAGGAGATGGACCTTTCAAGGTGCTTAAGAGGATCGGGGACAATGCATACAAGCTGGAGCTGCCCGGTGATTATGGTGTAAGCGCAACTTTCAACGTCGCTGATCTCACGCCATACCTTGCTCTTGATGAAGACTTGGATTCGGGGTCGAATCCTTTCCAAGAAGGGGAGGTTGATGAAGGATCATCCAGTCAGCCTCCTCCAAGCGCCCCAACACTCTTTGAGGGGCCAATCACTAGATCCCGAGCTAAGAAGCTACAAAGTGGAATGCATGCCTTTGTGTGTTTCATTTGTGCTAAGGAGGCGAGAGCGAGCATGGAGCCATGTGCCAAGGCTGTGTGCCTAGCAAGTGTGGGCGCCACCCATGAAGAGAGCCAAGGCACAAGCGACGTCGCATGAGTGCCGCGATTGGGCACCGGCGCTGCGGGTGTGCCTCGTTTGGGCACCGGCGCTGCGAGTGTGCCTCGTTTGGGCACCGACGCCTATTTTAGGCACCCAAGAGTGTTTGTTTCATTTTGGGCCTATTATGCTGTTTTGGGCCTATTTATCTTAGAATTAATTAGACCTTTTTAATTATTTCTTTTATTTCCAGAAGTGAGACATATAAGTATTGTTTTGATGGTTTGGAACACTTAGACAATTCAGAATATAGAAATCGTTTTCTCTTGAAAAGAGAGAGTTTGAAGCTTTGCTTCATTGAGTGTGTGAATCGCAGCTTGGTTTGTTTGATTTGTGTCAATCCTCTACGAAGCTTGGTGCTTATCAACGATCACGAGCCCCCTTCCTGTGCTTCAAGGTGTCGCCTTGTTGTGTAGGATTGTACAAGGTTGGTTCTTCGTCCATTCTATTAGGATTCTGGTTGAAATACATACCAGGGGTTTAATAGTTGTCTCGAAGGGTTATCCTTCTCGTCGTTTCTATCAATTTCCCTTTTCGTTTCTTCATTTCAGTTTGCTTCTTTGTTGTGTCGTTTTTCCTCTTGTTGAGTCGAGTTCATCATTTCCAGTTTCGTTCCATTCAATTCTAACCATTGTTTCCTTGTGTTTTCCTTGTTGAGTCGTGAACGTCGAAGATCGGGCATCCACACGGCTAACCCCGTATCACCAAACCTTAGCCTAGATAAATCAAACCAATCAATAAGAAAGGTTTTGTTATTGAGAATTTGAGAAACATTAGGAATCGCATGATTCGCATGCTTGTGTTTGTGTTGTTTGGTGATGTTTCCATCAAGTTCTAGTAAGTTCAAAGATTTTTGGACGAGAAAAAGAATGGAAATCAACACTTCCACAACCATAGCCAAGGCAAATCAAACCAATCAATAAGAAAGGTTGTGTTATTGAGAATTTGAGAAACATTAGGAATCGCATGATTCGTATGCTTGTGTTTGTGTTGTTTGGTGATCTTTCTATTAAGTTTAAAGATTTGTGGACGAGAAAAAGAATGGAAACGAGCACTTCCACAACCATAGCCTTGGCAAATCAAACCAATCAATATGAAAGGTTGTGTTATTGATTATTTGAGAAACATTAGGAATCGCATGATTCGTATGCTTGTGTTTGTGTTGTTTGGTGATCTTCTCATTAAGTTCAAAGATTTTTGGACGAGAAAAAGAATGGAAACCAACACTTCCACAATGATAGCCTAGGCCAATCAAACCAATCAATAAGAAATGTTGTGTTATTGAGTATTTGGGAAACATTAGGAATCGCATGATTCGTATGCTTGTGTTTGTGTTGTTTGGTGATCTGTCTATCAAGTTCTATTAAGTTCAAATATTTTTGGACGAGAAAAAGAATGGAAACCAACACTTCCACAATGATAGCCTAGGCCAATCAAACCAATCAATAAGAAATGTTGTGTTATTGAGTATTTGGGAAACATTAGGAATCGCATGATTCGTATGCTTGTGTTTGTGTTGTTTGGTGATCTGTCTATCAAGTTCTATTAAGTTCAAAGATTTTTGGACGAGAAAAAGAATGGAAACCAACACTTCCACAACCATAGCCTAGGCAAATCAAACCAATCAATAAGAAAGGTTATGTTATTGAGTATTTGAGAAACATTAGGAATTGCATGATTCGTATGCTTGTGTTTGTGTTGTTTGGTGATCTTTCTATCAAGTTCAAAGATTTTTGGACGAGAAAAAGAATGAAAACCAACACTTCCACAACCATAGCCTAGGCAAATCAAACCAATCAATAAGAAAGGTTGTGTTATTGAGTTTTTGAGGAACATTAGGAATCGCATGATTCATATGCTTGTGTTTGTGTTGTTTGGTGATCTTTCTATTAAGTTCAAAGATTTTTGGACGAGAAAAATAACGGAAACCAATACTTCCCAAACCATAGCCTAGGCAAGTCAAACCAATCAATAAGAAAGGTTTTGTTATTGAGAATTTGAGAAACATTAGGAATCGCATGATTCGTATGCTTGTGTTTGTGTTGTTTGGTGATCTTTCTATTAAGTTCAAAGATTTTTGGACGAGAAAAATAATGGCAACCAATACTTCCCAAACCTTAGCCTAGGCAAATCAAACCAATCAATAAGAAAGGTTTTGTTATTGAGAATTTGAGAAACATTAGGAATCGCAAGATTCGTATGCTTGTGTTTGTGTTGTTTGGTGATCTTTCTATCAAGTTTTATTAAGTTCAAAGATTTTTGGACGAGAAAAAGAATAGAAAACAACACTTCCCAAACCATATCCTAAGCAAATCAAACCAATCAATAAGAAATGTTGTGTTATTGAGTATTTGGGAAACATTAGGAATCGCATGATTCGTATGCTTGTGTTTGTGTTGTTTGGTGATGTTTCCATCAAGTTCTAGTGAGTTCAAAGATTTTTGGACGAGAAAAAGAATGGAAATCAACACTTCCACAACCATAACCAAGGCAAATCAAACCAATCAATAAGAAAGGTTGTGTTATTGAGAATTTGAGAAACATTAGGAATCGCATGATTCGTATGCTTGTGTTTGTGTTGTTTGGTGATCTTTCTATTAAGTTCAAAGATTTGTGGACGAGAAAAAGAATGGAAACGAGCACTTCCACAACCATAGCCTTGGCAAATCAAACCAATCAATATGAAAGGTTGTCTTATTGAGTATTTGAGAAACATTAGGAATCGCATGATTCGTATGCTTGTGTTTGTGTTGTTTGGTGATCTTCTCATTAAGTTCAAAGATTTTTGGACGAGAAAAAGAATGGAAACCAACACTTCCACAATGATAGCCTAGGCAAATCAAACCAATCAATAAGAAGTGTTGTGTTATTGAGTATTTGGGAAACATTAGGAATCGCATGATTCGTATGCTTGTGTTTGTGTTGTTTGGTGATCTGTCTATCAAGTTCTATTAAGTTCAAAGATTTTTGGATGAGAAAAAGAATGGAAACCAGCACTTCCACAACCATAGCCTAGGCAAATCAAACCAATCAATAAGAAAGGTTGTGTTATTGAGAATTTGAGAAACATTAGGAACGGCATGATTCGTATGCTTGTGTTTGTTTTGTTTGGTGATCTTTCTATTAAGTTCAAAGATTTTTGGACGAGAAAAAAATGGAAACGAATACTTCCACAACCATAGCCTAGGCAAATCAAACCAATCAATAAGAAAGGTTGTGTTATAGAGTATTTGAGAAACATTAGGAATCGTATGATTCGTATGCTTGTGTTTGTGTTGTTTGGTGATCTTTCTATTAAGTTCAAAGATTTTTGGACGAGAAATAGAATGGAAACCAACAATTCCACAACCATAGCCTAGGCAAATCAAACCAATCAATAAGAAAGGTTTTGTTATTGAGAATTTGAGAAACATTAGGAATCGCATGATTCGTATGCTTGCGTTTGTGTTGTTTGGTGATCTTTCTATCAAGTTCTATTAAGTTCAAAGATTTTTGGACGAGAAAAAGAATGGAAACCAACACTTCCAAACCATATCCAAGGCAAATCAAACCAATCAATAAGAAAGGTTGTGTTATTGAGTATTTGAGAAATATTAGGAATTGCATGATTCGTATGCTTGTGTTTGTGTTGTTTGGTGATCTTTCTATTAATAAGTTCAAAGATTTTTGGATGAGAAAAAGAATGGAAACCAACACTTCCACAACCATAGCCAAGGCAAATCAAACCAATCAATAAGAAAGGTTGTGTTATTGAGAATTTGAGAAACATTAGGAATCGCATGATTCGTATGCTTGTGTTGTTTGGTGATCTTTCTATTAAGTTCAAAGATTTGTGGACGAGAAAAAGAATGGAAACGAGCACTTCCACAACCATAGCCTTGGCAAATCAAAACAATCAATATGAAAGGTTGTGTTATTGAGTATTTGAGAAACATTAGGAATCACATGATTCGTATGCTTGTGTTTGTGTTGTTTGGTGATCTTCTCATTAAGTTCAAAGATTTTTGGACGAGTAAAAGAATGGAAACCAACACTTCCACAATGATAGCCTAGGCCAATCAAACCAATCAATAAGAAATGTTGTGTTATTGAGTATTTGGGAAACATTAGGAATCGCATGATTCGTATGCTTGTGTTTGTGTTGTTTGGTGATCTGTCTATCAAGTTCTATTAAGTTCAAAGATTTTTGGACGAGAAAAAGAATGGAAACCAACACTTCCACAACCATAGCCTAGGCAAATCAAACCAATCAATAAGAAAGGTTATGTTATTGAGTATTTGAGAAACATTAGGAATTGCATGATTCGTATGCTTGTGTTTGTGTTGTTTGGTGATCTTTCTATCAAGTTCAAAGATTTTTGGACGAGAAAAAGAATCAAAACCAACACTTCCACAACCATAGCCTAGGCAAATGAAACCAATCAATAAGAAAGGTTGTGTTATTGAGTTTTTGAGGAACATTAGGAATCGCATGATTCGTATGCTTGTGTTTGTGTTGGTTGGTGATCTTTCTATTAAGTTCAAAGATTTTTGGACGAGAAAAATAACGGAAACCAATACTTCCCAAACCATAGCCTAGGCAAGTCAAACCAATCAATAAGAAAGGTTTTGTTATTGAGAATTTGAGAAACATTAGGAATCGCATGATTCGTATGCTTGTGTTTCTGTTGTTTGGTGATCTTTCTATTAAGTTCAAAGATTTTTGGACGAGAAAAAGAAAGGTTGTGTTATTAAGTATTTGAGAAACATTAGGAATCGCATGATTCGTATGCTTGTGTTTGTGTTGTTTGGTGATCTTTCTATTAAGTTCATAGATTTTTGGACGAGAAAAAGAATGGAAACCAACACTTCTACAATCATAGCCTAGGCAAATCAAACCAATCAATATGAAATGTTGTGTTATTGAGTATTTGGGACACATTAGGAATCGTATGATTCGTATGCTTGTATTTGTGTTGTTTGGTGATCTGTCTATCAAGTTCTATTAAGTTCAAAAATTTTTGGACGAGAAAAAGAATGGAAACCAACACTTCCACAACCATAGCCTAGGCAAATCAAACCAAACAATAAGAAAGGTTGTGTTATTGAGTTTTTGAGGAACATTAGGAATCGCATGATTCGTATGCTTGTGTTTGTATTGTTTGGTGATCTTTCTATTAAGTTCAAAGATTTTTGGACGAGAAAAAGAATGGAAACCAACATTTCCCAAACCATAGCCTTGGCAAATCAAACTAATCAATAAGAAATGTTGTGTTATTGAGTATTTGGGAAAGATTAGGAATCGCATGATTCGTATGCTCGTGTTTGTGTTGTTTGGTGATCTTTCTATCAAGTTTTATTAAGTTCAAAGATTTTTGGACGAGAAAAAGAATGGAAAACAACACTCCCCGAACCATATCCTAAGCAAATCAAACCAATCAATAAGAAAGGTTGTGTTATTGAGTATTTGAGAAACATTAGGAATTGCATGATTCGTATGCTTGTGTTTGTGTTGTTTGGTGATATTTCTATTAAGTTCAAAGATTTTTGGACGAGAAAAAGAATGGAAACCAACACTTCCACAACCATAGCCTAGGCAAATCAAACCAATCAATAAGAAAGGTTTTGTTATTGAGAACTTGAGAAACATTAGGAATCGCATGATTCGTATGCTTGCGTTTGTGTTGTTTGGTGATCTTTCTATCAAGTTCTATTAAGTTCAAAGATTTTTGGACGAGAAAAAGAATGGAAACCAACACTTCAAAACCATATCCAAGGCAAATCAAACCAATCAATAAGAAAGGTTGTGTTATTGAGTATTTGAGAAATATTAGGAATTGCATGATTCGTATGCTTGTGTTTGTGTTGTTTGGTGATCTTTCTATTAATAAGTTCAAAGATTTTTGGATGAGAAAAAGAATGGAAACCAACACTTCCAGAACCAAAGCCTAGGCAAATCAAACCAATCAATAAGAAAGGTTGTGTTATTGAGAATTTCAGAAACATTAGGAATCGCATGATTCGTATGCTTGTGTTTGTGTTGTTTGGTGATCTTTCTATTAAGTTCAAAGATTTTTGGACGAGAAAAAGAATGGAAACGAATACTTCCACATCCATAGCCTAGGCAAATCAAACCAATCAATAAGAAAGGTTGTGTTATTGAGTATTTGAGAAACATTAGGAATCGCATGATTCGTATGCTTGTGTTTGTGTTGTTTGGTGATATTTCTATTAAGTTCAAAGATTTTTGGACGAGAAAAAGAATGGAAACCAACACTTCCACAACCATAGCCTAGGCAAATCAAACCAATCAATAAGAAAGGTTTTGTTATTGAGAATTTGAGAAACATTAGGAATCGCATGATTCGTATGCTTGCGTTTGTGTTGTTTGGTGATCTTTCTATCAAGTTCTATTAAGTTCAAAGATTTTTGGACGAGAAAAAGAATGGAAACCAACACTTCAAAACCATATCCAAGGCAAATCAAACCAATCAATAAGAAAGGTTGTGTGATTGAGTATTTGAGAAATATTAGGAATTGCATGATTCGTATGCTTGTGTTTGTGTTGTTTGGTGATCTTTCTATTAATAAGTTCAAAGATTTTTGGATGAGAAAAAGAATGGAAACCAACACTTCCACAACCATAGCCTAGGCAAATCAAACCAATCAATAAGAAAGGTTGTGTTATTGAGAATTTGAGAAACATTAGGAATCGCATGATTCGTATGCTTGTGTTTGTGTTGTTTGGTGATCTTTCTATTAAGTTCAAAGATTTTTGGACGAGAAAAAGAATGGAAACGAATACTTCCACAACCATAGCCTAGGCAAATCAAACCAATTAATAAGAAAGGTTGTGTTATTGAGTATTTGAGAAACATTAGGAATCGCATGATTCGTATGCTTGTGTTTGTGTTGTTTGGTGATCTTTCTATTAAGTTCAAAGATTTTTGGACGAGAAAAAGAATGGAAACCAACAATTCTACAATCATAGCCTAGGCAAATCAAACCAATCAATATGAAATGTTGTGTTATTGAGTATTTGGGAAACATTAGGAATCGCATGATTCGTATGCTTGTGTTTGTGTTGTTTGGTGATCTGTCTATCAAGTTCTATTAAGTTCAAAGATTTTTTGACGAGAAAAAGAATGGAAACCAACACTTCCACAACCATAGCCTAGGAAAATCAAACCAAACAATAAGAAAGGTTGTGTTATTGAGTTTTTGAGGAACATTAGGAATCGCATGATTCGTATGCTTGTGTTTGTGTTGTTTGGTGATCTTTCTATTAAGTTCAAAGATTTTTGGACGAGAAAAAGAATGAAAACGAATACTTCCACAACCATAGCCTAGGCAAATCAAACCAATCAATAAGAAAGGTTGTGTTATTAAGTATTTGAGAAACATTAGGAATCGCATGATTCGTATGCTTGTGTTTGTGTTGTTTGGTGATCTTTCTATTAAGTTCATAGATTTTTGGACGAGAAAAAGAATGGAAACCAACACTTGTACAATCATAGCCTAGGCAAATCAAACCAATCAATATGAAATGTTGTGTTATTGAGTATTTGGGACACATTAGGAATCGCATGATTCGTATGCTTGTATTTGTGTTGTTTGGTGATCTGTCTATCAAGTTCTAGTAAGTTCAAAGATTTTTGGACGAGAAAAAGAATGGAAATCAACACTTCCACAACCATAGCCAAGGCAAATCAAACCAATCAATAAGAAAGGTTGTGTTATTGAGAATTTGAGAAACATTAGGAATCGCATGATTCGTATGCTTGTGTTTGTGTTGTTTGGTGATCTTTCTATTAAGTTTAAAGATTTGTGGACGAGAAAAAGAATGGAAACGAGCACTTCCACAACCATAGCCTTGGCAAATCAAACCAATCAATATGAAAGGTTGTGTTATTGATTATTTGAGAAACATTAGGAATCGCATGATTCGTATGCTTGTGTTTGTGTTGTTTGGTGATCTTCTCATTAAGTTCAAAGATTTTTGGACGAGAAAAAGAATGGAAACCAACACTTCCACAATGATAGCCTAGGCCAATCAAACCAATCAATAAGAAATGTTGTGTTATTGAGTATTTGGGAAACATTAGGAATCGCATGATTCGTATGCTTGTGTTTGTGTTGTTTGGTGATCTGTCTATCAAGTTCTATTAAGTTCAAAGATTTTTGGACGAGAAAAAGAATGGAAACCAACACTTCCACAATGATAGCCTAGGCCAATCAAACCAATCAATAAGAAATGTTGTGTTATTGAGTATTTGGGAAACATTAGGAATCGCATGATTCGTATGCTTGTGTTTGTGTTGTTTGGTGATCTGTCTATCAAGTTCTATTAAGTTCAAAGATTTTTGGACGAGAAAAAGAATGGAAACCAACACTTCCACAACCATAGCCTAGGCAAATCAAACCAATCAATAAGAAAGGTTATGTTATTGAGTATTTGAGAAACATTAGGAATTGCATGATTCGTATGCTTGTGTTTGTGTTGTTTGGTGATCTTTCTATCAAGTTCAAAGATTTTTGGACGAGAAAAAGAATGAAAACCAACACTTCCACAACCATAGCCTAGGCAAATCAAACCAATCAATAAGAAAGGTTGTGTTATTGAGTTTTTGAGGAACATTAGGAATCGCATGATTCATATGCTTGTGTTTGTGTTGTTTGGTGATCTTTCTATTAAGTTCAAAGATTTTTGGACGAGAAAAAAAACGGAAACCAATACTTCCCAAACCATAGCCTAGGCAAGTCAAACCAATCAATAAGAAAGGTTTTGTTATTGAGAATTTGAGAAACATTAGGAATCGCATGATTCGTATGCTTGTGTTTGTGTTGTTTGGTGATCTTTCTATTAAGTTCAAAGATTTTTGGACGAGAAAAATAATGGCAACCAATACTTCCCAAACCTTAGCCTAGGCAAATCAAACCAATCAATAAGAAAGGTTTTGTTATTGAGAATTTGAGAAACATTAGGAATCGCAAGATTCGTATGCTTGTGTTTGTGTTGTTTGGTGATCTTTCTATCAAGTTTTATTAAGTTCAAAGATTTTTGGACGAGAAAAAGAATGGAAAACAACACTCCCCAAACCATATCCTAAGCAAATCAAACCAATCAATAAGAAAGGTTGTGTTATTGAGTATTTGAGAAACATTAGGAATTGCATGATTCGTATGCTTGTGTTTGTGTTGTTTGGTGATATTTCTATTAAGTTCAAAGATTTTTGGACGAGAAAAAGAATGGAAACCAACACTTCCACAACCATAGCCTAGGCAAATCAAACCAATCAATAAGAAAGGTTTTGTTATTGAGAACTTGAGAAACATTAGGAATCGCATGATTCGTATGCTTGCGTTTGTGTTGTTTGGTGATCTTTCTATCAAGTTCTATTAAGTTCAAAGATTTTTGGACGAGAAAAAGAATGGAAACCAACACTTCAAAACCATATCCAAGGCAAATCAAACCAATCAATAAGAAAGGTTGTGTTATTGAGTATTTGAGAAATATTAGGAATTGCATGATTCGTATGCTTGTGTTTGTGTTGTTTGGTGATCTTTCTATTAATAAGTTCAAAGATTTTTGGATGAGAAAAAGAATGGAAACCAACACTTCCAGAACCAAAGCCTAGGCAAATCAAACCAATCAATAAGAAAGGTTGTGTTATTGAGAATTTCAGAAACATTAGGAATCGCATGATTCGTATGCTTGTGTTTGTGTTGTTTGGTGATCTTTCTATTAAGTTCAAAGATTTTTGGACGAGAAAAAGAATGGAAACGAATACTTCCACATCCATAGCCTAGGCAAATCAAACCAATCAATAAGAAAGGTTGTGTTATTGAGAATTTGAGAAACATTAGGAATCGCATGATTCGTATGCTTGTGTTTGTGTTGTTTGGTGATCTTTCTATTAAGTTTAAAGATTTGTGGACGAGAAAAAGAATGGAAACGAGCACTTCCACAACCATAGCCTTGGCAAATCAAACCAATCAATATGAAAGGTTGTGTTATTGATTATTTGAGAAACATTAGGAATCGCATGATTCGTATGCTTGTGTTTGTGTTGTTTGGTGATCTTCTCATTAAGTTCAAAGATTTTTGGACGAGAAAAAGAATGGAAACCAACACTTCCACAATGATAGCCTAGGCCAATCAAACCAATCAATAAGAAATGTTGTGTTATTGAGTATTTGGGAAACATTAGGAATCGCATGATTCGTATGCTTGTGTTTGTGTTGTTTGGTGATCTGTCTATCAAGTTCTATTAAGTTCAAAGATTTTTGGACGAGAAAAAGAATGGAAACCAACACTTCCACAATGATAGCCTAGGCCAATCAAACCAATCAATAAGAAATGTTGTGTTATTGAGTATTTGGGAAACATTAGGAATCGCATGATTCGTATGCTTGTGTTTGTGTTGTTTGGTGATCTGTCTATCAAGTTCTATTAAGTTCAAAGATTTTTGGACGAGAAAAAGAATGGAAACCAACACTTCCACAACCATAGCCTAGGCAAATCAAACCAATCAATAAGAAAGGTTAAGTTATTGAGTATTTGAGAAACATTAGGAATTGCATGATTCGTATGCTTGTGTTTGTGTTGTTTGGTGATCTTTCTATCAAGTTCAAAGATTTTTGGACGAGAAAAAGAATGAAAACCAACACTTCCACAACCATAGCCTAGGCAAATCAAACCAATCAATAAGAAAGGTTGTGTTATTGAGTTTTTGAGGAACATTAGGAATCGCATGATTCATATGCTTGTGTTTGTGTTGTTTGGTGATCTTTCTATTAAGTTCAAAGATTTTTGGACGAGAAAAATAACGGAAACCAATACTTCCCAAACCATAGCCTAGGCAAGTCAAACCAATCAATAAGAAAGGTTTTGTTATTGAGAATTTGAGAAACATTAGGAATCGCATGATTCGTATGCTTGTGTTTGTGTTGTTTGGTGATCTTTCTATTAAGTTCAAAGATTTTTGGACGAGAAAAATAATGGCAACCAATACTTCCCAAACCTTAGCCTAGGCAAATCAAACCAATCAATAAGAAAGGTTTTGTTATTGAGAATTTGAGAAACATTAGGAATCGCAAGATTCGTATGCTTGTGTTTGTGTTGTTTGGTGATCTTTCTATCAAGTTTTATTAAGTTCAAAGATTTTTGGACGAGAAAAAGAATGGAAAACAACACTCCCCAAACCATATCCTAAGCAAATCAAACCAATCAATAAGAAAGGTTGTGTTATTGAGTATTTGAGAAACATTAGGAATTGCATGATTCGTATGCTTGTGTTTGTGTTGTTTGGTGATATTTCTATTAAGTTCAAAGATTTTTGGACGAGAAAAAGAATGGAAACCAACACTTCCACAACCATAGCCTAGGCAAATCAAACCAATCAATAAGAAAGGTTTTGTTATTGAGAACTTGAGAAACATTAGGAATCGCATGATTCGTATGCTTGCGTTTGTGTTGTTTGGTGATCTTTCTATCAAGTTTTATTAAGTTCAAAGATTTTTGGACGAGAAAAAGAATGGAAAACAACACTTCCCAAACCATATCCTAAGCAAATCAAACCAATCAATAAGAAATGTTGTGTTATTGAGTATTTGGGAAACATTAGGAATCGCATGATTCGTATGCTTGTGTTTGTGTTGTTTGGTGATGTTTCCATCAAGTTCTAGTGAGTTCAAAGATTTTTGGACGAGAAAAAGAATGGAAATCAACACTTCCACAACCATAACCAAGGCAAATCAAACCAATCAATAAGAAAGGTTGTGTTATTGAGAATTTGAGAAACATTAGGAATCGCATGATTCGTATGCTTGTGTTTGTGTTGTTTGGTGATCTTTCTATTAAGTTCAAAGATTTGTGGACGAGAAAAAGAATGGAAACGAGCACTTCCACAACCATAGCCTTGGCAAATCAAACCAATCAATATGAAAGGTTGTCTTATTGAGTATTTGAGAAACATTAGGAATCGCATGATTCGTATGCTTGTGTTTGTGTTGTTTGGTGATCTTCTCATTAAGTTCAAAGATTTTTGGACGAGAAAAAGAATGGAAACCAACACTTCCACAATGATAGCCTAGGCAAATCAAACCAATCAATAAGAAGTGTTGTGTTATTGAGTATTTGGGAAACATTAGGAATCGCATGATTCGTATGCTTGTGTTTGTGTTGTTTGGTGATCTGTCTATCAAGTTCTATTAAGTTCAAAGATTTTTGGATGAGAAAAAGAATGGAAACCAGCACTTCCACAACCATAGCCTAGGCAAATCAAACCAATCAATAAGAAAGGTTGTGTTATTGAGAATTTGAGAAACATTAGGAACGGCATGATTCGTATGCTTGTGTTTGTTTTGTTTGGTGATCTTTCTATTAAGTTCAAAGATTTTTGGACGAGAAAAAGAATGGAAACGAATACTTCCACAACCATAGCCTAGGCAAATCAAACCAATCAATAAGAAAGGTTGTGTTATAGAGTATTTGAGAAACATTAGGAATCGTATGATTCGTATGCTTGTGTTTGTGTTGTTTGGTGATCTTTCTATTAAGTTCAAAGATTTTTGGACGAGAAATAGAATGGAAACCAACAATTCCACAACCATAGCCTAGGCAAATCAAACCAATCAATAAGAAAGGTTTTGTTATTGAGAATTTGAGAAACATTAGGAATCGCATGATTCGTATGCTTGCGTTTGTGTTGTTTGGTGATCTTTCTATCAAGTTCTATTAAGTTCAAAGATTTTTGGACGAGAAAAAGAATGGAAACCAACACTTCCAAACCATATCCAAGGCAAATCAAACCAATCAATAAGAAAGGTTGTGTTATTGAGTATTTGAGAAATATTAGGAATTGCATGATTCGTATGCTTGTGTTTGTGTTGTTTGGTGATCTTTCTATTAAGTTTAAAGATTTGTGGACGAGAAAAAGAATGGAAACGAGCACTTCCACAACCATAGCCTTGGCAAATCAAACCAATCAATATGAAAGGTTGTGTTATTGATTATTTGAGAAACATTAGGAATCGCATGATTCGTATGCTTGTATTTGTGTTGTTTGGTGATCTGTCTATCAAGTTCTAGTAAGTTCAAAGATTTTTGGACGAGAAAAAGAATGGAAATCAACACTTCCACAACCATAGCCAAGGCAAATCAAACCAATCAATAAGAAAGGTTGTGTTATTGAGAATTTGAGAAACATTAGGAATCGCATGATTCGTATGCTTGTGTTTGTGTTGTTTGGTGATCTTTCTATTAAGTTTAAAGATTTGTGGACGAGAAAAAGAATGGAAACGAGCACTTCCACAACCATAGCCTTGGCAAATCAAACCAATCAATATGAAAGGTTGTGTTATTGATTATTTGAGAAACATTAGGAATCGCATGATTCGTATGCTTGTGTTTGTGTTGTTTGGTGATCTTCTCATTAAGTTCAAAGATTTTTGGACGAGAAAAAGAATGGAAACCAACACTTCCACAATGATAGCCTAGGCCAATCAAACCAATCAATAAGAAATGTTGTGTTATTGAGTATTTGGGAAACATTAGGAATCGCATGATTCGTATGCTCGTGTTTGTGTTGTTTGGTGATCTGTCTATCAAGTTCTATTAAGTTCAAAGATTTTTGGACGAGAAAAAGAATGGAAACCAACACTTCCACAATGATAGCCTAGGCCAATCAAACCAATCAATAAGAAATGTTGTGTTATTGAGTATTTGGGAAACATTAGGAATCGCATGATTCGTATGCTTGTGTTTGTGTTGTTTGGTGATCTGTCTATCAAGTTCTATTAAGTTCAAAGATTTTTGGACGAGAAAAAGAATGGAAACCAACACTTCCACAACCATAGCCTAGGCAAATCAAACCAATCAATAAGAAAGGTTATGTTATTGAGTATTTGAGAAACATTAGGAATTGCATGATTCGTATGCTTGTGTTTGTGTTGTTTGGTGATCTTTCTATCAAGTTCAAAGATTTTTGGACGAGAAAAAGAATGAAAACCAACACTTCCACAACCATAGCCTAGGCAAATCAAACCAATCAATAAGAAAGGTTGTGTTATTGAGTTTTTGAGGAACATTAGGAATCGCATGATTCATATGCTTGTGTTTGTGTTGTTTGGTGATCTTTCTATTAAGTTCAAAGATTTTTGGACGAGAAAAATAACGGAAACCAATACTTCCCAAACCATAGCCTAGGCAAGTCAAACCAATCAATAAGAAAGGTTTTGTTATTGAGAATTTGAGAAACATTAGGAATCGCATGATTCGTATGCTTGTGTTTGTGTTGTTTGGTGATCTTTCTATTAAGTTCAAAGATTTTTGGACGAGAAAAATAATGGCAACCAATACTTCCCAAACCTTAGCCTAGGCAAATCAAACCAATCAATAAGAAAGGTTTTGTTATTGAGAATTTGAGAAACATTAGGAATCGCAAGATTCGTATGCTTGTGTTTGTGTTGTTTGGTGATCTTTCTATCAAGTTTTATTAAGTTCAAAGATTTTTGGACGAGAAAAAGAATGGAAAACAACACTTCCCAAACCATATCCTAAGCAAATCAAACCAATCAATAAGAAATGTTGTGTTATTGAGTATTTGGGAAACATTAGGAATCGCATGATTCGTATGCTTGTGTTTGTGTTGTTTGGTGATGTTTCCATCAAGTTCTAGTGAGTTCAAAGATTTTTGGACGAGAAAAAGAATGGAAATCAACACTTCCACAACCATAACCAAGGCAAATCAAACCAATCAATAAGAAAGGTTGTGTTATTGAGAATTTGAGAAACATTAGGAATCGCATGATTCGTATGCTTGTGTTTGTGTTGTTTGGTGATCTTTCTATTAAGTTCAAAGATTTGTGGACGAGAAAAAGAATGGAAACGAGCACTTCCACAACCATAGCCTTGGCAAATCAAACCAATCAATATGAAAGGTTGTCTTATTGAGTATTTGAGAAACATTAGGAATCGCATGATTCGTATGCTTGTGTTTGTGTTGTTTGGTGATCTTCTCATTAAGTTCAAAGATTTTTGGACGAGAAAAAGAATGGAAACCAACACTTCCACAATGATAGCCTAGGCAAATCAAACCAATCAATAAGAAGTGTTGTGTTATTGAGTATTTGGGAAACATTAGGAATCGCATGATTCGTATGCTTGTGTTTGTGTTGTTTGGTGATCTGTCTATCAAGTTCTATTAAGTTCAAAGATTTTTGGATGAGAAAAAGAATGGAAACCAGCACTTCCACAACCATAGCCTAGGCAAATCAAACCAATCAATAAGAAAGGTTGTGTTATTGAGAATTTGAGAAACATTAGGAACGGCATGATTCGTATGCTTGTGTTTGTTTTGTTTGGTGATCTTTCTATTAAGTTCAAAGATTTTTGGACGAGAAAAAGAATGGAAACGAATACTTCCACAACCATAGCCTAGGCAAATCAAACCAATCAATAAGAAAGGTTGTGTTATAGAGTATTTGAGAAACATTAGGAATCGTATGATTCGTATGCTTGTGTTTGTGTTGTTTGGTGATCTTTCTATTAAGTTCAAAGATTTTTGGACGAGAAATAGAATGGAAACCAACAATTCCACAACCATAGCCTAGGCAAATCAAACCAATCAATAAGAAAGGTTTTGTTATTGAGAATTTGAGAAACATTAGGAATCGCATGATTCGTATGCTTGCGTTTGTGTTGTTTGGTGATCTTTCTATCAAGTTCTATTAAGTTCAAAGATTTTTGGACGAGAAAAAGAATGGAAACCAACACTTCCAAACCATATCCAAGGCAAATCAAACCAATCAATAAGAAAGGTTGTGTTATTGAGTATTTGAGAAATATTAGGAATTGCATGATTCGTATGCTTGTGTTTGTGTTGTTTGGTGATCTTTCTATTAATAAGTTCAAAGATTTTTGGATGAGAAAAAGAATGGAAACCAACACTTCCACAACCATAGCCAAGGCAAATCAAACCAATCAATAAGAAAGGTTGTGTTATTGAGAATTTGAGAAACATTAGGAATCGCATGATTCGTATGCTTGTGTTGTTTGGTGATCTTTCTATTAAGTTCAAAGATTTGTGGACGAGAAAAAGAATGGAAACGAGCACTTCCACAACCATAGCCTTGGCAAATCAAAACAATCAATATGAAAGGTTGTGTTATTGAGTATTTGAGAAACATTAGGAATCACATGATTCGTATGCTTGTGTTTGTGTTGTTTGGTGATCTTCTCATTAAGTTCAAAGATTTTTGGACGAGAAAAAGAATGGAAACCAACACTTCCACAATGATAGCCTAGGCCAATCAAACCAATCAATAAGAAATGTTGTGTTATTGAGTATTTGGGAAACATTAGGAATCGCATGATTCGTATGCTTGTGTTTGTGTTGTTTGGTGATCTGTCTATCAAGTTCTATTAAGTTCAAAGATTTTTGGACGAGAAAAAGAATGGAAACCAACACTTCCACAACCATAGCCTAGGCAAATCAAACCAATCAATAAGAAAGGTTATGTTATTGAGTATTTGAGAAACATTAGGAATTGCATGATTCGTATGCTTGTGTTTGTGTTGTTTGGTGATCTTTCTATCAAGTTCAAAGATTTTTGGACGAGAAAAAGAATCAAAACCAACACTTCCACAACCATAGCCTAGGCAAATGAAACCAATCAATAAGAAAGGTTGTGTTATTGAGTTTTTGAGGAACATTAGGAATCGCATGATTCGTATGCTTGTGTTTGTGTTGGTTGGTGATCTTTCTATTAAGTTCAAAGATTTTTGGACGAGAAAAATATCGGAAACCAATACTTCCCAAACCATAGCCTAGGCAAGTCAAACCAATCAATAAGAAAGGTTTTGTTATTGAGAATTTGAGAAACATTAGGAATCGCATGATTCGTATGCTTGTGTTTCTGTTGTTTGGTGATCTTTCTATTAAGTTCAAAGATTTTTGGACGAGAAAAAGAAAGGTTGTGTTATTAAGTATTTGAGAAACATTAGGAATCGCATGATTCGTATGCTTGTGTTTGTGTTGTTTGGTGATCTTTCTATTAAGTTCATAGATTTTTGGACGAGAAAAAGAATGGAAACCAACACTTCTACAATCATAGCCTAGGCAAATCAAACCAATCAATATGAAATGTTGTGTTATTGAGTATTTGGGACACATTAGGAATCGTATGATTCGTATGCTTGTATTTGTGTTGTTTGGTGATCTGTCTATCAAGTTCTATTAAGTTCAAAAATTTTTGGACGAGAAAAAGAATGGAAACCAACACTTCCACAACCATAGCCTAGGCAAATCAAACCAAACAATAAGAAAGGTTGTGTTATTGAGTTTTTGAGGAACATTAGGAATCGCATGATTCGTATGCTTGTGTTTGTATTGTTTGGTGATCTTTCTATTAAGTTCAAAGATTTTTGGACGAGAAAAAGAATGGAAACCAACATTTCCCAAACCATAGCCTTGGCAAATCAAACTAATCAATAAGAAATGTTGTGTTATTGAGTATTTGGGAAAGATTAGGAATCGCATGATTCGTATGCTCGTGTTTGTGTTGTTTGGTGATCTTTCTATCAAGTTTTATTAAGTTCAAAGATTTTTGGACGAGAAAAAGAATGGAAAACAACACTCCCCAAACCATATCCTAAGCAAATCAAACCAATCAATAAGAAAGGTTGTGTTATTGAGTATTTGAGAAACATTAGGAATTGCATGATTCGTATGCTTGTGTTTGTGTTGTTTGGTGATATTTCTATTAAGTTCAAAGATTTTTGGACGAGAAAAAGAATGGAAACCAACACTTCCACAACCATAGCCTAGGCAAATCAAACCAATCAATAAGAAAGGTTTTGTTATTGAGAACTTGAGAAACATTAGGAATCGCATGATTCGTATGCTTGCGTTTGTGTTGTTTGGTGATCTTTCTATCAAGTTCTATTAAGTTCAAAGATTTTTGGACGAGAAAAAGAATGGAAACCAACACTTCAAAACCATATCCAAGGCAAATCAAACCAATCAATAAGAAAGGTTGTGTTATTGAGTATTTGAGAAATATTAGGAATTGCATGATTCGTATGCTTGTGTTTGTGTTGTTTGGTGATCTTTCTATTAATAAGTTCAAAGATTTTTGGATGAGAAAAAGAATGGAAACCAACACTTCCAGAACCAAAGCCTAGGCAAATCAAACCAATCAATAAGAAAGGTTGTGTTATTGAGAATTTCAGAAACATTAGGAATCGCATGATTCGTATGCTTGTGTTTGTGTTGTTTGGTGATCTTTCTATTAAGTTCAAAGATTTTTGGACGAGAAAAAGAATGGAAACGAATACTTCCACATCCATAGCCTAGGCAAATCAAACCAATCAATAAGAAAGGTTGTGTTATTGAGTATTTGAGAAACATTAGGAATCGCATGATTCGTATGCTTGTGTTTGTGTTGTTTGGTGATATTTCTATTAAGTTCAAAGATTTTTGGACGAGAAAAAGAATGGAAACCAACACTTCCACAACCATAGCCTAGGCAAATCAAACCAATCAATAAGAAAGGTTTTGTTATTGAGAATTTGAGAAACATTAGGAATCGCATGATTCGTATGCTTGCGTTTGTGTTGTTTGGTGATCTTTCTATCAAGTTCTATTAAGTTCAAAGATTTTTGGACGAGAAAAAGAATGGAAACCAACACTTCAAAACCATATCCAAGGCAAATCAAACCAATCAATAAGAAAGGTTGTGTGATTGAGTATTTGAGAAATATTAGGAATTGCATGATTCGTATGCTTGTGTTTGTGTTGTTTGGTGATCTTTCTATTAATAAGTTCAAAGATTTTTGGATGAGAAAAAGAATGGAAACCAACACTTCCACAACCATAGCCTAGGCAAATCAAACCAATCAATAAGAAAGGTTGTGTTATTGAGAATTTGAGAAACATTAGGAATCGCATGATTCGTATGCTTGTGTTTGTGTTGTTTGGTGATCTTTCTATTAAGTTCAAAGATTTTTGGACGAGAAAAAGAATGGAAACGAATACTTCCACAACCATAGCCTAGGCAAATCAAACCAATTAATAAGAAAGGTTGTGTTATTGAGTATTTGAGAAACATTAGGAATCGCATGATTCGTATGCTTGTGTTTGTGTTGTTTGGTGATCTTTCTATTAAGTTCAAAGATTTTTGGACGAGAAAAAGAATGGAAACCAACAATTCTACAATCATAGCCTAGGCAAATCAAACCAATCAATATGAAATGTTGTGTTATTGAGTATTTGGGAAACATTAGGAATCGCATGATTCGTATGCTTGTGTTTGTGTTGTTTGGTGATCTGTCTATCAAGTTCTATTAAGTTCAAAGATTTTTTGACGAGAAAAAGAATGGAAACCAACACTTCCACAACCATAGCCTAGGAAAATCAAACCAAACAATAAGAAAGGTTGTGTTATTGAGTTTTTGAGGAACATTAGGAATCGCATGATTCGTATGCTTGTGTTTGTGTTGTTTGGTGATCTTTCTATTAAGTTCAAAGATTTTTGGACGAGAAAAAGAATGAAAACGAATACTTCCACAACCATAGCCTAGGCAAATCAAACCAATCAATAAGAAAGGTTGTGTTATTAAGTATTTGAGAAACATTAGGAATCGCATGATTCGTATGCTTGTGTTTGTGTTGTTTGGTGATCTTTCTATTAAGTTCATAGATTTTTGGACGAGAAAAAGAATGGAAACCAACACTTGTACAATCATAGCCTAGGCAAATCAAACCAATCAATATGAAATGTTGTGTTATTGAGTATTTGGGACACATTAGGAATCGCATGATTCGTATGCTTGTATTTGTGTTGTTTGGTGATCTGTCTATCAAGTTCTATTAAGTTCAAAGATTTTTGGACGAGAAAAAGAATGGAAACCAACACTTCCACAACCATAGCCTAGGCAAATCAAACCAAACAATAAGAAAGGTTGTGTTATTGAGTTTTTGAGGAACATTAGGAATCGCATGATTCGTATGCTTGTGTTTGTGTTGTTTGGTGATCTTTCTATTAAGTTCAAAGATTTTTGGACGAGAAAAAGAATGGAAACCAACATTTCCCAAACCATAGCCTTGGCAAATCAAACTAATCAATAAGAAATGTTGTGTTATTGAGTATTTGGGAAAGATTAGGAATCGCATGATTCGTATGCTCGTGTTTGTGTTGTTTGGTGATCTTTCTATCAAGTTTTATTAAGTTCAAAGATTTTTGGACGAGAAAAAGAATGGAAAACAACACTCCCCAAACCATATCCTAAGCAAATCAAACCAATCAATAAGAAAGGTTGTGTGATTGAGTATTTGAGAAACATTAGGAATTGCATGATTCGTATGCTTGTGTTTGTGTTGTTTGGTGATATTTCTATTAAGTTCAAAGATTTTTGGACGAGAAAAAGAATGGAAACCAACACGTCCACAACCATAGCCTAGGCAAATCAAACCAATCAATAAGAAAGGTTTTGTTATTGAGAATTTGAGAAACATTAGGAATCGCATGATTCGTATGCTTGCATTTGTGTTGTTTGGTGATCTTTCTATCAAGTTCTATTAAGTTCAAAGATTTTTGGACGAGAAAAAGAATGGAAACCAACACTTCAAAACCATATCCAAGGCAAATCAAACCAATCAATAAGAAAGGTTGTGTTATTGAGTATTTGAGAAATATTAGGAATTGCATGATTCGTATGCTTGTGTTTGTGTTGTTTGGTGATCTTTCTATTAATAAGTTCAAAGATTTTTGGATGAGAAAAAGAATGGAAACCAACACTTCCAGAACCAAAGCCTAGGCAAATCAAACCAATCAATAAGAAAGGTTGTGTTATTGAGAATTTCAGAAACATTAGGAATCGCATGATTCGTATGCTTGTGTTTGTGTTGTTTGGTGATCTTTCTATTAAGTTCAAAGATTTTTGGACGAGAAAAAGAATGGAAACGAATACTTCCACAACCATAGCCTAGGCAAATCAAACCAATCAATAAGAAAGGTTGTGTTATTGAGTATTTGAGAAACATTAGGAATCGCATGATTCGTATGCTTGTGTTTGTGTTGTTTGGTGATCTTTCTATTAAGTTCAAAGATTTTTGGACGAGAAAAAGAATGGAAACCAACACTTCTACAATCATAGCCTAGGCAAATCAAACCAATCAATAAGAAAGGTTGTGTTATTGAGTATTTGAGAAACATTAGGAATCGCATGATTCGTATGCTTGTGTTTGTGTTGTTTGGTGATCTTTCTATTAAGTTCAAAGATTTTTGGACGAGAAAAAGAATGGAAACGAATACTTCCACAACCATAGCCTAGGCAAATCAAACCAATCAATAAGAAAGGTTGTGTTATTGAGTATTTGAGAAACATTAGGAATCGCATGATTCGTATGCTTGTGTTTGTGTTGTTTGGTGATCTTTCTATTAAGTTCAAAGATTTTTGGACGAGAAAAAGAATGGAAACCAACACTTCTACAATCATAGCCTAGGCAAATCAAACCAATCAATATGAAATGTTGTGTGATTGAGTATTTGGGACACATTAGGAATTGCATGATTCGTATGCTTGTGTTTGTGTTGTTTGGTGATCTTTCTATTAATAAGTTCAAAGATTTTTGGATGAGAAAAAGAATGGAAACCAACACTTCCAGAACCAAAGCCTAGGCAAATCAAACCAATCAATAAGAAAGGTTGTGTTATTGAGAATTTCAGAAACATTAGGAATCGCATGATTCGTATGCTTGTGTTTGTGTTGTTTGGTGATCTTTCTATTAAGTTCAAAGATTTTTGGACGAGAAAAAGAATGGAAACGAATACTTCCACAACCATAGCCTAGGCAAATCAAACCAATCAATAAGAAAGGTTGTGTTATTGAGTATTTGAGAAACATTAGGAATCGCATGATTCGTATGCTTGTGTTTGTGTTGTTTGGTGATCTTTCTATTAAGTTCAAAGATTTTTGGACGAGAAAAAGAATGGAAACGAATACTTCCACAACCATAGGCTAGGCAAATCAAACCAATCAATAAGAAAGGTTGTGTTATTGAGTTTTTGAGGAACATTAGGAATCGCATGATTCGTATGCTTGTGTTTGTGTTGTTTGGTGAACTTTCTATTAAGTTCAAAGATTTTTGGACGAGAAAAAGAATGGAAACCAACATTTCCCAGACCATAGCCTTGGCAAATCAAACCAATCAATAAGAAATGTTGTGTTATTGAGTATTTGGGAAAGATTAGGAATCGCATGATTCGTATGCTCGTGTTTGTGTTGTTTGGTGATCTTTCTATCAAGTTTTATTAAGTTCAAAGATTTTTGGACGAGAAAAAGAATGGAAAACAACACTCCCCAAACCATATCCTAAGCAAATCAAACCAAACAATAAGAAAGGTTGTGTTATTGAGTATTTGAGAAACATTAGGAATTGCATGATTCGTATGCTTGTGTTTGTGTTGTTTGGTGATATTTCTATTAAGTTCAAAGATTTTTGGACGAGAAAAAGAATGGAAACCAACACTTCCACAACCATAGCCTAGGCAAATCAAACCAATCAATAAGAAAGGTTTTGTTATTGAGAATTTGAGAAACATTAGGAATCGCATGATTCGTATGCTTGCGTTTGTGTTGTTTGGTGATCTTTCTATCAAGTTCTATTAAGTTCAAAGATTTTTGGACGAGAAAAAGAATGGAAACCAACACTTCAAAACCATATCCAAGGCAAATCAAACCAATCAATAAGAAAGGTTGTGTGATTGAGTATTTGAGAAATATTAGGAATTGCATGATTCGTATGCTTGTGTTTGTGTTGTTTGGTGATCTTTCTATTAATAAGTTCAAAGATTTTTGGATGAGAAAAAGAATGGAAACCAACACTTCCACAACCATACCCTAGGCAAATCAAACCAATCAATAAGAAAGGTTGTGTTATTGAGAATTTGAGAAACATTAGGAATCGCATGATTCGTATGCTTGTGTTTGTGTTGTTTGGTGATCTTTCTATTAAGTTCAAAGATTTTTGGACGAGAAAAAGAATGGAAACGAATACTTCCACAACCATAGCCTAGGCAAATCAAACCAATTAATAAGAAAGGTTGTGTTATTGAGTATTTGAGAAACATTAGGAATCGCATGATTCGTATGCTTGTGTTTGTGTTGTTTGGTGATCTTTCTATTAAGTTCAAAGATTTTTTGACGAGAAAAAGAATGGAAACCAACACTTCCACAACCATAGCCTAGGCAAATCAAACCAAACAATAAGAAAGGTTGTGTTATTGAGTTTTTGAGGAACATTAGGAATCGCATGATTCGTATGCTTGTGTTTGTGTTGTTTGGTGATGTTTCTATTAAGTTCAAAGATTTTTGGACGAGAAAAAGAATGGAAACGAATACTTCCACAACCATAGCCTAGGCAAATCAAACCAATCAATAAGAAAGGTTGTGTTATTAAGTATTTGAGAAACATTAGGAATCGCATGATTCGTATGCTTGTGTTTGTGTTGTTTGGTGATCTTTCTATTAAGTTCATAGATTTTTGGACGAGAAAAAGAATGGAAACCAACACTTCTACAATCATAGCCTAGGCAAATCAAACCAATCAATATGAAATGTTGTGTTATTGAGTATTTGGGACACATTAGGAATCGCATGATTCGTATGCTTGTATTTGTGTTGTTTGGTGATCTGTCTATCAAGTTCTATTAAGTTCAAAGATTTTTGGACGAGAAAAAGAATGGAAACCAACACTTCCACAACCATAGCCTAGGCAAATCAAACCAAACAATAAGAAAGGTTGTGTTATTGAGTTTTTGAGGAACATTAGGAATCGCATGATTCGTATGCTTGTGTTTGTGTTGTTTGGTGATCTTTCTATTAAGTTCAAAGATTTTTGGACGAGAAAAAGAATGGAAACCAACACTTCCACAACCATAGCCTAGGCAAATCAAACCAATCAATAAGAAAGGTTTTGTTATTGAGAATTTGAGAAACATTAGGAATCGCATGATTCGTATGCTTGCATTTGTGTTGTTTGGTGATCTTTCTATCAAGTTCTATTAAGTTCAAAGATTTTTGGACGAGAAAAAGAATGGAAACCAACACTTCAAAACCATATCCAAGGCAAATCAAACCAATCAATAAGAAAGGTTGTGTTATTGAGTATTTGAGAAATATTAGGAATTGCATGATTCGTATGCTTGTGTTTGTGTTGTTTGGTGATCTTTCTATTAATAAGTTCAAAGATTTTTGGATGAGAAAAAGAATGGAAACCAACACTTACAGAACCAAAGCCTAGGCAAATCAAACCAATCAATAAGAAAGGTTGTGTTATTGAGAATTTCAGAAACATTAGGAATCGCATGATTCGTATGCTTGTGTTTGTGTTGTTTGGTGATCTTTCTATTAAGTTCAAAGATTTTTGGACGAGAAAAAGAATGGAAACGAATACTTCCACAACCATAGCCTAGGCAAATCAAACCAATCAATAAGAAAGGTTGTGTTATTGAGTATTTGAGAAACATTAGGAATCGCATGATTCGTATGCTTGTGTTTGTGTTGTTTGGTGATCTTTCTATTAAGTTCAAAGATTTTTGGACGAGAAAAAGAATGGAAACCAACACTTCTACAATCATAGCCTAGGCAAATCAAACCAATCAATATGAAATGTTGTGTTATTGAGTATTTGGGACACATTAGGAATCGCATGATTCGTATGCTTGTATTTGTGTTGTTTGGTGATCTGTCTATCAAGTTCTATTAAGTTCAAAGATTTTTGGACGAGAAAAAGAATGGAAACCAACACTTCCACAACCATAGCCTAGGCAAATCAAACCAATCAATAAGAAAGGTTGTGTTATTGAGTTTTTGAGGAACATTAGGAATCGCATGATTCGTATGCTTGTGTTTGTGTTGTTTGGTGAACTTTCTATTAAGTTCAAAGATTTTTGGACGAGAAAAAGAATGGAAACCAACACTTCCACAACCATAGCCTAGGCAAATCAAACCAATCAATAAGAAAGGTTTTGTTATTGAGAATTTGAGAAACATTAGGAATCGCATGATTCGTATGCTTGCGTTTGTGTTGTTTGGTGATCTTTCTATCAAGTTCTATTAAGTTCAAAGATTTTTGGACGAGAAAAAGAATGGAAACCAACACTTCAAAACCATATCCAAGGCAAATCAAACCAATCAATAAGAAAGGTTGTGTGATTGAGTATTTGAGAAATATTAGGAATTGCATGATTCGTATGCTTGTGTTTGTGTTGTTTGGTGATCTTTCTATTAATAAGTTCAAAGATTTTTGGATGAGAAAAAGAATGGAAACCAACACTTCCACAACCATAGCCTAGGCAAATCAAACCAATCAATAAGAAAGGTTGTGTTATTGAGAATTTGAGAAACATTAGGAATCGCATGATTCGTATGCTTGTGTTTGTGTTGTTTGGTGATCTTTCTATTAAGTTCAAAGATTTTTGGACGAGAAAAAGAATGGAAACGAATACTTCCACAACCATAGCCTAGGCAAATCAAACCAATTAATAAGAAAGGTTGTGTTATTGAGTATTTGAGAAACATTAGGAATCGCATGATTCGTATGCTTGTGTTTGTGTTGTTTGGTGATCTTTCTATTAAGTTCAAAGATTTTTGGACGAGAAAAAGAATGGAAACCAACAATTCTACAATCATAGCCTAGGCAAATCAAACCAATCAATATGAATTGTTGTGTTATTGAGTATTTGGGAAACATTAGGAATCGCATGATTCGTATGCTTGTGTTTGTGTTGTTTGGTGATCTGTCTATCAAGTTCTATTAAGTTCAAAGATTTTTTGACGAGAAAAAGAATAGAAACCAACACTTCCACAACCATAGCCTAGGCAAATCAAACCAAACAATAAGAAAGGTTGTGTTATTGAGTTTTTGAGGAACATTAGGAATCGCATGATTCGTATGCTTGTGTTTGTGTTGTTTGGTGATCTTTCTATTAAGTTCAAAGATTTTTGGACGAGAAAAAGAATGGAAACGAATACTTCCACAACCATAGCCTAGGCAAATCAAACCAATCAATAAGAAAGGTTGTGTTATTAAGTATTTGAGAAACATTAGGAATCGCATGATTCGTATGCTTGTGTTTGTGTTGTTTGGTGATCTTTCTATTAAGTTCATAGATTTTTGGACGAGAAAAAGAATGGAAACCAACACTTCTACAATCATAGCCTAGGCAAATCAAACCAATCAATATGAAATGTTGTGTTATTGAGTATTTGGGACACATTAGGAATCGCATGATTCGTATGCTTGTATTTGTGTTGTTTGGTGATCTTTCTATCAAGTTCTATTAAGTTCAAAGATTTTTGGACGAGAAAAAGAATGGAAACCAACACTTCCACAACCATAGCCTAGGCAAATCAAACCAAACAATAAGAAAGGTTGTGTTATTGAGTTTTTGAGGAACATTAGGAATCGCATGATTCGTATGCTTGTGTTTGTGTTGTTTGGTGATCTTTCTATTAAGTTCAAAGATTTTTGGACGAGAAAAAGAATGGAAACCAACATTTCCCAAACCATAGCCTTGGCAAATCAAACTAATCAATAAGAAATGTTGTGTTATTGAGTATTTGGGAAAGATAAGGAATCGCATGATTCGTATGCTCGTGTTTGTGTTGTTTGGTGATCTTTCTATCAAGTTTTATTAAGTTCAAAGATTTTTGGACGAGAAAAACAATGGAATACAACACTCCCCAAACCATATCCTAAGCAAATCAAACCAATCAATAAGAAAGGTTGTGTTATTGAGTATTTGAGAAACATTAGGAATTGCATGATTCGTATGCTTGTGTTTGTGTTTTTTGGTGATATTTCTATTAAGTTCAAAGATTTTTGGACGAGAAAAAGAATGGAAACCAACACTTCCACAACCATAGCCTAGGCAAATCAAACCAATCAATAAGAAAGGTTTTGTTATTGAGAATTTGAGAAACATTAGGAATCGCATGATTCGTATGCTTGCATTTGTGTTGTTTGGTGATCTTTCTATCAAGTTCTATTAAGTTCAAAGATTTTTGGACGAGAAAAAGAATGGAAACCAACACTTCAAAACCATATCCAAGGCAAATCAAACCAATCAATAAGAAAGGTTGTGTTATTGAGTATTTGAGAAATATTAGGAATTGCATTATTCGTATGCTTGTGTTTGTGTTGTTTGGTGATCTTTCTATTAATAAGTTCAAAGATTTTTGGACGAGAAAAAGAATGGAAACCAACACTTCCACAACCATAGCCTAGGCAAATCAAACCAATCAATAAGAAAGGTTTTGTTATTGAGAATTTGAGAAACATTAGGAATCGCATGATTCGTATGCTTGCATTTGTGTTGTTTGGTGATCTTTCTATCAAGTTCTATTAAGTTCAAAGATTTTTGGACGAGAAAAAGAATGGAAACCAACACTTCAAAACCATATCCAAGGCAAATCAAACCAATCAATAAGAAAGGTTGTGTTATTGAGTATTTGAGAAATATTAGGAATTGCATGATTCGTATGCTTGTGTTTGTGTTGTTTGGTGATCTGTCTATCAAGTTCTATTAAGTTCAAAGATTTTTGGACGAGAAAAAGAATGGAAACCAACACTTCCACAACCATAGCCTAGGCAAATCAAACCAAACAATAAGAAAGGTTGTGTTATTGAGTTTTTGAGGAACATTAGGAATCGCATGATTCGTATGCTTGTGTTTGTGTTGTTTGGTGATCTTTCTATTAAGTTCAAAGATTTTTGGACGAGAAAAAGAATGGAAACCAACACTTCCACAACCATAGCCTAGGCAAATCAAACCAATCAATAAGAAAGGTTTTGTTATTGAGAATTTGAGAAACATTAGGAATCGCATGATTCGTATGCTTGCATTTGTGTTGTTTGGTGATCTTTCTATCAAGTTCTATTAAGTTCAAAGATTTTTGGACGAGAAAAAGAATGGAAACCAACACTTCAAAACCATATCCAAGGCAAATCAAACCAATCAATAAGAAAGGTTGTGTTATTGAGTATTTGAGAAATATTAGGAATTGCATGATTCGTATGCTTGTGTTTGTGTTGTTTGGTGATCTTTCTATTAATAAGTTCAAAGATTTTTGGATGAGAAAAAGAATGGAAACCAACACTTACAGAACCAAAGCCTAGGCAAATCAAACCAATCAATAAGAAAGGTTGTGTTATTGAGAATTTCAGAAACATTAGGAATCGCATGATTCGTATGCTTGTGTTTGTGTTGTTTGGTGATCTTTCTATTAAGTTCAAAGATTTTTGGACGAGAAAAAGAATGGAAACGAATACTTCCACAACCATAGCCTAGGCAAATCAAACCAATCAATAAGAAAGGTTGTGTTATTGAGTATTTGAGAAACATTAGGAATCGCATGATTCGTATGCTTGTGTTTGTGTTGTTTGGTGATCTTTCTATTAAGTTCAAAGATTTTTGGACGAGAAAAAGAATGGAAACCAACACTTCTACAATCATAGCCTAGGCAAATCAAACCAATCAATATGAAATGTTGTGTTATTGAGTATTTGGGACACATTAGGAATCGCATGATTCGTATGCTTGTATTTGTGTTGTTTGGTGATCTGTCTATCAAGTTCTATTAAGTTCAAAGATTTTTGGACGAGAAAAAGAATGGAAACCAACACTTCCACAACCATAGCCTAGGCAAATCAAACCAATCAATAAGAAAGGTTGTGTTATTGAGTTTTTGAGGAACATTAGGAATCGCATGATTCGTATGCTTGTGTTTGTGTTGTTTGGTGAACTTTCTATTAAGTTCAAAGATTTTTGGACGAGAAAAAGAATGGAAACCAACACTTCCACAACCATAGCCTAGGCAAATCAAACCAATCAATAAGAAAGGTTTTGTTATTGAGAATTTGAGAAACATTAGGAATCGCATGATTCGTATGCTTGCGTTTGTGTTGTTTGGTGATCTTTCTATCAAGTTCTATTAAGTTCAAAGATTTTTGGACGAGAAAAAGAATGGAAACCAACACTTCAAAACCATATCCAAGGCAAATCAAACCAATCAATAAGAAAGGTTGTGTGATTGAGTATTTGAGAAATATTAGGAATTGCATGATTCGTATGCTTGTGTTTGTGTTGTTTGGTGATCTTTCTATTAATAAGTTCAAAGATTTTTGGATGAGAAAAAGAATGGAAACCAACACTTCCACAACCATAGCCTAGGCAAATCAAACCAATCAATAAGAAAGGTTGTGTTATTGAGAATTTGAGAAACATTAGGAATCGCATGATTCGTATGCTTGTGTTTGTGTTGTTTGGTGATCTTTCTATTAAGTTCAAAGATTTTTGGACGAGAAAAAGAATGGAAACCAACACTTCAAAACCATATCCAAGGCAAATCAAACCAATCAATAAGAAAGGTTGTGTTATTGAGTATTTGAGAAATATTAGGAATTGCATGATTCGTATGCTTGTGTTTGTGTTGTTTGGTGATCTGTCTATCAAGTTCTATTAAGTTCAAAGATTTTTGGACGAGAAAAAGAATGGAAACCAACACTTCCACAACCATAGCCTAGGCAAATCAAACCAAACAATAAGAAAGGTTGTGTTATTGAGTTTTTGAGGAACATTAGGAATCGCATGATTCGTATGCTTGTGTTTGTGTTGTTTGGTGATCTTTCTATTAAGTTCAAAGATTTTTGGACGAGAAAAAGAATGGAAACCAACACTTCCACAACCATAGCCTAGGCAAATCAAACCAATCAATAAGAAAGGTTTTGTTATTGAGAATTTGAGAAACATTAGGAATCGCATGATTCGTATGCTTGCATTTGTGTTGTTTGGTGATCTTTCTATCAAGTTCTATTAAGTTCAAAGATTTTTGGACGAGAAAAAGAATGGAAACCAACACTTCAAAACCATATCCAAGGCAAATCAAACCAATCAATAAGAAAGGTTGTGTTATTGAGTATTTGAGAAATATTAGGAATTGCATGATTCGTATGCTTGTGTTTGTGTTGTTTGGTGATCTTTCTATTAATAAGTTCAAAGATTTTTGGATGAGAAAAAGAATGGAAACCAACACTTACAGAACCAAAGCCTAGGCAAATCAAACCAATCAATAAGAAAGGTTGTGTTATTGAGAATTTCAGAAACATTAGGAATCGCATGATTCGTATGCTTGTGTTTGTGTTGTTTGGTGATCTTTCTATTAAGTTCAAAGATTTTTGGACGAGAAAAAGAATGGAAACGAATACTTCCACAACCATAGCCTAGGCAAATCAAACCAATCAATAAGAAAGGTTGTGTTATTGAGTATTTGAGAAACATTAGGAATCGCATGATTCGTATGCTTGTGTTTGTGTTGTTTGGTGATCTTTCTATTAAGTTCAAAGATTTTTGGACGAGAAAAAGAATGGAAACCAACACTTCTACAATCATAGCCTAGGCAAATCAAACCAATCAATATGAAATGTTGTGTTATTGAGTATTTGGGACACATTAGGAATCGCATGATTCGTATGCTTGTATTTGTGTTGTTTGGTGATCTGTCTATCAAGTTCTATTAAGTTCAAAGATTTTTGGACGAGAAAAAGAATGGAAACCAACACTTCCACAACCATAGCCTAGGCAAATCAAACCAATCAATAAGAAAGGTTGTGTTATTGAGTTTTTGAGGAACATTAGGAATCGCATGATTCGTATGCTTGTGTTTGTGTTGTTTGGTGAACTTTCTATTAAGTTCAAAGATTTTTGGACGAGAAAAAGAATGGAAACCAACACTTCCACAACCATAGCCTAGGCAAATCAAACCAATCAATAAGAAAGGTTTTGTTATTGAGAATTTGAGAAACATTAGGAATCGCATGATTCGTATGCTTGCGTTTGTGTTGTTTGGTGATCTTTCTATCAAGTTCTATTAAGTTCAAAGATTTTTGGACGAGAAAAAGAATGGAAACCAACACTTCAAAACCATATCCAAGGCAAATCAAACCAATCAATAAGAAAGGTTGTGTGATTGAGTATTTGAGAAATATTAGGAATTGCATGATTCGTATGCTTGTGTTTGTGTTGTTTGGTGATCTTTCTATTAATAAGTTCAAAGATTTTTGGATGAGAAAAAGAATGGAAACCAACACTTCCACAACCATAGCCTAGGCAAATCAAACCAATCAATAAGAAAGGTTGTGTTATTGAGAATTTGAGAAACATTAGGAATCGCATGATTCGTATGCTTGTGTTTGTGTTGTTTGGTGATCTTTCTATTAAGTTCAAAGATTTTTGGACGAGAAAAAGAATGGAAACGAATACTTCCACAACCATAGCCTAGGCAAATCAAACCAATTAATAAGAAAGGTTGTGTTATTGAGTATTTGAGAAACATTAGGAATCGCATGATTCGTATGCTTGTGTTTGTGTTGTTTGGTGATCTTTCTATTAAGTTCAAAGATTTTTGGACGAGAAAAAGAATGGAAACCAACAATTCTACAATCATAGCCTAGGCAAATCAAACCAATCAATATGAATTGTTGTGTTATTGAGTATTTGGGAAACATTAGGAATCGCATGATTCGTATGCTTGTGTTTGTGTTGTTTGGTGATCTGTCTATCAAGTTCTATTAAGTTCAAAGATTTTTTGACGAGAAAAAGAATAGAAACCAACACTTCCACAACCATAGCCTAGGCAAATCAAACCAAACAATAAGAAAGGTTGTGTTATTGAGTTTTTGAGGAACATTAGGAATCGCATGATTCGTATGCTTGTGTTTGTGTTGTTTGGTGATCTTTCTATTAAGTTCAAAGATTTTTGGACGAGAAAAAGAATGGAAACGAATACTTCCACAACCATAGCCTAGGCAAATCAAACCAATCAATAAGAAAGGTTGTGTTATTAAGTATTTGAGAAACATTAGGAATCGCATGATTCGTATGCTTGTGTTTGTGTTGTTTGGTGATCTTTCTATTAAGTTCATAGATTTTTGGACGAGAAAAAGAATGGAAACCAACACTTCTACAATCATAGCCTAGGCAAATCAAACCAATCAATATGAAATGTTGTGTTATTGAGTATTTGGGACACATTAGGAATCGCATGATTCGTATGCTTGTATTTGTGTTGTTTGGTGATCTTTCTATCAAGTTCTATTAAGTTCAAAGATTTTTGGACGAGAAAAAGAATGGAAACCAACACTTCCACAACCATAGCCTAGGCAAATCAAACCAAACAATAAGAAAGGTTGTGTTATTGAGTTTTTGAGGAACATTAGGAATCGCATGATTCGTATGCTTGTGTTTGTGTTGTTTGGTGATCTTTCTATTAAGTTCAAAGATTTTTGGACGAGAAAAAGAATGGAAACCAACATTTCCCAAACCATAGCCTTGGCAAATCAAACTAATCAATAAGAAATGTTGTGTTATTGAGTATTTGGGAAAGATAAGGAATCGCATGATTCGTATGCTCGTGTTTGTGTTGTTTGGTGATCTTTCTATCAAGTTTTATTAAGTTCAAAGATTTTTGGACGAGAAAAACAATGGAATACAACACTCCCCAAACCATATCCTAAGCAAATCAAACCAATCAATAAGAAAGGTTGTGTTATTGAGTATTTGAGAAACATTAGGAATTGCATGATTCGTATGCTTGTGTTTGTGTTTTTTGGTGATATTTCTATTAAGTTCAAAGATTTTTGGACGAGAAAAAGAATGGAAACCAACACTTCCACAACCATAGCCTAGGCAAATCAAACCAATCAATAAGAAAGGTTTTGTTATTGAGAATTTGAGAAACATTAGGAATCGCATGATTCGTATGCTTGCATTTGTGTTGTTTGGTGATCTTTCTATCAAGTTCTATTAAGTTCAAAGATTTTTGGACGAGAAAAAGAATGGAAACCAACACTTCAAAACCATATCCAAGGCAAATCAAACCAATCAATAAGAAAGGTTGTGTTATTGAGTATTTGAGAAATATTAGGAATTGCATTATTCGTATGCTTGTGTTTGTGTTGTTTGGTGATCTTTCTATTAATAAGTTCAAAGATTTTTGGATGAGAAAAAGAATGGAAACCAACACTTCCAGAACCAAAGCCTAGGCAAATCAAACCAATCAATAAGAAAGGTTGTGTTATTGAGAATTTCAGAAACATTAGGAATCGCATGATTCGTATGCTTGTGTTTGTGTTGTTTGGTGATCTTTCTATTAAGTTCAAAGATTTTTGGACGAGAAAAAGAATGGAAACGAATACTTCCACAACCATAGCCTAGGCAAATCAAACCAATCAATAAGAAAGGTTGTGTTATTGAGTATTTGAGAAACATTAGGAATCGCATGATTCGTATGCTTGTGTTTGTGTTGTTTGGTGATCTTTCTATTAAGTTCAAAGATTTTTGGACGAGAAAAAGAATGGAAACCAACACTTCTACAATCATAGCCTAGGCAAATCAAACCAATCAATATGAAATGTTGTGTTATTGAGTATTTGGGACACATTAGGAATCGCATGATTCGTATGCTTGTATTTGTGTTGTTTGGTGATCTGTCTATCAAGGTCTATTAAGTTCAAAGATTTTTGGACGAGAAAAAGAATGGAAACCAACACTTCCACAACCATAGCCTAGGCAAATCAAACCAATCAATAAGAAAGGTTGTGTTATTGAGTTTTTGAGGAACATTAGGAATCGCATGATTCGTATGCTTGTGTTTGTGTTGTTTGGTGAACTTTCTATTAAGTTCAAAGATTTTTGGACGAGAAAAAGAATGGAAACCAACATTTCCCAGACCATAGCCTTGGCAAATCAAACCAATCAATAAGAAATGTTGTGTTATTGAGTATTTGGGAAAGATTAGGAATCGCATGATTCGTATGCTCGTGTTTGTGTTGTTTGGTGATCTTTCTATCAAGTTTTATTAAGTGCAAAGATTTTTGGACGAGAAAAAGAATGGAAAACAACACTCCCCAAACCATATCCTAAGCAAATCAAACCAATCAATAAGAAAGGTTGTGTTATTGAGTATTTGAGAAACATTAGGAATTGCATGATTCGTATGCTTGTGTTTGTGTTGTTTGGTGATATTTCTATTAAGTTCAAAGATTTTTGGACGAGAAAAAGAATGGAAACCAACACTTCCACAACCATAGCCTAGGCAAATCAAACCAATCAATAAGAAAGGTTTTGTTATTGAGAATTTGAGAAACATTAGGAATCGCATGATTCGTATGCTTGCGTTTGTGTTGTTTGGTGATCTTTCTATCAAGTTCTATTAAGTTCAAAGATTTTTGGACGAGAAAAAGAATGGAAACCAACACTTCAAAACCATATCCAAGGCAAATCAAACCAATCAATAAGAAAGGTTGTGTGATTGAGTATTTGAGAAATATTAGGAATTGCATGATTCGTATGCTTGTGTTTGTGTTGTTTGGTGATCTTTCTATTAATAAGTTCAAAGATTTTTGGATGAGAAAAAGAATGGAAACCAACACTTCCACAACCATAGCCTAGGCAAATCAAACCAATCAATAAGAAAGGTTGTGTTATTGAGAATTTGAGAAACATTAGGAATCGCATGATTCGTATGCTTGTGTTTGTGTTGTTTGGTGATCTTTCTATTAAGTTCAAAGATTTTTGGACGAGAAAAAGAATGGAAACGAATACTTCCACAACCATAGCCTAGGCAAATCAAACCAATTAATAAGAAAGGTTGTGTTATTGAGTATTTGAGAAACATTAGGAATCGCATGATTCGTATGCTTGTGTTTGTGTTGTTTGGTGATCTTTCTATTAAGTTCAAAGATTTTTGGACGAGAAAAAGAATGGAAACCAACAATTCTACAATCATAGCCTAGGCAAATCAAACCAATCAATATGAAATGTTGTGTTATTGAGTATTTGGGAAACATTAGGAATCGCATGATTCGTATGCTTGTGTTTGTGTTGTTTGGTGATCTGTCTATCAAGTTCTATTAAGTTCAAAGATTTTTTGACGAGAAAAAGAATGGAAACCAACACTTCCACAACCATTGCCTAGGCAAATCAAACCAAACAATAAGAAAGGTTGTGTTATTGAGTTTTTGAGGAACATTAGGAATCGCATGATTCGTATGCTTGTGTTTGTTTTGTTTGGTGATCTTTCTATTAAGTTCAAAGATTTTTGGACGAGAAAAAGAATGGAAACGAATACTTCCACAACCATAGCCTAGGCAAATCAAACCAATCAATAAGAAAGGTTGTGTTATTAAGTATTTGAGAAACATTAGGAATCGCATGATTCGTATGCTTGTGTTTGTGTTGTTTGGTGATCTTTCTATTAAGTTCATAGATTTTTGGACGAGAAAAAGAATGGAAACCAACACTTCTACAATCATAGCCTAGGCAAATCAAACCAATCAATATGAAATGTTGTGTTATTGAGTATTTGGGACACATTAGGAATCGCATGATTCGTATGCTTGTATTTGTGTTGTTTGGTGATCTGTCTATCAAGTTCTATTAAGTTCAAAGATTTTTGGACGAGAAAAAGAATGGAAACCAACACTTCCACAACCATAGCCTAGGCAAATCAAACCAATCAATAAGAAAGGTTGTGTTATTGAGTTTTTGAGGAACATTAGGAATCGCATGATTCGTATGCTTGTGTTTGTGTTGTTTGGTGAACTTTCTATTAAGTTCAAAGATTTTTGGACGAGAAAAAGAATGGAAACCAACATTTCCCAGACCATAGCCTTGGCAAATCAAACCAATCAATAAGAAATGTTGTGTTATTGAGTATTTGGGAAAGATTAGGAATCGCATGATTCGTATGCTCGTGTTTGTGTTGTTTGGTGATCTTTCTATCAAGTTTTATTAAGTGCAAAGATTTTTGGACGAGAAAAAGAATGGAAAACAACACTCCCCAAACCATATCCTAAGCAAATCAAACCAATCAATAAGAAAGGTTGTGTTATTGAGTATTTGAGAAACATTAGGAATTGCATGATTCGTATGCTTGTGTTTGTGTTGTTTGGTGATATTTCTATTAAGTTCAAAGATTTTTGGACGAGAAAAAGAATGGAAACCAACACTTCCACAACCATAGCCTAGGCAAATCAAACCAATCAATAAGAAAGGTTTTGTTATTGAGAATTTGAGAAACATTAGGAATCGCATGATTCGTATGCTTGCGTTTGTGTTGTTTGGTGATCTTTTGATACGGGGTTAGCCGTGTGGATGCCCGATCTTCGACGTTCACGACTCAACAAGGAAAACACAAGGAAACAATGGTTAGAATTGAATGGAACGAAACTGGAAATGATGAACTCGACTCAACAAGAGGAAAAACGACACAACAAAGAAGCAAACTGAAATGAAGAAACGAAAAGGGAAATTGATAGAAACGACGAGAAGGATAACCCTTCGAGACAACTATTAAACCCCTGGTATGTATTTCAACCAGAATCCTAATAGAATGGACGAAGAACCAACCTTGTACAATCCTACACAACAAGGCGACACCTTGAAGCACAGGAAGGGGGCTCGTGATCGTTGATAAGCACCAAGCTTCGTAGAGGATTGACACAAATCAAACAAACCAAGCTGCGATTCACACACTCAATGAAGCAAAGCTTCAAACTCTCTCTTTTCAAGAGAAAAACGATTTCTATCTTCTGAATTGTCTAAGTGTTCCAAACCATCAAAACAATACTTATATGTCTCACTTCTGGAAATAAAAGAAATAATTAAAAAGGTCTAATTAATTCTAAGATAGATAGGCCCAAAACAGCATAATAGGCCCAAAATGAAACAAACACTCTTGGGTGCCTAAAATAGGCGTCGGTGCCCAAACGAGGCACACTCGCAGCGCCGGTGCCCAAACGAGGCACACCCGCAGCGCCGGTGCCCAATCGCGGCACTCATGCGACGTCGCTTGTGCCTTGGCTCTCTTCATGGGTGGCGCCCACACTTGCTAGGCACACAGCCTTGGCACATGGCTCCATGCTCGCTCTCGCCTCCTTAGCACAAATGAAACACACAAAGGCATGCATTCTACTTTGTAGCTTCTTAGCTCGGGATCTAGTGATTGGCCCCTCAAAGAGTGTTGGGGCGCTTGGAGGAGGCTGACTGGATGATCCTTCATCAACCTCCCCTTCTTGGAAAGGATTCGACCCCGAATCCAAGTCTTCATCAAGAGCAAGGTATGGCGTGAGATCAGCGACGTTGAAAGTTGCGCTTACACCATAATCACCGGGCAGCTCCAGCTTGTATGCATTGTCCCCGATCCTCTTAAGCACCTTGAAAGGTCCATCTCCTCGAGGGGACAGCTTGTTTTTCCTTTGCTCCGGGAATCTCTCTTTCCTCAAATGAACCCACACCAAGTCTCCGGGCTGGAAAACAACGTGGCGCCTCCCATGGTTCGCTCTCCTTGCATTGTACTCGGCCTTTTGCTCCAACTTCAGTTTGGTGCGAGCATGCAATTCCCTAATAAACTCCACATGTTTTCCTGCGTCAAAGTGCTCATTTTCCCTCATTGGCAATGGGGTAAGATCTAGTGGGGTGAGAGGGTTAGTACCATAAACACATTCAAATGGAGTCAATTTAGTAGAAGAATGAACAATCCTGTTATATGCAAACTCCACATGAGGTAAGGCCTCTTCCCACATCTTCAAGTTCTTCCTAATTATGGCCCTAAGAATCGTAGCTAGTGTCCTATTGGTGACCTCGGTTTGCCCATCAGTTTGAGGGTGACTAGAGGTAGAAAACAGCAACTTAGTTCCTAGTTTACTCCATAAGGTTCTCCAAAAGTGGCTAAGGAACTTAGTATCTCGGTCACTAACTATGGTTTTAGGAACCCCATGCAATCTGACTATCTCCCTAAAGAATAATCCAGCCACATTAGTAGCATCGTCGGTCTTATGACATGCTATAAAATGTGCCATCTTACTAAACCTATCCACTACAACCATGATTGAATCCCTCCCCTTCTTAGTCCTAGGCAACCCAACTATAAAGTCCATAGAAAGGTCCTCCCAAGGGGCTGTAGGCGTGGGCAATGGTGTGTAAAGTCCATGTGGCATAAGTCTAGATTTAGCCCTAAGACAGTCCATGCATCTTTTAACTACATTCTCAACATCCCTAAGCATGTGTGGCCAATAGAAATGAGTCCTAAGAGTGTGATAAGTTTTGTCCCTCCCAAAATGCCCCATTAGGCCGCCCCTATGGGCTTCCTCAACAAGCAGCAAACGCAATGAACAACGAGGTATGCAAACTTTATCAACTAGAAAAAGAAAGCCATCATGCAAATAGTATTTCTCAACACAATTCTTTTCAAGACAAGCCTTAAACGCATCACCAAAATCAAGATCAGTTTCATATAACTCACGAATATAAGTAAATCCTAATACTCTAGAGTCTAATGAAACAAGCAAAGTGTGGCGTCTAGACAAGGCATCAGCTACAACATTATCTTTTCCTCTTTTAAACTTAATCACATAAGGGAATGTTTCAATGAATTCCATCCATCTACCATGCCTCCTATCCATTTTATCTTGACTTTTAAAGTGTTTCAAGGATTCATGGTCAGTTTTAAGCACAAATTCCCTAGGCCAAAGATAATGCTGCCATGTTTTAAGCACTCGATACAAAGCATACAACTCTTTATCATAGGTCGAGTAGTTTAAACATGCACCTTTTAATTTCTCAGAAAAGAAGGCGATAGGTTTACCTTCTTGCATAAGCACGCCCCCTATGCCGACTCCACTTGCATCACACTCCACCTCAAACGGTCGTGTGAAGTCAGGCAACACCAATAGCGGGGCTTGCGTCAACTTCAGCTTGAGAGTCTCGAAGGCTCTCTCCTGGGCACGCCCCCACTTGAACTCACTTCTCTTCTTTGTAATTTCTGTCAATGGGGCTGCAATGGTGCTAAAATCCTTGACAAACCTCCTATAGAAGCTTGCCAGCCCATGGAAACTCCGCACCTGGCCAATAGTAGTTGGCGTGGGCCACTCGTTTATGGCCTTGATCTTGGCCTCATCCACTTGCAATCCCTGCGAGCTAACCACAAAACCAAGAAAGGTAACAGTAGTAGTACATAACTCACACTTTTTCAAATTCGCAAACAAGTGTTCAAGACGCAAGGTATTAAGCACATCTCTCAAATGACACTCATGCTCCTCTAGGGACTTACTATACACTAATATGTCATCAAAATAGACCACTACAAATTTCCCTATATAATGTCGCAATACATGGTTCATGAGACGCATGAATGTACTAGGGGCGTTCGTGAGCCCGAATGGCATAACGAGCCATTCATAGAGACCAAACTTGGTCTTGAAGGCTGTTTTCCACTCGTCCCCCTCCCTCATACGAATCTGGTGGTATCCACTTTTTAAATCAATTTTTGAGAAAATGGTGGATCCATGCAGTTCGTCTAGCATATCATCAAGACGAGGAATGGGGTGCCTATACTTTACCGTGATGTTATTAATGGCCCTGCAATCGACACACATTCTCCATGTGTTGTCTTTCTTGGGTACTAATAACACCGGTACAGCACAAGGGCTCATACTCTCCCTAATGTATCCCTTATCCAAGAGCTCTTGGACTTGGGATTGGACCTCTTGGGTCTCTTGGGGGTTCATACGGAAAGCTGGCCTGTTTGGCAAAGACGCCCCGGGAATGAGATCAATTTGATGCTCGATTCCTCTAATTGGGGGTAGGCCAGCCGGTATCTCGTCGGGGAATACGTCCTTGTACTCCTCGATGAGCCCCAAAATGCGTGGGGGCAGTGAAGCTCGAAGCTCTTCACTTAACAAGCTCAGCTCCTTGCATAAGAGCATAAGCGTTGTTTCCCCATCCAAAAACTCGTCTTCCAGCTCCCTCTTGGAAGCCAAAAGAGCGGAGGGAGGTGTAGGGCTGAGAGGTTGGCTCGTCTTACCCCGAGCTTTCTCTTCCTTCCCATTCTCTCCCTCAAGGTCAGAACATACCTTCTTACCTTGACGCTTCCGATCCCACTCCTCCGAGACCTGCGTAGGCGTCATGGGCTTAAGGACTATGGTCTGGCCGTTGTGGGTGAAGGTGTTTCGGTTGGTGAATCCATCGTGCACAACCTTCCTGTCGTGTTGCCATGGACGACCTAATAGAATATGACAAGCCTGCATAGGTACTACATCACAAAGAACATTATCCTCATAACGTCCTAGTTTAATAGAAACCTTTACTTGCCTTTGCACTTTCAATTCACCACAGTCATTCATCCAATGCAACTTATAGGGTCTAGGGTGATGAGTCATAGGTAATTGCAGTTTGTTAACCATCTCTAAGCTAGCAATGTTACAACAACTACCACTATCTATGATCATGTTACAAACCTTCCCTTTAATCAAGCACCTAGTATGAAACAAGTTCTCTCTTTGATTATCATCGCATGCTTGTGGTTTAATATGCAATGTCCTCCTAGCAATAAGAGATTCACCAGATTCATACTCAATTTCATCTTCAACATTATCATTTTCATGCAAATCATCATTAGGCTCGTTTTCATGCTCACTTTCAGATTCATATTCACCTAAATGATTGATTAAAAGTGTTTTCTTGTTAGGGCAATCTCTTGCATAATGTCCTCTACCCTGGCACTTAAAGCACACAATATCTCTAGTCCTAGACGAAGAGTTAGAGGTAGGATTACTCCCCTTTGGAGCTGCTGAAACCCCACTAGAATTGCCCTTGTTGTATGGTGAAGGCGTGGAGCTTGTGGGCTGTTTGGCTCGTCCAGCTTGGTCTCCTTGACCGCCGGCTGCATTGCTCCTCTCCTTTTGGTGCGAGGCCTCCTTCCCATACGATCCGCCTTGCTGGCCACGGCTCCCCCTCCATGATTGGGGCTGAGTGTTCGCGTTCCTTCCTCCCGAGTACCTAGACTTGAATTTCCTTTCTACTTTCAAAGCTAGATGGAAAAGGTCAGTCATAGTAGTGTAGGGATATAAATCAATCTCATTTGCCAAATAAGGATGCAAGATACGAAGATACCTGGCCATGGTGGTCTCTTCATCCTCAACCACATCAGCCCTTACCATCGCCACTTGCATGGCATTGTAGCACTCCTCGGCACTCATGGAACCTTGTTTCAAATTTTCCAGCCGCTGTCTTAGCTCCCGGGCGTAATGTTGAGGTATGAAACGCCCTCGCATCAACGCCTTCATTTGATCCCAGCTGGCTATGGGTGCGTCCAGATTGCGCCTCCTTTCTTTCACCAAGTTATCCCACCATATGAGGGCATAACCGGAGAACTCAAGGACAGCGAGCTGCACCTTCTTGGTCTCGGCAAAGTTGTGGCAGTTCCACACTTGCTCGATCTTGGTCTCCCATTCCATATAGACATCCGGATCACACTTGCCTTCGAAAGCAGGGATCCTCACCTTTATCTTGCCAACTCCGTCTTGCTCCTGCTCACGAGGTCTCATGGGACGCCTATCTCGACCTTCTCGGCGCTCCCTACCTCCCCTTCTTGAGACGCGCTCCCAATTATCCTCCTCCTCGCCCTCATACTCATCATCATAAAGGTCCATATCACTTGGTGATCCTCTTTGGTCCTGAAATCCTTGAAAGCTATTAGCACGATTATGCTCATCCCGAAGGGGAGTGAGCTGGGAACCAAAAGGCACTCTTCTAGGAAGATTGCCCGAGGAATTACGCAATGGATTAGAGTTATGAGGCACTTCCCTGGTTTGGTTTTGGAAACCATGTTGTTGTGATGTGGACGCCAAGTTAGGGTCCGTGTTGTGGGCGTTTTGGTCCTGGCCATCGCCGGTGCCTTGTTGGTGTGCCGCTGAATCGGTGCCCAAGGCTACGCTTGGCACGGGTGGAGGCAACGCCAAGGCTCTCGTCTCCAAGGCCGTCATCCTAGAATTGAGGCGTGTGATGTTGCTGTTGAGTGAGGTCAACAACTTGAACACCTCGGGGTGGATTGGCTCAGGGCTCTTGGGTGTGTTGGTGTTATCACTACTTTCGTTAGACATTCTGCACAATCAGCAAAAACACTTTACAAGCAAACTTGTCAAGTTAGTTTAATCCAAATCAGCCTCTCAAGTGTTTCACTCGCTCTCACTCTCGGTGTGTGATCGAGCTCGTTGTTTCAATCTGCTTGAAATGATCAACAACTCAATTCAAAGATTAGTAAACAACAATTCACGAGAAGATGAAGGCTGGGGAAGAAACGTCCAAGAAAAGAAGACTCAAATGTGTTTAAGAATGGAGATGAATAGAGAAAGAGAACAAACCTCGATTAAGCTTCTCTCACCTTGATTTCCGTAACCAAGTATGAACTTGGAGTGGTTTGTTTAGGTGAGGGTAGGCTGAAAGTGTAAGGTTCGAAAGCTTCTCCAATGGGATCGTCTAACTCAAGAGATGAAGAGGGAAGATGATGATATGTCGCACACCTTAATTACACTATGCACTAGAATAAAATGCAATGATATACTATGAATGAAATAGAAGAATAAAATCTGATTTCTGATTTTCGTTTTTTTTTTTTTTTTTTTTTTTTTGATCTTTTTTTCTTTTTTTTTTTTAATCAGAAATAATCAGAAAATACAAATAATTTCGAAATTGAAATAAAATGCTATTCTAAGGTGCAAAATAATTTGCTAGAAATGAGGAGAGGTGGCGATTTGAGTTTGAAATGTTGGTGGCTGAAATCCCTTGATTTTAGGAGAAGGAATAGGCTGGAGGATGGGTGGTTGGGCGTGGCTTTTGATTTCAAATGAGCTGAATGGGTTCTCCTTGATATTAGGAGGTGGGTGTGGGAAATTTGTGGCTGGGATATGGTTTGTTGTTGGTCAACCTTAAAAATAGGAATCAGCTTAGGATTAATTCAAATTTGAATTAATTAAATCAGATTTATGACTCCAATTTAATTAAAACAAATCGGCTGACTTAATCAAGGTGGTGGTCGAATTTGTGGGGGTGGTGGGCGGATTTTGTGAAGGTGGTGGGGCGTTGGTGGTTGTGGTGGCTGAGGGGACGATTTTTCTTGGCTAAAGGTGTAATTGGCTAGGCAAAACAAACCACTGCGCAAGAACAAACCGATTAGTACTTTCAAGTTCAGATTAAAGAGAGTTGATTAATCGAACCTGATCTCCGGAGGACTCTTTTTGGTATTTTGTAGACTCTTTTGATGGGAACGAAAAGAACGTCGTCAACGCAGCTCTGATACCACTTTGATACGGGGTTAGCCGTGTGGATGCCCGATCTTCGACGTTCACGACTCAACAAGGAAAACACAAGGAAACAATGGTTAGAATTGAATGGAACGAAACTGGAAATGATGAACTCGACTCAACAAGAGGAAAAACGACACAACAAAGAAGCAAACTGAAATGAAGAAACGAAAAGGGAAATTGATAGAAACGACGAGAAGGATAACCCTTCGAGACAACTATTAAACCCCTGGTATGTATTTCAACCAGAATCCTAATAGAATGGACGAAGAACCAACCTTGTACAATCCTACACAACAAGGCGACACCTTGAAGCACAGGAAGGGGGCTCGTGATCGTTGATAAGCACCAAGCTTCGTAGAGGATTGACACAAATCAAACAAACCAAGCTGCGATTCACACACTCAATGAAGCAAAGCTTCAAACTCTCTCTTTTCAAGAGAAAAACGATTTCTATCTTCTGAATTGTCTAAGTGTTCCAAACCATCAAAACAATACTTATATGTCTCACTTCTGGAAATAAAAGAAATAATTAAAAAGGTCTAATTAATTCTAAGATAGATAGGCCCAAAACAGCATAATAGGCCCAAAATGAAACAAACACTCTTGGGTGCCTAAAATAGGCGTCGGTGCCCAAACGAGGCACACTCGCAGCGCCGGTGCCCAAACGAGGCACACCCGCAGCGCCGGTGCCCAATCGCGGCACTCATGCGACGTCGCTTGTGCCTTGGCTCTCTTCATGGGTGGCGCCCACACTTGCTAGGCACACAGCCTTGGCACATGGCTCCATGCTCGCTCTCGCCTCCTTAGCACAAATGAAACACACAAAGGCATGCATTCCACTTTGTAGCTTCTTAGCTCGGGATCTAGTGATTGGCCCCTCAAAGAGTGTTGGGGCGCTTGGAGGAGGCTGACTGGATGATCCTTCATCATCTTTCTATCAAGTTCTATTAAGTTCAAAGATTTTTGGACGAGAAAAAGAATGGAAACCAACACTTCAAAACCATATCCAAGGCAAATCAAACCAATCAATAAGAAAGGTTGTGTGATTGAGTATTTGAGAAATATTAGGAATTGCATGATTCGTATGCTTGTGTTTGTGTTGTTTGGTGATCTTTCTATTAATAAGTTCAAAGATTTTTGGATGAGAAAAAGAATGGAAACCAACACTTCCACAACCATAGCCTAGGCAAATCAAACCAATCAATAAGAAAGGTTGTGTTATTGAGAATTTGAGAAACATTAGGAATCGCATGATTCGTATGCTTGTGTTTGTGTTGTTTGGTGATCTTTCTATTAAGTTCAAAGATTTTTGGACGAGAAAAAGAATGGAAACGAATACTTCCACAACCATAGCCTAGGCAAATCAAACCAATTAATAAGAAAGGTTGTGTTATTGAGTATTTGAGAAACATTAGGAATCGCATGATTCGTATGCTTGTGTTTGTGTTGTTTGGTGATCTTTCTATTAAGTTCAAAGATTTTTGGACGAGAAAAAGAATGGAAACCAACAATTCTACAATCATAGCCTAAGCAAATCAAACCAATCAATATGAAATGTTGTGTTATTGAGTATTTGGGAAACATTAGGAATCGCATGATTCGTATGCTTGTGTTTGTGTTGTTTGGTGATCTGTCTATCAAGTTCTATTAAGTTCAAAGATTTTTTGACGAGAAAAAGAATGGAAACCAACACTTCCACAACCATAGCCTAGGCAAATCAAACCAAACAATAAGAAAGGTTGTGTTATTGAGTTTTTGAGGAACATTAGGAATCGCATGATTCGTATGCTTGTGTTTGTTTTGTTTGGTGATCTTTCTATTAAGTTCAAAGATTTTTGGACGAGAAAAAGAATGGAAACGAATACTTCCACAACCATAGCCTAGGCAAATCAAACCAATCAATAAGAAAGGTTGTGTTATTAAGTATTTGAGAAACATTAGGAATCGCATGATTCGTATGCTTGTGTTTGTGTTGTTTGGTGATCTTTCTATTAAGTTCATAGATTTTTGGACGAGAAAAAGAATGGAAACCAACACTTCTACAATCATAGCCTAGGCAAATCAAACCAATCAATATGAAATGTTGTGTTATTGAGTATTTGGGACACATTAGGAATCGCATGATTCGTATGCTTGTATTTGTGTTGTTTGGTGATCTGTCTATCAAGTTCTATTAAGTTCAAAGATTTTTGGACGAGAAAAAGAATGGAAACCAACACTTCCACAACCATAGCCTAGGCAAATCAAACCAAACAATAAGAAAGGTTGTGTTATTGAGTTTTTGAGGAACATTAGGAATCGCATGATTCGTATGCTTGTGTTTGTGTTGTTTGGTGATCTTTCTATTAAGTTCAAAGATTTTTGGACGAGAAAAAGAATGGAAACCAACATTTCCCAAACCATAGCCTTGGCAAATCAAACTAATCAATAAGAAATGTTGTGTTATTGAGTATTTGGGAAAGATTAGGAATCGCATGATTCGTATGCTCGTGTTTGTGTTGTTTGGTGATCTTTCTATCAAGTTTTATTAAGTTCAAAGATTTTTGGACGAGAAAAAGAATGGAAAACAACACTCCCCAAACCATATCCTAAGCAAATCAAACCAATCAATAAGAAAGGTTGTGTTATTGAGTATTTGAGAAACATTAGGAATTGCATGATTCGTATGCTTGTGTTTGTGTTGTTTGGTGATATTTCTATTAAGTTCAAAGATTTTTGGACGAGAAAAAGAATGGAAACCAACACTTCCACAACCATAGCCTAGGCAAATCAAACCAATCAATAAGAAAGGTTTTGTTATTGAGAATTTGAGAAACATTAGGAATCGCATGATTCGTATGCTTGCATTTGTGTTGTTTGGTGATCTTTCTATCAAGTTCTATTAAGTTCAAAGATTTTTGGACGAGAAAAAGAATGGAAACCAACACTTCAAAACCATATCCAAGGCAAATCAAACCAATCAATAAGAAAGGTTGTGTTATTGAGTATTTGAGAAATATTAGGAATTGCATGATTCGTATGCTTGTGTTTGTGTTGTTTGGTGATCTTTCTATTAATAAGTTCAAAGATTTTTGGATGAGAAAAAGAATGGAAACCAACACTTCCAGAACCAAAGCCTAGGCAAATCAAACCAATCAATAAGAAAGGTTGTGTTATTGAGAATTTCAGAAACATTAGGAATCGCATGATTCGTATGCTTGTGTTTGTGTTGTTTGGTGATCTTTCTATTAAGTTCAAAGATTTTTGGACGAGAAAAAGAATGGAAACGAATACTTCCACAACCATAGCCTAGGCAAATCAAACCAATCAATAAGAAAGGTTGTGTTATTGAGTATTTGAGAAACATTAGGAATCGCATGATTCGTATGCTTGTGTTTGTGTTGTTTGGTGATCTTTCTAGTTCAAAGATTTTTGGACGAGAAAAAGAATGGAAACCAACACTTCTACAATCATAGCCTAGGCAAATCAAACCAATCAATATGAAATGTTGTGTTATTGAGTATTTGGGACACATTAGGAATCGCATGATTCGTATGCTTGTATTTGTGTTGTTTGGTGATCTGTCTATCAAGTTCTATTAAGTTCAAAGATTTTTGGACGAGAAAAAGAATGGAAACCAACACTTCCACAACCATAGCCTAGGCAAATCAAACCGATCAATAAGAAAGGTTGTGTTATTGAGTTTTTGAGGAACATTAGGAATCGCATGATTCGTATGCTTGTGTTTGTGTTGTTTGGTGAACTTTCTATTAAGTTCAAAGATTTTTGGACGAGAAAAAGAATGGAAACCAACATTTCCCAGACCATAGCCTTGGCAAATCAAACCAATCAATAAGAAATGTTGTGTTATTGAGTATTTGGGAAAGATTAGGAATCGCATGATTCGTATGCTCGTGTTTGTGTTGTTTGGTGATCTTTCTATCAAGTTTTATTAAATGCAAAGATTTTTGGACGAGAAAAAGAATGGAAAACAACACTCCCCAAACCATATCCTAAGCAAATCAAACCAATCAATAAGAAAGGTTGTGTTATTGAGTATTTGAGAAACATTAGGAATTGCATGATTCGTTTGCTTGTGTTTGTGTTGTTTGGTGATATTTCTATTAAGTTCAAAGATTTTTGGACGAGAAAAAGAATGGAAACCAACACTTCCACAACCATAGCCTAGGCAAATCAAACCAATCAATAAGAAAGGTTTTGTTATTGAGAATTTGAGAAACATTAGGAATCGCATGATTCGTATGCTTGCGTTTGTGTTGTTTGGTGATCTTTCTATCAAGTTCTATTAAGTTCAAAGATTTTTGGACGAGAAAAAGAATGGAAACCAACACTTCAAAACCATATCCAAGGCAAATCAAACCAATCAATAAGAAATGTTGTGTGATTGAGTATTTGAGAAATATTAGGAATTGCATGATTCGTATGCTTGTGTTTGTGTTGTTTGGTGATCTTTCTATTAATAAGTTCAAAGATTTTTGGATGAGAAAAAGAATGGAAACCAACACTTCCACAACCATAGCCTAGGCAAATCAAACCAATCAATAAGAAAGGTTGTGTTATTGAGAATTTGAGAAACATTAGGAATCGCATGATTCGTATGCTTGTGTTTGTGTTGTTTGGTGATCTTTCTATTAAGTTCAAAGATTTTTGGACGAGAAAAAGAATGGAAACGAATACTTCCACAACCATAGCCTAGGCAAATCAAACCAATTAATAAGAAAGGTTGTGTTATTGAGTATTTGAGAAACATTAGGAATCGCATGATTCGTATGCTTGTGTTTGTGTTGTTTGGTGATCTTTCTATTAAGTTCAAAGATTTTTGGACGAGAAAAAGAATGGAAACCAACAATTCTACAATCATAGCCTAGGCAAATCAAACCAATCAATATGAAATGTTGTGTTATTGAGTATTTGGGAAACATTAGGAATCGCATGATTCGTATGCTTGTGTTTGTGTTGTTTGGTGATCTGTCTATCAAGTTCTATTAAGTTCAAAGATTTTTTGACGAGAAAAAGAATGGAAACCAACACTTCCACAACCATAGCCTAGGCAAATCAAACCAAACAATAAGAAAGGTTGTGTTATTGAGTTTTTGAGGAACATTAGGAATCGCATGATTCGTATGCTTGTGTTTGTTTTGTTTGGTGATCTTTCTATTAAGTTCAAAGATTTTTGGACGAGAAAAAGAATGGAAACGAATACTTCCACAACCATAGCCTAGGCAAATCAAACCAATCAATAAGAAAGGTTGTGTTATTAAGTATTTGAGAAACATTAGGAATCGCATGATTCGTATGCTTGTGTTTGTGTTGTTTGGTGATCTTTCTATTAAGTTCATAGATTTTTGGACGAGAAAAAGAATGGAAACCAACACTTCTACAATCATAGCCTAGGCAAATCAAACCAATCAATATGAAATGTTGTGTTATTGAGTATTTGGGACACATTAGGAATCGCATGATTCGTATGCTTGTATTTGTGTTGTTTGGTGATCTGTCTATCAAGTTCTATTAAGTTCAAAGATTTTTGGACGAGAAAAAGAATGGAAACCAACACTTCCACAACCATAGCCTAGGCAAATCAAACCAAACAATAAGAAAGGTTGTGTTATTGAGTTTTTGAGGAACATTAGGAATCGCATGATTCGTATGCTTGTGTTTGTGTTGTTTGGTGATCTTTCTATTAAGTTCAAAGATTTTTGGACGAGAAAAAGAATGGAAACCAACATTTCCCAAACCATAGCCTTGGCAAATCAAACTAATCAATAAGAAATGTTGTGTTATTGAGTATTTGGGAAAGATTAGGAATCGCATGATTCGTATGCTCGTGTTTGTGTTGTTTGGTGATCTTTCTATCAAGTTTTATTAAGTTCAAAGATTTTTGGACGAGAAAAAGAATGGAAAACAACACTCCCCAAACCATATCCTAAGCAAATCAAACCAATCAATAAGAAAGGTTGTGTTATTGAGTATTTGAGAAACATTAGGAATTGCATGATTCGTATGCTTGTGTTTGTGTTGTTTGGTGATATTTCTATTAAGTTCAAAGATTTTTGGACGAGAAAAAGAATGGAAACCAACACTTCCACAACCATAGCCTAGGCAAATCAAACCAATCAATAAGAAAGGTTTTGTTATTGAGAATTTGAGAAACATTAGGAATCGCATGATTCGTATGCTTGCGTTTGTGTTGTTTGGTGATCTTTCTATCAAGTTCTATTAAGTTCAAAGATTTTTGGACGAGAAAAAGAATGGAAACCAACACTTCAAAACCATATCCAAGGCAAATCAAACCAATCAATAAGAAAGGTTGTGTTATTGAGTATTTGAGAAATATTAGGAATTGCATGATTCGTATGCTTGTGTTTGTGTTGTTTGGTGATCTTTCTATTAATAAGTTCAAAGATTTTTGGATGAGAAAAAGAATGGAAACCAACACTTCCAGAACCAAAGCCTAGGCAAATCAAACCAATCAATAAGAAAGGTTGTGTTATTGAGAATTTCAGAAACATTAGGAATCGCATGATTCGTATGCTTGTGTTTGTGTTGTTTGGTGATCTTTCTATTAAGTTCAAAGATTTTTGGACGAGAAAAAGAATGGAAACGAATACTTCCACAACCATAGCCTAGGCAAATCAAACCAATCAATAAGAAAGGTTGTGTTATTGAGTATTTGAGAAACATTAGGAATCGCATGATTCGTATGCTTGTGTTTGTGTTGTTTGGTGATCTTTCTATTAAGTTCAAAGATTTTTGGACGAGAAAAAGAATGGAAACCAACACTTCTACAATCATAGCCTAGGCAAATCAAACCAATCAATATGAAATGTTGTGTTATTGAGTATTTGGGACACATTAGGAATCGCATGATTCGTATGCTTGTATTTGTGTTGTTTGGTGATCTGTCTATCAAGTTCTATTAAGTTCAAAGATTTTTGGACGAGAAAAAGAATGGAAACCAACACTTCCACAACCATAGCCTAGGCAAATCAAACCAAACAATAAGAAAGGTTGTGTTATTGAGTTTTTGAGGAACATTAGGAATCGCATGATTCGTATGCTTGTGTTTGTTTTGTTTGGTGATCTTTCTATTAAGTTCAAAGATTTTTGGACGAGAAAAAGAATGGAAACGAATACTTCCACAACCATAGCCTAGGCAAATCAAACCAATCAATAAGAAAGGTTGTGTTATTAAGTATTTGAGAAACATTAGGAATCGCATGATTCGTATGCTTGTGTTTGTGTTGTTTGGTGATCTTTCTATTAAGTTCATAGATTTTTGGACGAGAAAAAGAATGGAAACCAACACTTCTACAATCATAGCCTAGGCAAATCAAACCAATCAATATGAAATGTTGTGTTATTGAGTATTTGGGACACATTAGGAATCGCATGATTCGTATGCTTGTATTTGTGTTGTTTGGTGATCTGTCTATCAAGTTCTATTAAGTTCAAAGATTTTTGGACGAGAAAAAGAATGGAAACCAACACTTCCACAACCATAGCCTAGGCAAATCAAACCAAACAATAAGAAAGGTTGTGTTATTGAGTTTTTGAGGAACATTAGGAATCGCATGATTCGTATGCTTGTGTTTGTGTTGTTTGGTGATCTTTCTATTAAGTTCAAAGATTTTTGGACGAGAAAAAGAATGGAAACCAACATTTCCCAAACCATAGCCTTGGCAAATCAAACTAATCAATAAGAAATGTTGTGTTATTGAGTATTTGGGAAAGATTAGGAATCGCATGATTCGTATGCTCGTGTTTGTGTTGTTTGGTGATCTTTCTATCAAGTTTTATTAAGTTCAAAGATTTTTGGACGAGAAAAAGAATGGAAAACAACACTCCCCAAACCATATCCTAAGCAAATCAAACCAATCAATAAGAAAGGTTGTGTTATTGAGTATTTGAGAAACATTAGGAATTGCATGATTCGTATGCTTGTGTTTGTGTTGTTTGGTGATATTTCTATTAAGTTCAAAGATTTTTGGACGAGAAAAAGAATGGAAACCAACACTTCCACAACCATAGCCTAGGCAAATCAAACCAATCAATAAGAAAGGTTTTGTTATTGAGAATTTGAGAAACATTAGGAATCGCATGATTCGTATGCTTGCGTTTGTGTTGTTTGGTGATCTTTCTATCAAGTTCTATTAAGTTCAAAGATTTTTGGACGAGAAAAAGAATGGAAACCAACACTTCAAAACCATATCCAAGGCAAATCAAACCAATCAATAAGAAAGGTTGTGTTATTGAGTATTTGAGAAATATTAGGAATTGCATGATTCGTATGCTTGTGTTTGTGTTGTTTGGTGATCTTTCTATTAATAAGTTCAAAGATTTTTGGATGAGAAAAAGAATGGAAACCAACACTTCCAGAACCAAAGCCTAGGCAAATCAAACCAATCAATAAGAAAGGTTGTGTTATTGAGAATTTCAGAAACATTAGGAATCGCATGATTCGTATGCTTGTGTTTGTGTTGTTTGGTGATCTTTCTATTAAGTTCAAAGATTTTTGGACGAGAAAAAGAATGGAAACGAATACTTCCACAACCATAGCCTAGGCAAATCAAACCAATCAATAAGAAAGGTTGTGTTATTGAGTATTTGAGAAACATTAGGAATCGCATGATTCGTATGCTTGTGTTTGTGTTGTTTGGTGATCTTTCTATTAAGTTCAAAGATTTTTGGACGAGAAAAAGAATGGAAACCAACACTTCTACAATCATAGCCTAGGCAAATCAAACCAATCAATATGAAATGTTGTGTTATTGAGTATTTGGGACACATTAGGAATCGCATGATTCGTATGCTTGTATTTGTGTTGTTTGGTGATCTGTCTATCAAGTTCTATTAAGTTCAAAGATTTTTGGACGAGAAAAAGAATGGAAACCAACACTTCCACAACCATAGCCTAGGCAAATCAAACCAATCAATAAGAAAGGTTGTGTTATTGAGTTTTTGAGGAACATTAGGAATCGCATGATTCGTATGCTTGTGTTTGTGTTGTTTGGTGAACTTTCTATTAAGTTCAAAGATTTTTGGACAAGAAAAAGAATGGAAACCAACATTTCCCAGACCATAGCCTTGGCAAATCAAACCAATCAATAAGAAATGTTGTGTTATTGAGTATTTGGGAAAGATTAGGAATCGCATGATTCGTATGCTCGTGTTTGTGTTGTTTGGTGATCTTTCTATCAAGTTTTATTAAGTTCAAAGATTTTTGGACGAGAAAAAGAATGGAAAACAACACTCCCCAAACCATATCCTAAGCAAATCAAACCAATCAATAAGAAAGGTTGTGTTATTGAGTATTTGAGAAACATTAGGAATTGCATGATTCGTATGCTTGTGTTTGTGTTGTTTGGTGATATTTCTATTAAGTTCAAAGATTTTTGGACGAGAAAAAGAATGGAAACCAACACTTCCACAACCATAGCCTAGGCAAATCAAACCAATCAATAAGAAAGGTTTTGTTATTGAGAATTTGAGAAACATTAGGAATCGCATGATTCGTATGCTTGCGTTTGTGTTGTTTGGTGATCTTTCTATCAAGTTCTATTAAGTTCAAAGATTTTTGGAGGAGAAAAAGAATGGAAACCAACACTTCAAAACCATATCCAAGGCAAATCAAACCACTCAATAAGAAAGGTTGTGTGATTGAGTATTTGAGAAATATTAGGAATTGCATGATTCGTATGCTTGTGTTTGTGTTGTTTGGTGATCTTTCTATTAATAAGTTCAAAGATTTTTGGATGAGAAAAAGAATGGAAACCAACACTTCCACAACCATAGCCTAGGCAAATCAAACCAATCAATAAGAAAGGTTGTGTTATTGAGAATTTGAGAAACATTAGGAATCGCATGATTCGTATGCTTGTGTTTGTGTTGTTTGGTGATCTTTCTATTAAGTTCAAAGATTTTTGGACGAGAAAAAGAATGGAAACGAATACTTCCACAACCATAGCCTAGGCAAATCAAACCAATTAATAAGAAAGGTTGTGTTATTGAGTATTTGAGAAACATTAGGAATCGCATGATTCGTATGCTTGTTTTTGTGTTGTTTGGTGATCTTTCTATTAAGTTCAAAGATTTTTGGACGAGAAAAAGAATGGAAACCAACAATTCTACAATCATAGCCTAGGCAAATCAAACCAATCAATATGAAATGTTGTGTTATTGAGTATTTGGGAAACATTAGGAATCGAATGATTCGTATGCTTGTGTTTGTGTTGTTTGGTGATCTGTCTATCAAGTTCTATTAAGTTCAAAGATTTTTTGACGAGACAAAGAATGGAAACCAACACTTCCACAACCATAGCCTAGGCAAATCAAACCAAACAATAAGAAAGGTTGTGTTATTGAGTTTTTGAGGAACATTAGGAATCGCATGATTCGTATGCTTGTGTTTGTGTTGTTTGGTGATCTTTCGATTTTTGGACGAGAAAAAGAATGGAAACGAATACTTCCAACCCATAGCCTAGGCAAATCAAACCAATCAATAAGAAAGGTTGTGTTATTAAGTATTTGAGAAACATTAGGAATCGCATGATTCGTATGCTTGTGTTTGTGTTGTTTGGTGATCTTTCTATTAAGTTCATAGATTTTTGGACGAGAAAAAGAATGGAAACCAACACTTCTACAATCATAGCCTAGGCAAATCAAACCAATCAATATGAAATGTTGTGTTATTGAGTATTTGGGACACATTAGGAATCGCATGATTCGTATGCTTGTATTTGTGTTGTTTGGTGATCTGTCTATCAAGTTCTATTAAGTTCAAAGATTTTTGGACGAGAAAAAGAATGGAAACCAACACTTCCACAACCATATCCTAGGCAAATCAAACCAAACAATAAGAAAGGTTGTGTTATTGAGTTTTTGAGGAACATTAGGAATCGCATGATTCGTATGCTTGTGTTTGTGTTGTTTGGTGATCTTTCTATTAAGTTCAAAGATTTTTGGACGAGAAAAAGAATGGAAACCAACATTTCCCAAACCATAGCCTTGGCAAATCAAACTAATCAATAAGAAATGTTGTGATATTGAGTATTTGGGAAAGATTAGGAATCGCATGATTCGTATGCTCGTGTTTGTGTTGTTTGGTGATCTTTCTATCAAGTTTTATTAAGTTCAAAGATTTTTGGACGAGAAAAAGAATGGAAAACAACACTCCCCAAACCATATCCTAAGCAAATCAAACCAATCAATAAGAAAGGTTGTGTTATTGAGTATTTGAGAAACATTAGGAATTGCATGATTCGTATGCTTGTGTTTTGTTTTGTTTGGTGATATTTCTATTAAGTTCAAAGATTTTTGGACGAGAAAAAGAATGGAAACCAACACTTCCACAACCATAGTCTAGGCAAATCAAACCAATCAATAAGAAAGGTTTTGTTATTGAGAATTTGAGAAACATTAGGAATCGCATGATTCGTATGCTTACATTTGTGTTGTTTGGTGATCTTTCTATCAAGTTCTATTAAGTTCAAAGATTTTTGGACGAGAAAAAGAATGGAAACCAACACTTCAAAACCATATCCAAGGCAAATCAAACCAATCAATAAGAAAGGTTGTGTTATTGAGTATTTGAGAAATATTAGGAATTGCATGATTCGTATGCTTGTGTTTGTGTTGTTTGGTGATCTTTCTATTAATAAGTTCAAAGATTTTTGGATGAGAAAAAGAATGGAAACCAACACTTCCAGAACCAAAGCCTAGGCAAATCAAACCAATCAATAAGAAAGGTTGTGTTATTGAGAATTTCAGAAACATTAGGAATCACATGATTCGTATGCTTGTGTTTGTGTTGTTTGGTGATCTTTCTATTAAGTTCAAAGATTTTTGGACGAGAAAAAGAATGGAAACGAATACTTCCACAACCATAGCCTAGGCAAATCAAACCAATCAATAAGAAAGGTTGTGTTATTGAGTATTTGAGAAACATTAGGAATCGCATGATTCGTATGCTTGTGTTTGTGTTGTTTGGTGATCTTTCTATTAAGTTCAAAGATTTTTGGACGAGAAAAAGAATGGAAACCAACACTTCTACAATCATAGCCTAGGTTTCCATTCTTTTTCTCGTCCAAAAATCTTTGAACTTAATAGAAAGATCACCAAACAACACAAACACAAGCATATGAATCATGCGATTCCTAATGTTTCTCAAATTCTCAATAACACAACCTTTCTTATTGATTGGTTTGATTTGCCTAGGATATGGTTTGGGAAGTGTTGGTTTCCATTCTTTTTCTCGTCCAAAAATCTTTGAACTTAATAGAAAGATCACTAAACAACACAAACACAAGCATACGAATCATGCGATTCCTAATGTTCCTCAAGTACTCAATAACACAACTTTTCTTATTGATTGGTTTGATTTGCCTAGGATATGGTTTGTGAAGTGTTGGTTTCCATTCTTTTTCTCGTCCCAAAATCTTTGAACTTGATAGAAAGGTCACCAAACAACACAAACACAAGCATACGAATCATGCGATTCCTAATGTTTCTCAAATTCTCAATAACAAAACCTTTCTTATTGATTGGTTTGATTTTCCTAGGCTATGGTTTGGGAAGTATTGGTTTCCGTTATTTTTCTCGCCCAAAAATCTTTGAACTTAATAGAAAGATCACCAAACAACACAAACACAAGCATACGAATCATGCGATTCCTAATTTTTCTCAAATACTCAATAACACAACCTTTCTTGTTGATTGCTTTGATTTGCCTAGGCTATGGTTGTGGAAGTGTTCGTTTCCATTCTTTTTCTCGTCCAAAAATCTTTGAACTTAATAGAAAGATCACCAAACAACACAAACACAAGCATACGAATCATGCGATTCCTAATGTTTCTCAAATTCTCAATAACACAACCTTTCTTATTGATTGGTTTGATTTGCCTAGGCTATGGTTGTGGAAGTACTGGTTTCCATTCTTTTTCTCGTCCAAAAATCTTTGAACTTAATAGAAAGATCACTAACAATACAAACACAAGCATACGAATCATGCGATTCCTAATGTTCCTCAAATACTCAATAACACAACCTTTCTTATTGATTGGTTTGATTTACCTAGGCTATGGTTGTGGAAGTGTTCGTTTGCATTCTTTTTCTCGTCCAAAAATCTTTAAACTTAATAGAAAGATCACCAAACAACACAAACAGAAGCATACGAATCATGCGATTCCTAATGTTTCTCAAATTCTCAATAACACAACCTTTCTTATTGATTGGTTTGATTTGCCTTGGATATGGTTTGGGAAGTGTTGGTTTCCATTCTTTTTCTCGTCCAAAAATCATTGAACTTAATATAAATATCACCAAACAACACAAACACAAGCATACGAATCATGCGATTCCTAATTTTTCTCAAATACTCAATAACACAACCTTTCTTATTGATTGGTTTGATTTGCCTAGGCTATGGTTGTGGAAGTGTTCGTTTCCATTCTTTTTCTCGTCCAAAAATCTTTGAACTTAATAGAAAGATCACCAAACAACACAAACACAAGCATATGAATCATGCGATTCCTAATGTTTCTCAAATTCTCAATAACACAACCTTTCTTATTGATTGGTTTGATTTGCCTAGGATATGGTTTGGGAAGTGTTGGTTTCCATTCTTTTTCTCGTCCAAAAATCTTTGAACTTAATAGAAAGATCACTAAACAACACAAACACAAGCATACGAATCATGCGATTCCTAATGTTCCTCAAGTACTCAATAACACAACTTTTCTTATTGATTGGTTTGATTTGCCTAGGATATGGTTTGTGAAGTGTTGGTTTCCATTCTTTTTCTCGTCCCAAAATCTTTGAACTTGATAGAAAGGTCACCAAACAACACAAACACAAGCATACGAATCATGCGATTCCTAATGCTTCTCAAATTCTCAATAACAAAACCTTTCTTATTGATTGGTTTGATTTTCCTAGGCTATGGTTTGGGAAGTATTGGTTTCCGTTATTTTTCTCGTCCAAAAATCTTTGAACTTAATAGAAAGATCACCAAACAACACAAACACAAGCATACGAATCATGCGATTCCTAATTTTTCTCAAATACTTAATAACACAACCTTTCTTGTTGATTGCTTTGATTTGCCTAGGATATGGTTTTGGAAGTGTTCGTTTCCATTCTTTTTCTCGTCCAAAAATCTTTGAACTTAATAGAAAGATCACCAAACAACACAAACACAAGCATACGAATCATGCGATTCCTAATGTTTCTCAAATTCTCAATAACACAACCTTTCTTATTGATTGGTTTGATCTGCCTAGGCTATGGTTGTGGAAGTGTTGGTTTCCATTATTTTGTCTCGTCCAAAAATCTTTGAACTTAATAGAAAGATCACCAAACAACTCAAACACAAGCATACGAATCATGCGATTCCTAATTTTTCTCAAATACTCAATAACAGAACCTTTCTTGTTGATTGCTTTGATTTGCCTAGGCTATGGTTGTGGAAGTGTTCGTTTCCATTCTTTTTCTCGTCCAAAAATCTTTGAACTTAATAGAAAGATCACCAAACAACACAAACACAAGCATACGAATCATGCGATTCCTAATGTTTCTCAAATACTCAATAACACAACCTTTCTTATTGATTGGTTTGATTTTCCTAGGCTATGGTTGTGGAAGTGTTCGTTTCCATTCTTTTTCTCGTCCAAAAATCTTTGAACTTAATAGAAAGATCACCAAACAACACAAACACAAGCATATGAATCATGCGATTCCTAATGTTTCTCAAATTCTCAATAACACAACCTTTCTTATTGATTGGTTTGATTTGCCTGGGATATGGTTTGGGAAGTGTTGGTTTCCATTCTTTTTCTCGTCCAAAAATCTTTGAACTTAATAGAAAGATCACTAAACAACACAAACACAAGCATACGAATCATGCGATTCCTAATGTTCCTCAAGTACTCAATAACACAACTTTTCTTATTGATTGGTTTGATTTGCCTAGGATATGGTTTGTGAAGTGTTGGTTTCCATTCTTTTTCTCGTCCCAAAATCTTTGAACTTGATAGAAAGGTCACCAAACAACACAAACACAAGGATACGAATCATGCGATTCCTAATGCTTCTCAAATTCTCAAAAACAAAACCTTTCTTATTGATTGGTTTGATTTTCCTAGGCTATGGTTTGGGAAGTATTGGTTTCCGTTATTTTTCTCGTCCAAAAATCTTTGAACTTAATAGAAAGATCACCAAACAACACAAACACAAGCATACGAATCATGCGATTCCTAATTTTTCTCAAATACTCAATAACACAACCTTTCTTGTTGATTGCTTTGATTTGCCTAGGCTATGGTTGTGGAAGTGTTCGTTTCCATTCTTTTTCTCGTCCAAAAATCTTTGAACTTAATAGAAAGATCACCAAACAACACAAACACAAGCATACGAATCATGCGATTCCTAATGTTTCTCAAATTCTCAATAACACAACCTTTCTTATTGATTGGTTTGATTTGCCTAGGCTATGGTTGTGGAAGTGTTGGTTTCCATTCTTTTTCTCGTCCAAAAATCTTTGAACTTAATAGAAAGATCACCAAACAACACAAACACAAGCATACGAATCATGCGATTCCTAATGTTTCTCAAATTCTCAATAACACAACCTTTCTTATTGATTGGTTTGATTTGCCTAGGCTATGGTTGTGGAAGTACTGGTTTCCATTCTTTTTCTCGTCCAAAAATCTTTGAACTTAATAGAAAGATCACCAACAATACAAACACAAGCATACGAATCATGCGATTCCTAATGTTCCTCAAATACTCAATAACACAACCTTTCTTATTGATTGGTTTGATTTGCCTAGGCTATGGTTGTAGAAGTGTTCGTTTGCATTCTTTTTCTCGTCCAAAAATCTTTGAACTTAATAGAAAGATCACCAAACAACACAAACAGAAGCATACGAATCATGCGATTCCTAATGTTTCTCAAATTCTCAATAACACAACCTTTCTTATTTGATTGGTTTGATTTGCCTAGGCTATGGTTGTGGAAGTATTGGTTTCCATTCTTTTTCTCGTCCAAAAATATTTGAACTTAATAGAACTTGATAGAAAGATTACCAAACAACACAAACACAAGCATACGAATCATGTGATTCCTAATGTTTCTCAAATTCTCAATAACACAACCTTTCTTATTGATTGGTTTGATTTGCCTTGGATATGGTTTGGGAAGTGTTGGTTTCCATTCTTTTTCTCGTCCAAAAATCATTGAACTTAATATAAATATCACCAAACAACACAAACACAAGCATACGAATCATGCGATTCCTAATGTTTCCCAAAATACTCAATAACACAACCTTTCTTATTGATTGGTTTGATCTGCCTAGGCTATGGTTATGGAAGTGTTGGTTTCCATTATTTTGTCTCGTCCAAAAATCTTTGAACTTAATAGAAAGATCACCAAACAACACAAACACAAGCATACGAATCATGCGATTCCTAATTTTTCTCAAATACTCAATAACACAACCTTTCTTGTTGATTGCTTTGATTTGCCTAGGCTATTGTTGTGGAAGTGTTCGTTTCCATTCTTTTTCTCGTCCAAAAATCTTTGAACTTAATAGAAAGATCACCAAACAACACAAACACAAGCATACGAATCATGCGATTCCTAATGTTTCTCAAATACTCAATAACACAATCTTTCTTATTGATTGGTTTGATTTTCCTAGGCTATGGTTGTGGAAGTGTTCGTTTCCATTCTTTTTCTCGTCCAAAAATCTTTGAACTTAATAGAAAGATCACCAAACAACACAAACACAAGCGTATGAATCATGCGATTCCTAATGTTTCTCAAATTCTCAATAACACAACCTTTCTTATTGATTGGTTTGATTTGCCTAGGATATGGTTTGGGAAGTGTTGGTTTCCATTCTTTTTCTCGTCCAAAAATCTTTGAACTTAATAGAAAGATCACTAAACAACACAAACACAAGCATACGAATCATGCGATTCCTAATGTTCCTCAAGTACTCAATAACACAACTTTTCTTATTGATTGGTTTGATTTGCCTAGGATATGGTTGTGAAGTGTTGGTTTCCATTCTTTTTCTCGTCCCAAAATCTTTGAACTTGATAGAAAGGTCACCAAACAACACAAACACAAGCATACGAATCATGCGATTCCTAATGTTTCTCAAATTCTCAATAACAAAACCTTTCTTATTGATTGGTTTGATTTTCCTAGGCTATGGTTTGGGAAGTATTGGTTTCCGTTATTTTTCTCGCCCTAAAATCTTTGAACTTAATAGAAAGATCACCAAACAACACAAACACAAGCATACGAATCATGCGATTCCTAATTTTTCTCAAATACTCAATAACACAACCTTTCTTGTTGATTGCTTTGATTTGCCTAGGCTATGGTTGTGGAAGTGTTCGTTTCCATTCTTTTTCTCGTCCAAAAATCTTTGAACTTAATAGAAAGATCACCAAACAACACAGACACAAGCATACGAATCATGCGATTCCTAATGTTTCTCAAATTCTCAATAACACAACCTTTCTTATTGATTGGTTTGATTTGCCTAGGCTATGGTTGTGGAAGTACTGGTTTCCATTCTTTTTCTCGTCCAAAAATCTTTGAACTTAATAGAAAGATCACTAACAATACAAACACAAGCATACGAATCATGCGATTCCTAATGTTCCTCAAATACTCAATAACACAACCTTTCTTATTGATTGGTTTGATTTACCTAGGCTATGGTTGTGGAAGTGTTCGTTTGCATTCTTTTTCTCGTCTAAAAATCTTTGAACTTAATAGAAAGATCACCAAACAACACAAACAGAAGCATACGAATCATGCGATTCCTAATGTTTCTCAAATTCTCAATAACAAAACCTTTCTGATTTGATTGGTTTGATTTGCCTAGGCTATGGTTGTGGAAGTATTGGTTTCCATTCTTTTTCTCGTCCAAAAATATTTGAACTTAATAGAACTTGATAGAAAGATTACCAAACAACACAAACACAAGCATACGAATCATGTGATTCCTAATGTTTCTCAAATTCTCAATAACACAACCTTTCTTATTGATTGGTTTGATTTGCCTTGCATATGGTTTGGGAAGTATTGGTTTCCATTCTTTTTCTCGTCCAAAAATCATTGAACTTAATATAAATATCACCAAACAACACAAACACAAGCATACGAATCATGCGATTCCTAATGTTTCTCAAATACTCAATAACACAACCTTTCTTATTGATTGGTTTGATTTGCCTAGGCTATGGTTATCGAAGTGTTAGTTTCTATTCTTTTTCTCGTCCAAAAATCTTTGAACTTAATAGAAAGATCACCAAACAACACAAACACAAGCATACGAATCATGCGATTCCTAATGTTTCTCAAATTCTCAATAACACAACCTTTCTTATTGATTGGTTTGATTTGCCTAGGATATGGTTTGGGAAGTGTTGGTTTCCATTCTTTTTCTCGTCCAAAAATCTTTGAACTTAATAGAAAGATCACCAACAATACAAACACAAGCATACGAATCATGCGATTCCTAATGTTTCTCAAATACTCAATAACACAACCTTTCTTATTGATTGGTTTGATTTGCCTAGGCTATTGTTGTGGAAGTGTTGGTTTCCATTCTTTTTCTCGTCCAAAAATCTTTGAACTTAATAGAACTTGATAGAAAGATCACCAAACAACACAAACACAAGCATACGAATCATGCGATTCCTAATGTTTCTCAAATTTTCAATAACACAACCTTTCTTATTGATTGGTTTGATTTGCCTAGGCTATGGTTGTGGAAGTATTGGTTTCCATTCTTTTTCTCGTCCAAAAATCTTTGAACTTAATAGAAAGATCACCAACAATACAAATACAAGCATACGAATCATGCGATTCCTAATGTTTCTCAAATACTCAATAACACAACCTTTCTTATTGATTGGTTTGATTTGCCTAGGCTATGGTTATCGAAGTGTTAGTTTCCATTCTTTTTCTCGTCCAAAAATCTTTGAATTTAATAGAAAGATCACCAAACAACACAAACACAAGCATACGAATCATGCGATTCCTAATGTTCCTCAAATACTCAATAACACAACCTTTCTTATTGATTGGTTTGATTTGCCTAGGCTATTGTTGTGGAAGTGTTGGTTTCCATTCTTTTTCTCGTCCAAAAATCTTTGAACTTAATAGAACTTGATAGAAAGATCACCAAACAACACAAACACAAGCATACGAATCATGCGATTCCTAATGTTTCTCAAATTTTGAATAACACAACCTTTCTTATTGATTGGTTTGATTTGCCTAGGCTATGGTTGTGGAAGTATTGGTTTCCATTCTTTTTCTCGTCCAAAAATCTTTGAACTTAATAGAAAGATCACCAACAATACAAATACAAGCATACGAATCATGCGATTCCTAATGTTCATCAAATACTCAATAACACAACCTTTCTTATTGATTGGTTCGATTTGCCTAGGCTATGGTTCTGGAAGTGTTCGTTTGCATTCTTTTTCTCGTCCAAAAATCTTTGAACTTAATAGAAAGATCACCAAACAACACAAACAGAAGCATACGAATCATGCGATTCCTAATGTTTCTCAAATACTCAATAACACAACATTTCTTATTGATTGGTTTGATATGCCTAGGCTATGGTTGTGGAAGTGTTGGTTTCCATTATTTTGTCTCATCCCAAAATCTTTGAACTTAATAGAAAGATCACCAAACAACACAAACAGAAGCATACGAATCATGCGATTCCTAATTTTTCTCAAATACTCAATAACACAACCTTTCTTGTTGATTGCTTTGATTTGCCTAGGCTATGGTTGTGGAAGTGTTCGTTTCCATTCTTTTTCTCGTCCAAAAATCTTTGAACTTAATAGAAAGATCACCAAACAACACAAACACAAGCATACGAATCATGCGATTCCTAATGTTTCTCAAATACTCAATAACAGAACCTTTCTTATTGATTGGTTTGATTTGCCTAGGCTATGGTTGTGGAAGTGTTCGTTTCCATTCTTTTTCTCGTCCAAAAATCTTTGAACTTAATAGAAAGATCACCAAACAACACAAACACAAGCATATGAATCATGCGATTCCTAATGTTTCTCAAATTCTCAATAACACAACCTTTCTTATTGATTGGTTTGATTTTCCTAGGATATGGTTTGGGAAGTGTTGGTTTCCATTCTTTTTCTCGTCCAAAAATCTTTGAACTTAATAGAAAGATCACCAAACAACACAAACACAAGCATACGAATCATGCGATTCCTAATGTTCCTCAAGTACTCAATAACACAACTTTTCTTATTGATTGGTTTGATTTGCCTAGGATATGGTTTGTGAAGTGTTGGTTTCCATTCTTTTTCTCGTCCCAAAATCTTTGAACTTGATAGAAAGGTCACCAAACAACACAAACACAAGCATACGAATCATGCGATTCCTAATGTTTCTCAAATTCTCAATAACAAAACCTTTCTTATTGATTGGTTTGATTTTCCTAGGCTATGGTTTGGGAAGTATTGGTTTCCGTTATTTTTCTCGCCCAAAAATCTTTGAACTTAATAGAAAGATCACCAAACAACACAAACACAAGCATACGAATCATGCGATTCCTAATTTTTCTCAAATACTCAATAACACAACCTTTCTTGTTGATTGCTTTGATTTGCCTAGGCTATGGTTGTGGAAGTGTTCGTTTCCATTCTTTTTCTCGTCCAAAAATCTTTGAACTTAATAGAAAGATCACCAAACAACACAAACACAAGCATACGAATCATGCGATTCCTAATGTTTCTCAAATTCTCAATAACACAACCTTTCTTATTGATTGGTTTGATTTGCCTAGGCTATGGTTGTGGAAGTACTGGTTTCCATTCTTTTTCTCGTCCAAAAATCTTTGAACTTAATAGAAAGATCACTAACAATACAAACACAAGCATACGAATCATGCGATTCCTAATGTTCCTCAAATACTCAATAACACAACCTTTCTTATTGATTGGTTTGATTTACCTAACCTATGGTTGTGGAAGTGTTCGTTTGCGTTCTTTTTCTCGTCCAAAAATCTTTGAACTTAATAGAAAGATCACCAAACAACACAAACAGAAGCATACGAATCATGCGATTCCTAATGTTTCTCAAATTCTCAATAACACAACCTTTCTTATTGATTGGTTTGATTTGCCTTGGATATGGTTTGGGAAGTGTTGGTTTCCATTCTTTTTCTCGTCCAAAAATCATTGAACTTAATATAAATATCACCAAACAACACAAACACAAGCATACGAATCATGCGATTCCTAATTTTTCTCAAATACTCAATAACAGAACCTTTCTTATTGATTGGTTTGATTTGCCTAGGCTATGGTTGTGGAAGTGTTCGTTTCCATTCTTTTTCTCGTCCAAAAATCTTTGAACTTAATAGAAAGATCACCAAACAACACAAACACAAGCATATGAATCATGCGATTCCTAATGTTTCTCAAATTCTCAATAACACAACCTTTCTTATTGATTGGTTTGATTTGCCTAGGATATGGTTTGGGAAGTGTTGGTTTCCATTCTTTTTCTCGTCCAAAAATCTTTGAACTTAATAGAAAGATCACTAAACAACACAAACACAAGCATACGAATCATGCGATTCCTAATGTTCCTCAAGTACTCAATAACACAACTTTTCTTATTGATTGGTTTGATTTGCCTAGGATATGGTTTGTGAAGTGTTGGTTTCCATTCTTTTTCTCGTCCCAAAATCTTTGAACTTGATAGAAAGGTCACCAAACAACACAAACACAAGCATACGAATCATGCGATTCCTAATGCTTCTCAAATTCTCAATAACAAAACCTTTCTTATTGATTGGTTTGATTTTCCTAGGCTATGGTTTGGGAAGTATTGGTTTCCGTTATTTTTCTCGTCCAAAAATCTTTGAACTTAATAGAAAGATCACCAAACAACACAAACACAAGCATACGAATCATGCGATTCCTAATTTTTCTCAAATACTCAATAACACAACCTTTCTTGTTGATTGCTTTGATTTGCCTAGGATATGGTTGTGGAAGTGTTCGTTTCCATTCTTTTTCTCGTCCAAAAATCTTTGAACTTAATAGAAAGATCACCAAACAACACAAACACAAGCATACGAATCATGCGATTCCTAATGTTTCTCAAATTCTCAATAACACAACCTTTCTTATTGATTGGTTTGATTTGCCTAGGCTATGGTTGTGGAAGTACTGGTTTCCATTCTTTTTCTCGTCCAAAAATCTTTGAACTTAATAGAAAGATCACTAACAATACAAACACAAGCATACGAATCATGCGATTCCTAATGTTCCTCAAATACTCAATAACACAACCTTTCTTATTGATTGGTTTGATTTACCTAGGCTATGGTTGTGGAAGTGTTCGTTTGCATTCTTTTTCTCGTCCAAAAATCTTTGAACTTAATAGAAAGATCACCAAACAACACAAACAGAAGCATACGAATCATGCGATTCCTAATGTTTCTCAAATTCTCAATAACACAACCTTTCTTATTGATTGGTTTGATTTGCCTTGGATATGGTTTGGGAAGTGTTGGTTTCCATTCTTTTTCTCGTCCAAAAATCATTGAACTTAATATAAATATCACCAAACAACACAAACACAAGCATACGAATCATGCGATTCCTAATTTTTCTCAAATACTCAATAACACAACCTTTCTTATTGATTGGTTTGATTTGCCTAGGCTATGGTTGTGGAAGTGTTCGTTTCCATTCTTTTTCTCGTCCAAAAATCTTTGAACTTAATAGAAAGATCACCAAACAACACAAACACAAGCATATGAATCATGCGATTCCTAATGTTTCTCAAATTCTCAATAACACAACCTTTCTTATTGATTGGTTTGATTTGCCTAGGATATGGTTTGGGAAGTGTTGGTTTCCATTCTTTTTCTCGTCCAAAAATCTTTGAACTTAATAGAAAGATCACTAAACAACACAAACACAAGCATACGAATCATGCGATTCCTAATGTTCCTCAAGTACTCAATAACACAACTTTTCTTATTGATTGGTTTGATTTGCCTAGGATATGGTTTGTGAAGTGTTGGTTTCCATTCTTTTTCTCGTCCCAAAATCTTTGAACTTGATAGAAAGGTCACCAAACAACACAAACACAAGCATACGAATCATGCGATTCCTAATGCTTCTCAAATTCTCAATAACAAAACCTTTCTTATTGATTGGTTTGATTTTCCTAGGCTATGGTTTGGGAAGTATTGGTTTCCGTTATTTTTCTCGTCCAAAAATCTTTGAACTTAATAGAAAGATCACCAAACAACACAAACACAAGCATACGAATCATGCGATTCCTAATTTTTCTCAAATACTCAATAACACAACCTTTCTTGTTGATTGCTTTGATTTGCCTAGGATATGGTTGTGGAAGTGTTCGTTTCCATTCTTTTTCTCGTCCAAAAATCTTTGAACTTAATAGAAAGATCACCAAACAACACAAACACAAGCATACGAATCATGCGATTCCTAATGTTTCTCAAATTCTCAATAACACAACCTTTCTTATTGATTGGTTTGATTTGCCTAGGCTATGGTTGTGGAAGTACTGGTTTCCATTCTTTTTCTCGTCCAAAAATCTTTGAACTTAATAGAAAGATCACTAACAATACAAACACAAGCATACGAATCATGCGATTCCTAATGTTCCTCAAATACTCAATAACACAACCTTTCTTATTGATTGGTTTGATTTACCTAGGCTATGGTTGTGGAAGTGTTCGTTTGCATTCTTTTTCTCGTCCAAAAATCTTTGAACTTAATAGAAAGATCACCAAACAACACAAACAGAAGCATACGAATCATGCGATTCCTAATGTTTCTCAAATTCTCAATAACACAACCTTTCTTATTGATTGGTTTGATTTGCCTTGGATATGGTTTGGGAAGTGTTGGTTTCCATTCTTTTTCTCGTCCAAAAATCATTGAACTTAATATAAATATCACCAAACAACACAAACACAAGCATACGAATCATGCGATTCCTAATTTTTCTCAAATACTCAATAACACAACCTTTCTTATTGATTGGTTTGATTTGCCTAGGCTATGGTTGTGGAAGTGTTCGTTTCCATTCTTTTTCTCGTCCAAAAATCTTTGAACTTAATAGAAAGATCACCAAACAACACAAACACAAGCATATGAATCATGCGATTCCTAATGTTTCTCAAATTCTCAATAACACAACCTTTCTTATTGATTGGTTTGATTTGCCTAGGATATGGTTTGGGAAGTGTTGGTTTCCATTCTTTTTCTCGTCCAAAAATCTTTGAACTTAATAGAAAGATCACTAAACAACACAAACACAAGCATACGAATCATGCGATTCCTAATGTTCCTCAAGTACTCAAAAACACAACTTTTCTTATTGATTGGTTTGATTTGCCTAGGATATGGTTTGTGAAGTGTTGGTTTCCATTCTTTTTCTCGTCCCAAAATCTTTGAACTTGATAGAAAGGTCACCAAACAACACAAACACAAGCATACGAATCATGCGATTCCTAATGCTTCTCAAATTCTCAATAACAAAACCTTTCTTATTGATTGGTTTGATTTTCCTAGGCTATGGTTTGGGAAGTATTGGTTTCCGTTATTTTTCTCGTCCAAAAATCTTTGAACTTAATAGAAAGATCACCAAACAACACAAACACAAGCATACGAATCATGCGATTCCTAATTTTTCTCAAATACTCAATAACACAACCTTTCTTGTTGATTGCTTTGATTTGCCTAGGATATGGTTGTGGAAGTGTTCGTTTCCATTCTTTTTCTCGTCCAAAAATCTTTGAACTTAATAGAAAGATCACCAAACAACACAAACACAAGCATACGAATCATGCGATTCCTAATGTTTCTCAAATTCTCAATAACACAACCTTTCTTATTGATTGGTTTGATTTGCCTAGGCTATGGTTGTGGAAGTGTTGGTTTCCATTCTTTTTCTCGTCCAAAAATCTTTGAACTTAATAGAAAGATCACCAAACAACACAAACACAAGCATACGAATCATGCGATTCCTAATGTTTCTCAAATTCTCAATAACACAACCTTTCTTATTGATTGGTTTGATTTGCCTAGGCTATGGTTGTGGAAGTACTGGTTTCCATTCTTTTTCTCGTCCAAAAATCTTTGAACTTAATAGAAAGATCACCAACAATACAAACACAAGCATACGAATCATGCGATTCCTAATGTTCCTCAAATACTCAATAACACAACCTTTCTTATTGATTGGTTTGATTTGCCTAGGCTATGGTTGTGGAAGTGTTCGTTTGCATTCTTTTTCTCGTCCAAAAATCTTTGAACTTAATAGAAAGATCACCAAACAACACAAACAGAAGCATACGAATCATGCGATTCCTAATGTTTCTCAAATTCTCAATAACACAACCTTTCTTATTTGATTGGTTTGATTTGCCTAGGCTATGGTTGTGGAAGTATTGGTTTCCATTCTTTTTCTCGTCCAAAAATATTTGAACTTAATAGAACTTGATAGAAAGATTACCAAACAACACAAACACAAGCATACGAATCATGTGATTCCTAATGTTTCTCAAATTCTCAATAACACAACCTTTCTTATTGATTTGTTTGATTTGCCTTGGATATGGTTTGGGAAGTGTTGGTTTCCATTCTTTTTCTCGTCCAAAAATCATTGAACTTAATATAAATATCACCAAACAACACAAACACAAGCATACGAATCATGCGATTCCTAATGTTTCCCAAAATACTCAATAACACAACCTTTCTTATTGATTGGTTTGATCTGCCTAGGCTATGGTTATGGAAGTGTTGGTTTCCATTATTTTGTCTCGTCCAAAAATCTTTGAACTTAATAGAAAGATCACCAAACAACACAAACACAAGCATACGAATCATGCGATTCCTAATTTTTCTCAAATACTCAATAACACAACCTTTCTTGTTGATTGCTTTGATTTGCCTAGGCTATGGTTGTGGAAGTGTTCGTTTCCATTCTTTTTCTCGTCCAAAAATCTTTGAACTTAATAGAAAGATCACCAAACAACACAAACACAAGCATACGAATCATGCGATTCCTAATGTTTCTCAAATACTCAATAACACAACCTTTCTTATTGATTGGTTTGATTTGCCTAGGCTATGGTTGTGGAAGTGTTCGTTTCCATTCTTTTTCTCGTCCAAAAATCTTTGAACTTAATAGAAAGATCACCAAACAACACAAACACAAGCGTATGAATCATGCGATTCCTAATGTTTCTCAAATTCTCAATAACACAACCTTTCTTATTGATTGGTTTGATTTGCCTAGGATATGGTTTGGGAAGTGTTGGTTTCCATTCTTTTTCTCGTCCAAAAATCTTTGAACTTAATAGAAAGATCACTAAACAACACAAACACAAGCATACGAATCATGCGATTCCTAATGTTCCTCAAGTACTCAATAACACAACTTTTCTTATTGATTGGTTTGATTTGCCTAGGATATGGTTTGTGAAGTGTTGGTTTCCATTCTTTTTCTCGTCCCAAAATCTTTGAACTTGATAGAAAGGTCACCAAACAACACAAACACAAGCATACGAATCATGCGATTCCTAATGTTTCTCAAATTCTCAATAACAAAACCTTTCTTATTGATTGGTTTGATTTTCCTAGGCTATGGTTTGGGAAGTATTGGTTTCCGTTATTTTTCTCGCCCTAAAATCTTTGAACTTAATAGAAAGATCACCAAACAACACAAACACAAGCATACGAATCATGCGATTCCTAATTTTTCTCAAATACTCAATAACACAACCTTTCTTGTTGATTGCTTTGATTTGCCTAGGCTATGGTTGTGGAAGTGTTCGTTTCCATTCTTTTTCTCGTCCAAAAATCTTTGAACTTAATAGAAAGATCACCAAACAACACAAACACAAGTATACGAATCATGTGATTCCTAATGTTTCTCAAATTCTCAATAACACAACCTTTCTTATTGATTGGTTTGATTTGCCTAGGCTATGGTTGTGGAAGTACTGGTTTCCATTCTTTTTCTCGTCCAAAAATCTTTGAACTTAATAGAAAGATCACTAACAATACAAACACAAGCATACGAATCATGCGATTCCTAATGTTCCTCAAATACTCAATAACACAACCTTTCTTATTGATTGTTTTGATTTACCTAGGCTATGGTTGTGGAAGTGTTCGTTTGCATTCTTTTTCTCGTCTAAAAATCTTTGAACTTAATAGAAAGATCACCAAACAACACAAACAGAAGCATACGAATCATGCGATTCCTAATGTTTCTCAAATTCTCAATAACAAAACCTTTCTTATTTGATTGGTTTGATTTGCCTAGGCTATGGTTGTGGAAGTATTGGTTTCCATTCTTTTTCTCGTCCAAAAATATTTGAACTTAATAGAACTTGATAGAAAGATTACCAAACAACACAAACACAAGCATACGAATCATGTGATTCTTAATGTTTCTCAAATTCTCAATAACACAACCTTTCTTATTGATTGGTTTGATTTGCCTTGCATATGGTTTGGGAAGTATTGGTTTCCATTCTTTTTCTCGTCCAAAAATCATTGAACTTAATATAAATATCACCAAACAACACAAACACAAGCATACGAATCATGCGATTCCTAATGTTTCTCAAATACTCAATAACACAACCTTTCTTATTGATTGGTTTGATTTGCCTAGGCTATGGTTATCGAAGTGTTAGTTTCCATTCTTTTTCTCGTCCAAAAATCTTTGAACTTAATAGAAAGATCACCAAACAACACAAACACAAGCATACGAATCATGCGATTCCTAATGTTCCTCAAATACTCAATAACACAACCTTTCTTATTGATTGGTTTGATTTGCCTAGGCTATTGTTGTGGAAGTGTTGGTTTCCATTCTTTTTCTCGTCCAAAAATCTTTGAACTTAATAGAACTTGATAGAAAGATCACCAAACAACACAAACACAAGCATACGAATCATGCGATTCCTAATGTTTCTCAAATTTTCAATAACACAACCTTTCTTATTGATTGGTTTGATTTGCCTAGGCTATGGTTGTGGAAGTATTGGTTTCCATTCTTTTTCTCGTCCAAAAATCTTTGAACTTAATAGAAAGATCACCAACAATACAAACACAAGCATACGAATCATGCGATTCCTAATGTTCCTCAAATACTCAATAACACAACCTTTCTTATTGATTGGTTCGATTTGCCTAGGCTATGGTTGTGGAAGTGTTCGTTTGCATTCTTTTTCTCGTCCAAAAATCTTTGAACTTAATAGAAAGATCACCAAACAACACAAACAGAAGCATACGAATCATGCGATTCCTAATGTTTCTCAAATTCTCAATAACAAAACCTTTCTTATTGATTGGTTTGATTTTCCTAGGCTATGGTTTGGGAAGTATTGGTTTCCGTTATTTTTCTCGCCCTAAAATCTTTGAACTTAATAGAAAGATCACCAAACAACACAAACACAAGCATACGAATCATGCGATTCCTAATTTTTCTCAAATACTCAATAACACAACCTTTCTTGTTGATTGCTTTGATTTGCCTAGGCTATGGTTGTGGAAGTGTTCGTTTCCATTCTTTTTCTCGTCCAAAAATCTTTGAACTTAATAGAAAGATCACCAAACAACACAAACACAAGCATACGAATCATGCGATTCCTAATGTTTCTCAAATTCTCAATAACACAACCTTTCTTATTGATTGGTTTGATTTGCCTAGGCTATGGTTGTGGAAGTACTGGTTTCCATTCTTTTTCTCGTCCAAAAATCTTTGAACTTAATAGAAAGATCACTAACAATACAAACACAAGCATACGAATCATGCGATTCCTAATGTTCCTCAAATACTCAATAACACAACCTTTCTTATTGATTGGTTTGATTTACCTAGGCTATGGTTGTGGAAGTGTTCGTTTGCATTCTTTTTCTCGTCTAAAAATCTTTGAACTTAATAGAAAGATCACCAAACAACACAAACAGAAGCATACGAATCATGCGATTCCTAATGTTTCTCAAATTCTCAATAACAAAACCTTTCTTATTTGATTGGTTTGATTTGCCTAGGCTATGGTTGTGGAAGTATTGGTTTCCATTCTTTTTCTCGTCCAAAAATATTTGAACTTAATAGAACTTGATAGAAAGATTACCAAACAACACAAACACAAGCATACGAATCATGTGATTCCTAATGTTTCTCAAATTCTCAATAACACAACCTTTCTTATTGATTGGTTTGATTTGCCTTGCATATGGTTTGGGAAGTATTGGTTTCCATTCTTTTTCTCGTCCAAAAATCATTGAACTTAATATAAATATCACCAAACAACACAAACACAAGCATACGAATCATGCGATTCCTAATGTTTCTCAAATACTCAATAACACAACCTTTCTTATTGATTGGTTTGATTTGCCTAGGCTATGGTTATCGAAGTGTGAGTTTCCATTCTTTTTCTCGTCCAAAAATCTTTGAACTTAATAGAAAGATCACCAAACAACACAAACACAAGCATACGAATCATGCGATTCCTAATGTTCCTCAAATACTCAATAACACAACCTTTCTTATTGATTGGTTTGATTTGCCTAGGCTATTGTTGTGGAAGTGTTGGTTTCCATTCTTTTTCTCGTCCAAAAATCTTTGAACTTAATAGAACTTGATAGAAAGATCACCAAACAACACAAACACAAGCATACGAATCATGCGATTCCTAATGTTTCTCAAATTTTCAATAACACAACCTTTCTTATTGATTGGTTTGATTTGCCTAGGCTATGGTTGTGGAAGTATTGGTTTCCATTCTTTTTCTCGTCCAAAAATCTTTGAACTTAATAGAAAGATCACCAACAATACAAACACAAGCATACGAATCATGCGATTCCTAATGTTCCTCAAATACTCAATAACACAACCTTTCTTATTGATTGGTTCGATTTGCCTAGGCTATGGTTGTGGAAGTGTTCGTTTGCATTCTTTTTCTCGTCCAAAAATCTTTGAACTTAATAGAAAGATCACCAAACAACACAAACAGAAGCATACGAATCATGCGATTCCTAATGTTTCTCAAATTCTCAATAACAAAACCTTTCTTATTTGATTGGTTTGATTTGCCTAGGCTATGGTTGTGGAAGTATTGGTTTCCATTCTTTTTCTCGTCCAAAAATATTTGAACTTAATAGAACTTGATAGAAAGATTACCAAACAACACAAACACAAGCATACGAATCATGTGATTCCTAATGTTTCTCAAATTCTCAATAACACAACCTTTCTTATTGATTGGTTTGATTTGCCTTGCATATGGTTTGGGAAGTGTTGGTTTCCATTCTTTTTCTCGTCCAAAAATCATTGAACTTAATATAAATATCACCAAACAACACAAACACAAGCATACGAATCATGCGATTCCTAATGTTTCTCAAATACTCAATAACACAACCTTTCTTATTGATTGGTTTGATTTGCCTAGGCTATGGTTATCGAAGTGTTAGTTTCCATTCTTTTTCTCGTCCAAAAATCTTTGAATTTAATAGAAAGATCACCAAACAACACAAACACAAGCATACGAATCATGCGATTCCTAATGTTCCTCAAATACTCAATAACACAACCTTTCTTATTGATTGGTTTGATTTGCCTAGGCTATTGTTGTGGAAGTGTTGGTTTCCATTCTTTTTCTCGTCCAAAAATCTTTGAACTTAATAGAACTTGATAGAAAGATCACCAAACAACACAAACACAAGCATACGAATCATGCGATTCCTAATGTTTCTCAAATACTCAATAACACAACATTTCTTATTGATTGGTTTGATATGCCTAGGCTATGGTTGTGGAAGTGTTGGTTTCCATTATTTTGTCTCATCCAAAAATCTTTGAACTTAATAGAAAGATCACCAAACAACACAAACACAAGCATACGAATCATGCGATTCCTAATTTTTCTCAAATACTCAATAACACAACCTTTCTTGTTGATTGCTTTGATTTGCCTAGGCTATGGTTGTGGAAGTGTTCGTTTCCATTCTTTTTCTCGTCCAAAAATCTTTGAACTTAATAGAAAGATCACCAAACAACACAAACACAAGCATACGAATCATGCGATTCCTAATGTTTCTCAAATACTCAATAACACAACCTTTCTTATTGATTGGTTTGATTTGCCTAGGCTATGGTTGTGGAAGTGTTCGTTTCCATTCTTTTTCTCGTCCAAAAATCTTAGAACTTAATAGAAAGATCACCAAACAACACAAACACAAGCATATGAATCATGCGATTCCTAATGTTTCTCAAATTCTCAATAACACAACCTTTCTTATTGATTGGTTTGATTTGCCTAGGATATGGTTTGGGAAGTGTTGGTTTCCATTCTTTTTCTCGTCCAAAAATCTTTGAACTTAATAGAAAGATCACCAAACAACACAAACACAAGCATACGAATCATGCGATTCCTAATGTTCCTCAAGTACTCAATAACACAACTTTTCTTATTGATTGGTTTGATTTGCCTAGGATATGGTTTGTGAAGTGTTGGTTTCCATTCTTTTTCTCGTCCCAAAATCTTTGAACTTGATAGAAAGGTCACTAAAGAACACAAACACAAGCATACGAATCATGCGATTCCTAATGTTTCTCAAATTCTCAATAACAAAATCTTTCTTATTGATTGGTTTGATTTTCCTAGGCTATTGTTTGGGAAGTATTGGTTTCCGTTATTTTTCTCGTCCAAAAATCTTTGAACTTAATAGAAAGATCACCAAACAACACAAACACAAGCATACGAGTCATGCGATTCCTAATGTTTCTCAAATACTCAATAACACAACCTTTCTTATTGATTGGTTTGATTTGCCTAGGCTATGGTTGTGGAAGTGTTGGTTTCCATTCTTTTTCTCGTCCAAAAATCTTTGAACTTAATAGAAAGATCACCAAACAACACAAACACAAGCATATGAATCATGCGATTCCTAATGTTTCTCAAATTCTCAATAACACAACCTTTCTTATTGATTGGTTTGATTTGCCTAGGATATGGTTTGGGAAGTGTTGGTTTCCATTCTTTTTCTCGTCCCAAAATCTTTGAACTTGATAGAAAGGTCACCAAACAACACAAACACAAGCATACGAATCATGCGATTCCTAATGTTTCTCAAATTCTCAATAACAAAACCTTTCTTATTGATTGGTTTGATTTTCCTAGGCTATGGTTTGGGAAGTATTGGTTTCCGTTATTTTTCTCGCCCAAAAATCTTTGAACTTAATAGAAAGATCACCAAACAACACAAACACAAGCATACGAATCATGCGATTCCTAATTTTTCTCAAATACTCAATAACACAACCTTTCTTGTTGATTGCTTTGATTTGCCTAGGCTATGGTTGTGGAAGTGTTCGTTTCCATTCTTTTTCTCGTCCAAAAATCTTTGAACTTAATAGAAAGATCACCAAACAAAACAAACACAAGCATACGAATCATGCGATTCCTAATGTTTCTCAAATTCTCAATAACACAACCTTTCTTATTGATTGGTTTGATTTGCCTAGGCTATGGTTGTGGAAGTACTGGTTTCCATTCTTTTTCTCGTCCAAAAATCTTTGAACTTAATAGAAAGATCACTAACAATACAAACACAAGCATACGAATCATGCGATTCCTAATGTTCCTCAAATACTCAATAACACAACCTTTCTTATTGATTGGTTTGATTTACCTAGGCTATGGTTGTGGAAGTGTTCGTTTGCATTCTTTTTCTCGTCCAAAAATCTTTGAACTTAATAGAAAGATCACCAAACAACACAAACAGAAGCATACGAATCATGCGATTCCTAATGTTTCTCAAATTCTCAATAACACAACCTTTCTTATTGATTGGTTTGATTTGCCTTGGATATGGTTTGGGAAGTGTTGGTTTCCATTCTTTTTCTCGTCCAAAAATCATTGAACTTAATATAAATATCACCAAACAACACAAACACAAGCATACGAATCATGCGATTCCTAATTTTTCTCAAATACTCAATAACACAACCTTTCGTATTGATTGGTTTGATTTGCCTAGGCTATGGTTGTGGAAGTGTTCGTTTCCATTCTTTTTCTCGTCCAAAAATCTTTGAACTTAATAGAAAGATCACCAAACAACACAAACACAAGCATATGAATCATGCGATTCCTAATGTTTCTCAAATTCTCAATAACACAACCTTTCTTATTGATTGGTTTGATTTGCCTAGGATATGGTTTGGGAAGTGTTGGTTTCCATTCTTTTTCTCGTCCAAAAATCTTTGAACTTAATAGAAAGATCACTAAACAACACAAACACAAGCATACGAATCATGCGATTCCTAATGTTCCTCAAGTACTCAATAACACAACTTTTCTTATTGATTGGTTTGATTTGCCTAGGATATGGTTTGTGAAGTGTTGGTTTCCATTCTTTTTCTCGTCCCAAAATCTTTGAACTTGATAGAAAGGTCACCAAACAACACAAACACAAGCATACGAATCATGCGATTCCTAATGCTTCTCAAATTCTCAATAACAAAACCTTTCTTATTGATTGGTTTGATTTTCCTAGGCTATGGTTTGGGAAGTATTGGTTTCCGTTATTTTTCTCGTCCAAAAATCTTTGAACTTAATAGAAAGATCACCAAACAACGCAAACACAAGCATACGAATCATGCGATTCCTAATTTTTCTCAAATACTCAATAACACAACCTTTCTTGTTGATTGCTTTGATTTGCCTAGGCTATGGTTGTGGAAGTGTTCGTTTCCATTCTTTTTCTCGTCCAAAAATCTTTGAACTTAATAGAAAGATCACCAAACAACACAAACACAAGCATACGAATCATGCGATTCCTAATGTTTCTCAAATACTCAATAACACAACCTTTCTTATTGATTGGTTTGATTTGCCTAGGCTATGGTTGTGGAAGTGTTCGTTTCCATTCTTTTTCTCGTCCAAAAATCTTTGAACTTAATAGAAAGATCACCAAACAACACAAACACAAGCATATGAATCATGCGATTCCTAATGTTTCTCAAATTCTCAATAACACAACCTTTCTTATTGATTGGTTTGATTTGCCTAGGATATGGTTTGGGAAGTGTTGGTTTCCATTCTTTTTCTCGTCCAAAAATCTTTGAACTTAATAGAAAGATCACCAAACAACACAAACACAAGCATACGAATCATGCGATTCCTAATGTTCCTCAAGTACTCAATAACACAACTTTTCTTATTGATTGGTTTGATTTGCCTAGGATATGGTTTGTGAAGTGTTGGTTTCCATTCTTTTTCTCGTCCCAAAATCTTTGAACTTGATAGAAAGGTCACTAAAGAACACAAACACAAGCATACGAATCATGCGATTCCTAATGTTTCTCAAATTCTCAATAACAAAATCTTTCTTATTGATTGGTTTGATTTTCCTAGGCTATGGTTTGGGAAGTATTGGTTTCCGTTATTTTTCTCGTCCAAAAATCTTTGAACTTAATAGAAAGATCACTAAACAACACAAACACAAGCATACGAATCATGCGATTCCTAATGTTTCTCAAATACTCAATAACACAACCTTTCTTATTGATTGGTTTGATTTGCCTAGGCTATGGTTGTGGAAGTGTTGGTTTCCATTCTTTTTCTCGTCCAAAAATCTTTGAACTTAATAGAAAGATCACCAAACAACACAAACACAAGCATATGAATCATGCGATTCCTAATGTTTCTCAAATTCTCAATAACACAACCTTTCTTATTGATTGGTTTGATTTGCCTAGGATATGGTTTGGGAAGTGTTGGTTTCCATTCTTTTTCTCGTCCAAAAATCTTTGAACTTAATAGAAAGATCACTAAACAACACAAACACAAGCATACGAATCATGCGATTCCTAATGTTCCTCAAGTACTCAATAACACAACTTTTCTTATTGATTGGTTTGATTTGCCTAGGATATGGTTTGTGAAGTGTTGGTTTCCATTCTTTTTCTCGTCCCAAAATCTTTGAACTTGATAGAAAGGTCACCAAACAACACAAACACAAGCATACGAATCATGCGATTCCTAATGTTTCTCAAATTCTCAATAACAAAACCTTTCTTATTGATTGGTTTGATTTTCCTAGGCTATGGTTTGGGAAGTATTGGTTTCCGTTATTTTTCTCGCCCAAAAATCTTTGAACTTAATAGAAAGATCACCAAACAACACAAACACAAGCATACGAATCATGCGATTCCTAATTTTTCTCAAATACTCAATAACACAACCTTTCTTGTTGATTGCTTTGATTTGCCTAGGCTATGGTTGTGGAAGTGTTCGTTTCCATTCTTTTTCTCGTCCAAAAATCTTTGAACTTAATAGAAAGATCACCAAACAAAACAAACACAAGCATACGAATCATGCGATTCCTAATGTTTCTCAAATTCTCAATAACACAACCTTTCTTATTGATTGGTTTGATTTGCCTAGGCTATGGTTGTGGAAGTACTGGTTTCCATTCTTTTTCTCGTCCAAAAATCTTTGAACTTAATAGAAAGATCACTAACAATACAAACACAAGCATACGAATCATGCGATTCCTAATGTTCCTCAAATACTCAATAACACAACCTTTCTTATTGATTGGTTTGATTTACCTAGGCTATGGTTGTGGAAGTGTTCGTTTGCATTCTTTTTCTCGTCCAAAAATCTTTGAACTTAATAGAAAGATCACCAAACAACACAAACAGAAGCATACGAATCATGCGATTCCTAATGTTTCTCAAATTCTCAATAACAAAACCTTTCTTATTGATTGGTTTGATTTTCCTAGGCTATGGTTTGGGAAGTATTGGTTTCCGTTATTTTTCTCGTCCAAAAATCTTTGAACTTAATAGAAAGATCACCAAACAACACAAACACAAGCATACGAATCATGCGATTCCTAATTTTTCTCAAATACTCAATAACACAACCTTTCTTGTTGATTGCTTTGATTTGCCTAGGATATGGTTGTGGAAGTGTTCGTTTCCATTCTTTTTCTCGTCCAAAAATCTTTGAACTTAATAGAAAGATCACCAAACAACACAAACACAAGCATACGAATCATGCGATTCCTAATGTTTCTCAAATTCTCAATAACACAACCTTTCTTATTGATTGGTTTGATTTGCCTAGGCTATGGTTGTGGAAGTGTTGGTTTCCATTCTTTTTCTCGTCCAAAAATCTTTGAACTTAAGATCACCAAACAACACAAACACAAGCATACGAATCATGCGATTCCTAATGTTTCTCAAATTCTCAATAACACAACCTTTCTTATTGATTGGTTTGATTTGCCTAGGCTATGGTTGTGGAAGTACTGGTTTCCATTCTTTTTTTCGTCCAAAAATCTTTGAACTTAATAGAAAGATCACCAACAATACAAACACAAGCATACGAATCATGCGATTCCTAATGTTCCTCAAATACTCAATAACACAACCTTTCTTATTGATTGGTTTGATTTGCCTAGGCTATGGTTGTGGAAGTGTTCGTTTGCATTCTTTTTCTCGTCCAAAAATCTTTGAACTTAATAGAAAGATCACCAAACAACACAAACAGAAGCATACGAATCATGCGATTCCTAATGTTTCTCAAATTCTCAATAACACAACCTTTCTTATTTGATTGGTTTGATTTGCCTAGGCTATGGTTGTGGAAGTATTGGTTTCCATTCTTTTTCTCGTCCAAAAATATTTGAACTTAATAGAACTTGATAGAAAGATTACCAAACAACACAAACACAAGCATACGAATCATGTGATTCCTAATGTTTCTCAAATTCTCAATAACACAACCTTTCTTATTGATTGGTTTGATTTGCCTTGGATATGGTTTGGGAAGTGTTGGTTTCCATTCTTTTTCTCGTCCAAAAATCATTGAACTTAATATAAATATCACCAAACAACACAAACACAAGCATACGAATCATGCGATTCCTAATGTTTCCCAAAATACTCAATAACACAACCTTTCTTATTGATTGGTTTGATCTGCCTAGGCTATGGTTGTGGAAGTGTTGGTTTCCATTATTTTGTCTCGTCCAAAAATCTTTGAACTTAATAGAAAGATCACCAAACAACACAAACACAAGCATACGAATCATGCGATTCCTAATTTTTCTCAAATACTCAATAACACAACCTTTCTTGTTGATTGCTTCGATTTGCCTAGGCTATGGTTGTGGAAGTGTTCGTTTCCATTCTTTTTCTCGTCCAAAAATCTTTGAACTTAATAGAAAGATCACCAAACAACACAAACACAAGCATACGAATCATGCGATTCCTAATGTTTCTCATATACTCAATAACACAACCTTTCTTATTGATTGGTTTGATTTGCCTAGGCTATGGTTGTGGAAGTGTTCGTTTCCATTCTTTTTCTCGTCCAAAAATCTTTGAACTTAATAGAAAGATCACCAAACAACACAAACACAAGCATATGAATCATGCGATTCCTAATGTTTCTCAAATTCTCAATAACACAACCTTTCTTATTGATTGGTTTGATTTGCCTAGGATATGGTTTGGGAAGTGTTGGTTTCCATTCTTTTTCTCGTCCAAAAATCTTTGAACTTAATAGAAAGATCACTAAACAACACAAACACAAGCATACGAATCATGCGATTCCTAATGTTCCTCAAGTACTCAATAACACAACTTTTCTTATTGATTGGTTTGATTTGCCTAGGATATGGTTTGTGAAGTGTTGGTTTCCATTCTTTTTCTCGTCCCAAAATCTTTGAACTTGATAGAAAGGTCACCAAACAACACAAACACAAGCATACGAATCATGCGATTCCTAATGTTTCTCAAATTCTCAATAACAAAACCTTTCTTATTGATTGGTTTGATTTTCCTAGGCTATGGTTTGGGAAGTATTGGTTTCCGTTATTTTTCTCGCCCAAAAATCTTTGAACTTAATAGAAAGATCACCAAACAACACAAACACAAGCATACGAATCATGCGATTCCTAATTTTTCTCAAATACTCAATAACACAACCTTTCTTGTTGATTGCTTTGATTTGCCTAGGCTATGGTTGTGGAAGTGTTCGTTTCCATTCTTTTTCTCGTCCAAAAATCTTTGAACTTAATAGAAAGATCACCAAACAACACAAACACAAGCATACGAATCATGCGATTCCTAATGTTTCTCAAATTCTCAATAACACAACCTTTCTTATTGATTGGTTTGATTTGCCTAGGCTATGGTTGTGGAAGTACTGGTTTCCATTCTTTTTCTCGTCCAAAAATCTTTGAACTTAATAGAAAGATCACTAACAATACAAACACAAGCATACGAATCATGCGATTCCTAATGTTCCTCAAATACTCAATAACACAACCTTTCTTATTGATTGGTTTGATTTACCTAGGCTATGGTTGTGGAAGTGTTCGTTTGCATTCTTTTTCTCGTCCAAAAATCTTTGAACTTAATAGAAAGATCACCAAACAACACAAACAGAAGCATACGAATCATGCGATTCCTAATGTTTCTCAAATTCTCAATAACACAACCTTTCTTATTTGATTGGTTTGATTTGCCTAGGCTATGGTTGTGGAAGTATTGGTTTCCATTCTTTTTCTCGTCCAAAAATATTTGAACTTAATAGAACTTGATAGAAAGATTACCAAACAACACAAACACAAGCATACGAATCATGTGATTCCTAATGTTTCTCAAATTCTCAATAACACAACCTTTCTTATTGATTGGTTTGATTTGCCTTGGATATGGTTTGGGAAGTGTTGGTTTCCATTCTTTTTCTCGTCCAAAAATCATTGAACTTAATATAAATATCACCAAACAACACAAACACAAGCATACGAATCATGCGATTCCTAATGTTTCCCAAAATACTCAATAACACAACCTTTCTTATTGATTGGTTTGATCTGCCTAGGCTATGGTTGTGGAAGTGTTGGTTTCCATTATTTTGTCTCGTCCAAAAATCTTTGAACTTAATAGAAAGATCACCAAACAACACAAACACAAGCATACGAATCATGCGATTCCTAATTTTTCTCAAATACTCAATAACACAACCTTTCTTGTTGATTGCTTCGATTTGCCTAGGCTATGGTTGTGGAAGTGTTCGTTTCCATTCTTTTTCTCGTCCAAAAATCTTTGAACTTAATAGAAAGTCAAACAACACAAACACAAGCATACGAATCATGCGATTCCTAATGTTTCTCAAATACTCAATAACACAACCTTTCTTATTGATTGGTTTGATTTGCCTAGGCTATGGTTGTGGAAGTGTTCGTTTCCATTCTTTTTCTCGTCCAAAAATCTTTGAACTTAATAGAAAGATCACCAAACAACACAAACACAAGCATATGAATCATGCGATTCCTAATGTTTCTCAAATTCTCAATAACACAACCTTTCTTATTGATTGGTTTGATTTGCCTAGGATATGGTTTGGGAAGTGTTGGTTTCCATTCTTTTTCTCGTCCAAAAATCTTTGAACTTAATAGAAAGATCACTAAACAACACAAACACAAGCATACGAATCATGCGATTCCTAATGTTCCTCAAGTACTCAATAACACAACTTTTCTTATTGATTGGTTTGATTTGCCTAGGATATGGTTTGTGAAGTGTTGGTTTCCATTCTTTTTCTCGTCCAAAAATCTTTGAACTTAATAGAAAGATCACTAAACAACACAAACACAAGCATACGAATCATGCGATTCCTAATGTTCCTCAAGTACTCAATAACACAACTTTTCTTATTGATTGGTTTGATTTGCCTAGGATATGGTTTGTGAAGTGTTGGTTTCCATTCTTTTTCTCGTCCCAAAATCTTTGAACTTGATAGAAAGGTCACCAAACAACACAAACACAAGCATACGGATCATGCGATTCCTAATGTTTCTCAAATTCTCAATAACAAAACCTTTCTTATTGATTGGTTTGATTTTCCTAGGCTATGGTTTGGGAAGTATTGGTTTCCGTTATTTTTCTCGCCCAAAAATCTTTGAACTTAATAGAAAGATCACCAAACAACACAAACACAAGCATACGAATCATGCGATTCCTAATTTTTCTCCAATACTCAATAACACAACCTTTCTTGTTGATTGCTTTGATTTGCCTAGGCTATGGTTGTGGAAGTGTTCGTTTCCATTCTTTTTCTCGTCCAAAAATCTTTGAACTTAATAGAAAGATCACCAAACAACACAAACACAAGCATACGAATCATGCGATTCCTAATGTTTCTCAAATTCTCAATAACACAACCTTTCTTATTGATTGGTTTGATTTGCCTAGGCTATGGTTGTGGAAGTACTGGTTTCCATTCTTTTTCTCGTCCAAAAATCTTTGAACTTAATAGAAAGATCACTAACAATACAAACACAAGCATACGAATCATGCGATTCCTAATGTTCCTCAAATACTCAATAACACAACCTTTCTTATTGATTGGTTTGATTTACCTAGGCTATGGTTGTGGAAGTGTTCGTTTGCATTCTTTTTCTCGTCCAAAAATCTTTGAACTTAATAGAAAGATCACCAAACAACACAAACAGAAGCATACGAATCATGCGATTCCTAATGTTTCTCAAATTCTCAATAACACAACCTTTCTTATTTGATTGGTTTGATTTGCCTTGGCTATGGTTGTGGAAGTATTGGTTTCCATTCTTTTTCTCGTCCAAAAATATTTGAACTTAATAGAACTTGATAGAAAGATTACCAAACAACACAAACACAAGCATACGAATCATGTGATTCCTAATGTTTCTCAAATTCTCAATAACACAACCTTTCTTATTGATTGGTTTGATTTGCCTTGGATATGGTTTGGGAAGTGTTGGTTTCCATTCTTTTTCTCGTCCAAAAATCATTGAACTTAATATAAATATCACCAAACAACACAAACACAAGCATACGAATCATGCGATTCCTAATGTTTCCCAAAATACTCAATAACACAACCTTTCTTATTGATTGGTTTGATCTGCCTAGGCTATGGTTGTGGAAGTGTTGGTTTCCATTATTTTGTCTCGTCCAAAAATCTTTGAACTTAATAGAAAGATCACCAAACAACACAAACACAAGCATACGAATCATGCGATTCCTAATTTTTCTCAAATACTCAATAACACAACCTTTCTTGTTGATTGCTTTGATTTGCCTAGGCTATGGTTGTGGAAGTGTTCGTTTCCATTCTTTTTCTCGTCCAAAAATCTTTGAACTTAATAGAAAGATCACCAAACAACACAAACACAAGCATACGAATCATGCGATTCCTAATGTTTCTCAAATACTCAATAACACAACCTTTCTTATTGATTGGTTTGATTTGCCTAGGCTATGGTTGTGGAAGTGTTCGTTTCCATTCTTTTTCTCGTCCAAAAATCTTTGAACTTAATAGAAAGATCACCAAACAACACAAACACAAGCATATGAATCATGCGATTCCTAATGTTTCTCAAATTCTCAATAAAACAACCTTTCTTATTGATTGGTTTGATTTGCCTAGGATATGGTTTGGGAAGTGTTGGTTTCCATTCTTTTTCTCGTCCAAAAATCTTTGAACTTAATAGAAAGATCACTAAACAACACAAACACAAGCATACGAATCATGCGATTCCAAATGTTCCTCAAGTACTCAATAACACAACTTTTCTTATTGATTGGTTTGATTTGCCTAGGATATGGTTTGTGAAGTGTTGGTTTCCATTCTTTTTCTCGTCCCAAAATCTTTGAACTTGATAGAAAGGTCACCAAACAACACAAACACAAGCATACGAATCATGCGATTCCTAATGTTTCTCAAATTCTCAATAACAAAACCTTTCTTATTGATTGGTTTGATTTTCCTAGGCTATGGTTTGGGAAGTATTGGTTTCCGTTATTTTTCTCGCCCAAAAATCTTTGAACTTAATAGAAAGATCACCAAACAACAAAAACACAAGCATACGAATCATGCGATTCCTAATTTTTCTCAAATACTCAATAACACAACCTTTCTTGTTGATTGCTTTGATTTGCCTAGGCTATGGTTGTGGAAGTGTTCGTTTCCATTCTTTTTCTCGTCCAAAAATCTTTGAACTTAATAGAAAGATCACCAAACAACACAAACACAAGCATACGAATCATGCGATTCCTAATGTTTCTCAAATACTCAATAACACAACCTTTCTTATTGATTGGTTTGATTTGCCTAGGCTATGGTTGTGGAAGTGTTCGTTTCCATTCTTTTTCTCGACCAAAAATCTTTGAACTTAATAGAAAGATCACCAAACAACACAAACACAAGCATATGAATCATGCGATTCCTAATGTTTCTCAAATTCTCAATAACACAACCTTTCTTATTGATTGGTTTGATTTGCCTAGGATATGGTTTGGGAAGTGTTGGTTTCAATTCTTTTTCTCGTCCAAAAATCTTTGAACTTAATAGAAAGATCACTAAACAACACAAACACAAGCATACGAATCATGCGATTCCTAATGTTCCTCAAGTACTCAATAACACAACTTTTCTTATTGATTGGTTTGATTTGCCTAGGATATGGTTTGTGAAGTGTTGGTTTCCATTCTTTTTCTCGTCCCAAAATCTTTGAACTTGATAGAAAGGTCACCAAACAACACAAACACAAGCATACGGATCATGCGATTCCTAATGTTTCTCAAATTCTCAATAACAAAACCTTTCTTATTGATTGGTTTGATTTTCCTAGGCTATGGTTTGGGAAGTATTGGTTTCCGTTATTTTTCTCGCCCAAAAATCTTTGAACTTAATAGAAAGATCACCAAACAACACAAACACAAGCATACGAATCATGCGATTCCAAATTTTTCTCCAATTCTCAATAACACAACCTTTCTTATTGATTGGTTTGATTTGCCTTGGATATGGTTTGGGAAGTGTTGGTTTCCATTCTTTTTCTCGTCCAAAAATCATTGAACTTAATATAAATATCACCAAACAACACAAACACAAGCATACGAATCATGCGATTCCTAATGTTTCCCAAAATACTCAATAACACAACCTTTCTTATTGATTGGTTTGATCTGCCTAGGCTATGGTTGTGGAAGTGTTGGTTTCCATTATTTTGTCTCGTCCAAAAATCTTTGAACTTAATAGAAAGATCACCAAACAACACAAACACAAGCATACGAATCATGCGATTCCTAATTTTTCTCAAATACTCAATAACACAACCTTTCTTGTTGATTGCTTTGATTTGCCTAGGCTATGGTTGTGGAAGTGTTCGTTTCCATTCTTTTTCTCGTCCAAAAATCTTTGAACTTAATAGAAAGATCACCAAACAACACAAACACAAGCATACGAATCATGCGATTCCTAATGTTTCTCAAATACTCAATAACACAACCTTTCTTATTGATTGGTTTGATTTGCCTAGGCTATGGTTGTGGAAGTGTTCGTTTCCATTCTTTTTCTCGTCCAAAAATCTTTGAACTTAATAGAAAGATCACCAAACAACACAAACACAAGCATATGAATCATGCGATTCCTAATGTTTCTCAAATTCTCAATAACACAACCTTTCTTATTGATTGGTTTGATTTGCCTAGGATATGGTTTGGGAAGTGTTGGTTTCCATTCTTTTTCTCGTCCAAAAATCTTTGAACTTAATAGAAAGATCACTAAACAACACAAACACAAGCATACGAATCATGCGATTCCTAATGTTCCTCAAGTACTCAATAACACAACTTTTCTTATTGATTGGTTTGATTTGCCTAGGATATGGTTTGTGAAGTGTTGGTTTCCATTCTTTTTCTCGTCCCAAAATCTTTGAACTTGATAGAAAGGTCACCAAACAACACAAACACAAGCATACGAATCATGCGATTCCTAATGTTTCTCAAATTCTCAATAACAAAACCTTTCTTATTGATTGGTTTGATTTTCCTAGGCTATGGTTTGGGAAGTATTGGTTTCCGTTATTTTTCTCGCCCAAAAATCTTTGAACTTAATAGAAAGATCACCAAACAACACAAACACAAGCATACGAATCATGCGATTCCTAATTTTTCTCAAATACTCAATAACACAACCTTTCTTGTTGATTGCTTTGATTTGCCTAGGCTATGGTTGTGGAAGTGTTCGTTTGCATTCTTTTTCTCGTCCAAAAATCTTTGAACTTAATAGAAAGATCACCAAACAACACAAACAGAAGCATACGAATCATGCGATTCCTAATGTTTCTCAAATTCTCAATAACACAACCTTTCTTATTTGATTGGTTTGATTTGCCTAGGCTATGGTTGTGGAAGTATTGGTTTCCATTCTTTTTCTCGTCCAAAAATATTTGAACTTAATAGAACTTGATAGAAAGATTACCAAACAACACAAACACAAGCATACGAATCATGTGATTCCTAATGTTTCTCAAATTCTCAATAACACAACCTTTCTTATTGATTGGTTTGATTTGCCTTGGATATGGTTTGGGAAGTGTTGGTTTCCATTCTTTTTCTCGTCCAAAAATCATTGAACTTAATATAAATATCACCAAACAACACAAACACAAGCATACGAATCATGCGATTCCTAATGTTTCCCAAAATACTCAATAACACAACCTTTCTTATTGATTGGTTTGATCTGCCTAGGCTATGGTTGTGGAAGTGTTGGTTTCCATTATTTTGTCTCGTCCAAAAATCTTTGAACTTAATAGAAAGATCACCAAACAACACAAACACAAGCATACGAATCATGCGATTCCTAATTTTTCTCAAATACTCAATAACACAACCTTTCTTGTTGATTGCTTTGATTTGCCTAGGCTATGGTTGTGGAAGTGTTCGTTTCCATTCTTTTTCTCGTCCAAAAATCTTTGAACTTAATAGAAAGATCACCAAACAACACAAACACAAGCATACGAATCATGCGATTCCTAATGTTTCTCAAATACTCAATAACACAACCTTTCTTATTGATTGGTTTGATTTGCCTAGGCTATGGTTGTGGAAGTGTTCGTTTCCATTCTTTTTCTCGTCCAAAAATCTTTGAACTTAATAGAAAGATCACCAAACAACACAAACACAAGCATATGAATCATGCGATTCCTAATGTTTCTCAAATTCTCAATAACACAACCTTTCTTATTGATTGGTTTGATTTGCCTAGGATATGGTTTGGGAAGTGTTGGTTTCCATTCTTTTTCTCGTCCAAAAATCTTTGAACTTAATAGAAAGATCACTAAACAACACAAACACAAGCATACGAATCATGCGATTCCAAATGTTCCTCAAGTACTCAATAACACAACTTTTCTTATTGATTGGTTTGATTTGCCTAGGATATGGTTTGTGAAGTGTTGGTTTCCATTCTTTTTCTCATCCCAAAATCTTTGAACTTGATAGAAAGGTCACCAAACAACACAAACACAAGCATACGAATCATGCGATTCCTAATGTTTCTCAAATTCTCAATAACAAAACCTTTCTTATTGATTGGTTTGATTTTCCTAGGCTATGGTTTTGGAAGTATTGGTTTCCGTTATTTTTCTCGCCCAAAAATCTTTGAACTTAATAGAAAGATCACCAAACAACACAAACACAAGCATACGAATCATGCGATTCCTAATTTTTCTCAAATACTCAATAACACAACCTTTCTTGTTGATTGCTTTGATTTGCCTAGGCTATGTTTGTGGAAGTGTTCGTTTCCATTCTTTTTCTCGTCCAAAAATCTTTGAACTTAATAGAAAGATCACCAAACAACACAAACACAAGCATACGAATCATGCGATTCCTAATGTTTCTCAAATACTCAATAACACAACCTTTCTTATTGATTGGTTTGATTTGCCTAGGCTATGGTTGTGGAAGTGTTCGTTTCCATTCTTTTTCTCGACCAAAAATCTTTGAACTTAATAGAAAGATCACCAAACAACACAAACACAAGCATATGAATCATGCGATTCCTAATGTTTCTCAAATTCTCAATAACACAACCTTTCTTATTGATTGGTTTGATTTGCCTAGGATATGGTTTGGGAAGTGTTGGTTTCAATTCTTTTTCTCGTCCAAAAATCTTTGAACTTAATAGAAAGATCACTAAACAACACAAACACAAGCATACGAATCATGCGATTCCTAATGTTCCTCAAGTACTCAATAACACAACTTTTCTTATTGATTGGTTTGATTTGCCTAGGATATGGTTTGTGAAGTGTTGGTTTCCATTCTTTTTCTCGTCCCAAAATCTTTGAACTTGATAGAAAGGTCACCAAACAACACAAACACAAGCATACAGATCATGCGATTCCTAATGTTTCTCAAATTCTCAATAACAAAACCTTTCTTATTGATTGGTTTGATTTTCCTAGGCTATGGTTTGGGAAGTATTGGTTTCCGTTATTTTTCTCGCCCAAAAATCTTTGAACTTAATAGAAAGATCACCAAACAACACAAACACAAGCATACGAATCATGCGATTCCAAAATTTTCTCCAATTCTCAATAACACAACCTTTCTTATTGATTGGTTTGATTTGCCTTGGATATGGTTTGGGAAGTGTTGGTTTCCATTCTTTTTCTCGTCCAAAAATCTTTGAACTTAATAGAAAGATCACCAAACAACACAAACACAAGCATACGAATCATGCGATTCCTAATTTTTCTCAAATACTCAATAACACAACCTTTCTTGTTGATTGCTTTGATTTGCCTAGGCTATGGTTGTGGAAGTGTTCGTTTCCATTCTTTTTCTCGTCCAAAAATCTTTGAACTTAATAGAAAGATCACCAAACAACACAAACACAAGCATACGAATCATGCGATTCCTAATGTTTCTCAAATACTCAATAACACAACCTTTCTTATTGATTGGTTTGATTTGCCTAGGCTATGGTTGTGGAAGTGTTCGTTTCCATTCTTTTTCTCGTCCAAAAATCTTTGAACTTAATAGAAAGATCACCAAACAACACAAACACAAGCATATGAATCATGCGATTCCTAATGTTTCTCAAATTCTCAATAACACAACCTTTCTTATTGATTGGTTTGATTTGCCTAGGATATGGTTTGGGAAGTGTTGGTTTCCATTCTTTTTCTCGTCCAAAAATCTTTGAACTTAATAGAAAGATCACTAAACAACACAAACACAAGCATACGAATCATGCGATTCCTAATGTTCCTCAAGTACTCAATAACACAACTTTTCTTATTGATTGGTTTGATTTGCCTAGGATATGGTTTGTGAAGTGTTGGTTTCCATTCTTTTTCTCGTCCCAAAATCTTTGAACTTGATAGAAAGGTCACCAAACAACACAAACACAAGCATACGAATCATGCGATTCCTAATGTTTCTCAAATTCTCAATAACAAAACCTTTCTTATTGATTGGTTTGATTTTCCTAGGCTATGGTTTGGGAAGTATTGGTTTCCGTTATTTTTCTCGCCCAAAAATCTTTGAACTTAATAGAAAGATCACCAAACAACACAAACACAAGCATACGAATCATGCGATTCCTAATTTTTCTCAAATACTCAATAACACAACCTTTCTTGTTGATTGCTTTGATTTGCCTAGGCTATGGTTGTGGAAGTGTTCGTTTCCATTCTTTTTCTCGTCCAAAAATCTTTGAACTTAATAGAAAGATCACCAAACAACACAAACACAAGCATACGAATCATGCGATTCCTAATGTTTCTCAAATACTCAATAACACAACCTTTCTTATTGATTGGTTTGATTTGCCTAGGCTATGGTTGTGGAAGTGTTCGTTTCCATTCTTTTTCTCGACCAAAAATCTTTGAACTTAATAGAAAGATCACCAAACAACACAAACACAAGCATATGAATCATGCGATTCCTAATGTTTCTCAAATTCTCAATAACACAACCTTTCTTATTGATTGGTTTGATTTGCCTAGGATATGGTTTGGGAAGTGTTGGTTTCAATTCTTTTTCTCGTCCAAAAATCTTTGAACTTAATAGAAAGATCACTAAACAACACAAACACAAGCATACGAATCATGCGATTCCTAATGTTCCTCAAGTACTCAATAACACAACTTTTCTTATTGATTGGTTTGATTTGCCTAGGATATGGTTTGTGAAGTGTTGGTTTCCATTCTTTTTCTCGTCCCAAAATCTTTGAACTTGATAGAAAGGTCACCAAACAACACAAACACAAGCATACGGATCATGCGATTCCTAATGTTTCTCAAATTCTCAATAACAAAACCTTTCTTATTGATTGGTTTGATTTTCCTAGGCTATGGTTTGGGAAGTATTGGTTTCCGTTATTTTTCTCGCCCAAAAATCTTTGAACTTAATAGAAAGATCACCAAACAACACAAACACAAGCATACGAATCATGCGATTCCTAATTTTTCTCCAATACTCAATAACACAACCTTTCTTGTTGATTGCTTTGATTTGCCTAGGCTATGGTTGTGGAAGTGTTCGTTTCCATTCTTTTTCTCGTCCAAAAATCTTTGAACTTAATAGAAAGATCACCAAACAACACAAACACAAGCATACGAATCATGCGATTCCTAATGTTTCTCAAATTCTCAATAACACAACCTTTCTTATTGATTGGTTTGATTTGCCTAGGCTATGGTTGTGGAAGTACTGGTTTCCATTCTTTTTCTCGTCCAAAAATCTTTGAACTTAATAGAAAGATCACTAACAATACAAACACAAGCATACGAATCATGCGATTCCTACTGTTCCTCAAATACTCAATAACACAACCTTTCTTATTGATTGGTTTGATTTACCTAGGCTATGGTTGTGGAAGTGTTCGTTTGCATTCTTTTTCTCGTCCAAAAATCTTTGAACTTAATAGAAAGATCACCAAACAACACAAACAGAAGCATACGAATCATGCGATTCCTAATGTTTCTCAAATTCTCAATAACACAACCTTTCTTATTTGATTGGTTTGATTTGCCTAGGCTATGGTTGTGGAAGTATTGGTTTCCATTCTTTTTCTCGTCCAAAAATATTTGAACTTAATAGAACTTGATAGAAAGATTACCAAACAACACAAACACAAGCATACGAATCATGTGATTCCTAATGTTTCTCAAATTCTCAATAACACAACCTTTCTTATTGATTGGTTTGATTTGCCTTGGATATGGTTTGGGAAGTGTTGGTTTCCATTCTTTTTCTCGTCCAAAAATCATTGAACTTAATATAAATATCACCAAACAACACAAACACAAGCATACGAATCATGCGATTCCTAATGTTTCCCAAAATACTCAATAACACAACCTTTCTTATTGATTGGTTTGATCTGCCTAGGCTATGGTTGTGGAAGTGTTGGTTTCCATTATTTTGTCTCGTCCAAAAATCTTTGAACTTAATAGAAAGATCACCAAACAACACAAACACAAGCATACGAATCATGCGATTCCTAATTTTTCTCAAATACTCAATAACACAACCTTTCTTGTTGATTGCTTTGATTTGCCTAGGCTATGGTTGTGGAAGTGTTCGTTTCCATTCTTTTTCTCGTCCAAAAATCTTTGAACTTAATAGAAAGATCACCAAACAACACAAACACAAGCATACGAATCATGCGATTCCTAATGTTTCTCAAATACTCAATAACACAACCTTTCTTATTGATTGGTTTGATTTGCCTAGGCTATGGTTGTGGAAGTGTTCGTTTCCATTCTTTTTCTCGTCCAAAAATCTTTGAACTTAATAGAAAGATCACCAAACAACACAAACACAAGCATATGAATCATGCGATTCCTAATGTTTCTCAAATTCTCAATAACACAACCTTTCTTATTGATTGGTTTGATTTGCCTAGGATATGGTTTGGGAGGTGTTGGTTTCCATTCTTTTTCTCGTCCAAAAATCTTTGAACTTAATAGAAAGATCACTAAACAACACAAACACAAGCATACGAATCATGCGATTCCTAATGTTCCTCAAGTACTCAATAACACAACTTTTCTTATTGATTGGTTTGATTTGCCTAGGATATGGTTTGTGAAGTGTTGGTTTCCATTCTTTTTCTCGTCCCAAAATCTTTGAACTTGATAGAAAGGTCACCAAATAACACAAACACAAGCATACGAATCATGCGATTCCTAATGTTTCTCAAATTCTCAATAACAAAACCTTTCTTATTGATTGGTTTGATTTTCCTAGGCTATGGTTTGGGAAGTATTGGTTTCCGTTATTTTTCTCGCCCAAAAATCTTTGAACTTAATAGAAAGATCACCAAACAACACAAACACAAGCATACGAATCATGCGATTCCTAATTTTTCTCAAATACTCAATAACACAACCTTTCTTGTTGATTGCTTTGATTTGCCTAGGCTATGGTTGTGGAAGTGTTCGTTTCCATTCTTTTTCTCGTCCAAAAATCTTTGAACTTAATAGAAAGATCACCAAACAACACAAACACAAGCATACGAATCATGCGATTCCTAATGTTTCTCAAATTCTCAATAACACAACCTTTCTTATTGATTGGTTTGATTTGCCTAGGCTATGGTTGTGGAAGTACTGGTTTCCATTCTTTTTCTCGTCCAAAAATCTTTGAACTTAATAGAAAGATCACTAACAATACAAACACAAGCATACGAATCATGCGATTCCTAATGTTCCTCAAATACTCAATAACACAACCTTTCTTATTGATTGGTTTGATTTACCTAGGCTATGGTTGTGGAAGTGTTCGTTTGCATTCTTTTTCTCGTCCAAAAATCTTTGAACTTAATAGAAAGATCACCAAACAACACAAACAGAAGCATACGAATCATGCGATTCCTAATGTTTCTCAAATTCTCAATAACACAACCTTTCTTATTTGATTGGTTTGATTTGCCTAGGCTATGGTTGTGGAAGTATTGGTTTCCATTATTTTTCTCGTCCAAAAATATTTGAACTTAATAGAACTTGATAGAAAGATTACCAAACAACACAAACACAAGCATACGAATCATGTGATTCCTAATGTTTCTCAAATTCTCAATAACACAACCTTTCTTATTGCAGTTTGATTTGCCTTGGATATAGTTTGGGAAGTGTTGGTTTGCATTCTTTTTCTCGTCCAAAAATCATTGAACTTAATATAAATATCACCAAACAACACAAACACAAGCATACGAATCATGCGATTCCTAATGTTTCCCAAAATACTCAATAACACAACCTTTCTTATTGATTGGTTTGATCTGCCTAGGCTATGGTTGTGGAAGTGTTGGTTTCCATTATTTTGTCTCGTCCAAAAATCTTTGAACTTAATAGAAAGATCACCAAACAACACAAACACAAGCATACGAATCATGCGATTCCTAATTTTTCTCAAATACTCAATAACACAACCTTTCTTGTTGATTGCTTTGATTTGCCTAGGCTATGGTTGTGGAAGTGTTCGTTTCCATTCTTTTTCTCGTCCAAAAATCTTTGAACTTAATAGAAAGATCACAAAACAACACAAACACAAGCATACGAATCATGCGATTCCTAATGTTTCTCAAATACTCAATAACACAACCTTTCTTATTGATTGGTTTGATTTGCCTAGGCTATGGTTGTGGAAGTGTTCATTTCCATTCTTTTTCTCGTCCAAAAATCTTTGAACTTAATAGAAAGATCACCAAACAACACAAACACAAGCATACGAATCATGCGATTCGTAATGTTTCTCAAATTCTCAATAACACAACCTTTCTTATTGATTGGTTTGATTTGCCTAGGATATGGTTTGGGAAGTGTTGGTTTCCATTCTTTTTCTCGTCCCAAAATCTTTGAACTTAATAGAAAGATCACTAAACAACACAAACACAAGCATACGAATCATGCGATTCCTAATGTTCCTCAAGTACTCAATAACACAACTTTTCTTATTGATTGGTTTGATTTGCCTAGGATATGGTTTGTGAAGTGTCGGTTTCCATTCTTTTTCTCGTCCCAAAATCTTTGAACTTGATAGAAAGGTCACCAAACAACACAAACACAAGCATACGAATCATGCGATTCCTAATGCTTCTCAAATTCTCAATAACAAAACCTTTCTTATTGATTGGTTTGATTTTCCTAGGCTATTGTTTGGGAAGTATTGGTTTCCGTTATTTTTCTCGTCCAAAAATCTTTGAACTTAATAGAAAGATCACCAAACAACACAAACACAAGCATACGAATTATGCGATTCCTAATTTTTCTCAAATACTCAATAACACAACCTTTCTTGTTGATTGCTTTGATTTGCCTAGGCTATGGTTGTGGAAGTGTTCGTTTCCATTCTTTTTCTCGTCCAAAAATCTTTGAACTTAATAGAAAGATCACCAAACAACACAAACACAAGCATACGAATCATGCGATTCCTAATGTTTCTCAAATTCTCAATAACACAACCTTTCTTATTGATTGGTTTGATTTGCCTAGGCTATGGTTGTGGAAGTGTTGGTTTGCATTCTTTTTCTCGTCCAAAAATCTTTGAACTTAATAGAAAGATCACCAAACAACACAAACACAAGCATACGAATCATGCGATTCCTAATGTTTCTCAAATTCTCAATAACACAACCTTTCTTATTGATTGGTTTGATTTGCCTAGGCTATGGTTGTGGAAGTACTGGTTTCCATTCTTTTTCTCGTCCAAAAATCTTTGAACTTAATAGAAAGATCACCAACAATACAAACACAAGCATACGAATCATGCGATTCCTAATGTTCCTCAAATACTCAATAACACAACCTTTCTTATTGATTGGTTTGATTTGCCTAGGATATGGTTGTGGAAGTGTTCGTTTGCATTGTTTTTCTCGTCCAAAAATCTTTGAACTTAATAGAAAGATCACCAAACAACACAAACAGAAGCATACGAATCATGCGATTCCTAATGTTTCTCAAATTCTCAATAACACAACCTTTCTTATTTGATTGGTTTGATTTGCCTAGGCTATGGTTGTGGAAGTATTGGTTTCCATTCTTTTTCTCGTCCAAAAATATTTGAACTTAATAGAACTTGATAGAAAGATTACCAAACAACACAAACACAAGCATACGAATCATGTGATTCCTAATGTTTCTCAAATTCTCAATAACACAACCTTTCTTATTGATTGGTTTGATTTGCCTTGGATATAGTTTGGGAAGTGTTGGTTTCCATTCTTTTTCTCGTCCAAAAATCATTGAACTTAATATAAATATCACCAAACAACACAAACACAAGCATACGAATCATGCGATTCCTAATGTTTCCCAAAATACTCAACAACACAACCTTTCTTATTGATTGGTTTGATCTGCCTAGGCTATGGTTGTGGAAGTGTTGGTTTCCATTATTTTGTCTCGTCCAAAAATCTTTGAACTTAATAGAAAGATCACCAAACAACACAAACACAAGCATACGAATCATGCGATTCCTAATTTTTCTCAAATACTCAATAACACAACCTTTCTTGTTGATTGCTTTGATTTGCCTAGGCTATGGTTGTGGAAGTGTTCGTTTCCATTCTTTTTCTCGTCCAAAAATCTTTGAACTTAATAGAAAGATCACCAAACAACACAAACACAAGCATACGAATCATGCGATTCCTAATGTTTCTCAAATACTCAATAACACAACCTTTCTTATTGATTGGTTTGATTTGCCTAGGCTATGGTTGTGGAAGTGTTCGTTTCCATTCTTTTTCTCGTCCAAAAATCTTTGAACTTAATAGAAAGATCACCAAACAACACAAACACAAGCATATGAATCATGCGATTCCTAATGTTTCTCAAATTCTCAATAACACAACCTTTCTTATTGATTGGTTTGATTTGCCTAGGATATGGTTTGGGAAGTGTTGGTTTCCATTCTTTTTCTCGTCCAAAAATCTTTGAACTTAATAGAAAGATCACTAAACAACACAAACACAAGCATACGAATCATGCGATTCCTAATGTTCCTCAAGTACTCAATAACACAACTTTTCTTATTGATTGGTTTGATTTGCCTAGGATATGGTTTGTGAAGTGTTGGTTTCCATTCTTTTTCTCGTCCCAAAATCTTTGAACTTGATAGAAAGGTCACCAAACAACACAAACACAAGCATACGAATCATGCGATTCCTAATGCTTCTCAAATTCTCAATAACAAAACCTTTCTTATTGATTGGTTTGATTTTCCTAGGCTATGGTTTGGGAAGTATTGGTTTCCGTTATTTTTCTCGTCCAAAAATCTTTGAACTTAATAGAAAGATCACCAAACTACACAAACACAAGCATACGAATCATGCGATTCCTAATTTTTCTCAAATACTCAATAACACAACCTTTCTTGTTGATTGCTTTGATTTGCCTAGGCTATGGTTGTGGAAGTGTTCGTTTCCATTCTTTTTCTCGTCCAAAAATCTTTGAACTTAATAGAAAGATCACCAAACAACACAAACACAAGCATACGAATCATGCGATTCCTAATGTTTCTCAAATTCTCAATAACACAACCTTTCTTATTGATTGGTTTGATTTGCCTAGGCTATGGTTGTGGAAGTACTGGTTTCCATTCTTTTTCTCGTCCAAAAATCTTTGAACTTAATAGAAAGATCACTAACAATACAAACACAAGCATACGAATCATGCGATTCCTACTGTTCCTCAAATACTCAATAACACAACCTTTCTTATTGATTGGTTTGATTTACCTAGGCTATGGTTGTGGAAGTGTTCGTTTGCATTCTTTTTCTCGTCCAAAAATCTTTGAACTTAATAGAAAGATCACCAAACAACACAAACAGAAGCATACGAATCATGCGATTCCTAATGTTTCTCAAATTCTCAATAACACAACCTTTCTTATTTGATTGGTTTGATTTGCCTAGGCTATGGTTGTGGAAGTATTGGTTTCCATTCTTTTTCTCGTCCAAAAATATTTGAACTTAATAGAACTTGATAGAAAGATTACCAAACAACACAAACACAAGCATACGAATCATGTGATTCCTAATGTTTCTCAAATTCTCAATAACACAACCTTTCTTATTGATTGGTTTGATTTGCCTTGGATATGGTTTGGGAAGTGTTGGTTTCCATTCTTTTTCTCGTCCAAAAATCATTGAACTTAATATAAATATCACCAAACAACACAAACACAAGCATACGAATCATGCGATTCCTAATGTTTCCCAAAATACTCAATAACACAACCTTTCTTATTGATTGGTTTGATCTGCCTAGGCTATGGTTGTGGAAGTGTTGGTTTCCATTATTTTGTCTCGTCCAAAAATCTTTGAACTTAATAGAAAGATCACCAAACAACACAAACACAAGCATACGAATCATGCGATTCCTAATTTTTCTCAAATACTCAATAACACAACCTTTCTTGTTGATTGCTTTGATGTGCCTAGGCTATGGTTGTGGAAGTGTTCGTTTCCATTCTTTTTCTCGTCCAAAAATCTTTGAACTTAATAGAAAGATCACCAAACAACACAAACACAAGCATACGAATCATGCGATTCCTAATGTTTCTCAAATACTCAATAACACAACCTTTCTTATTGATTGGTTTGATTTGCCTAGGCTATGGTTGTGGAAGTGTTCGTTTCCATTCTTTTTCTCGTCCAAAAATCTTTGAACTTAATAGAAAGATCACCAAACAACACAAACACAAGCATATGAATCATGCGATTCCTAATGTTTCTCAAATTCTCAATAACACAACCTTTCTTATTGATTGGTTTGATTTGCCTAGGATATGGTTTGGGAGGTGTTGGTTTCCATTCTTTTTCTCGTCCAAAAATCTTTGAACTTAATAGAAAGATCACTAAACAACACAAACACAAGCATACGAATCATGCGATTCCTAATGTTCCTCAAGTACTCAATAACACAACTTTTCTTATTGATTGGTTTGATTTGCCTAGGATATGGTTTGTGAAGTGTTGGTTTCCATTCTTTTTCTCGTCCCAAAATCTTTGAACTTGATAGAAAGGTCACCAAATAACACAAACACAAGCATACGAATCATGCGATTCCTAATGTTTCTCAAATTCTCAATAACAAAACCTTTCTTATTGATTGGTTTGATTTTCCTAGGCTATGGTTTGGGAAGTATTGGTTTCCGTTATTTTTCTCGCCCAAAAATCTTTGAACTTAATAGAAAGATCACCAAACAACACAAACACAAGCATACGAATCATGCGATTCCTAATTTTTCTCAAATACTCAATAACACAACCTTTCTTGTTGATTGCTTTGATTTGCCTAGACTATGGTTGTGGAAGTGTTCGTTTCCATTCTTTTTCTCGTCCAAAAATCTTTGAACTTAATAGAAAGATCACCAAACAACACAAACACAAGCATACGAATCATGCGATTCCTAATGTTTCTCAAATTCTCAATAACACAACCTTTCTTATTGATTGGTTTGATTTGCCTAGGCTATGGTTGTGGAAGTACTGGTTTCCATTCTTTTTCTCGTCCAAAAATCTTTGAACTTAATAGAAAGATCACTAACAATACAAACACAAGCATACGAATCATGCGATTCCTAATGTTCCTCAAATACTCAATAACACAACCTTTCTTATTGATTGGTTTGATTTACCTAGGCTATGGTTGTGGAAGTGTTCGTTTGCATTCTTTTTCTCGTCCAAAAATCTTTGAACTTAATAGAAAGATCACCAAACAACACAAACAGAAGCATACGAATCATGCGATTCCTAATGTTTCTCAAATTCTCAATAACACAACCTTTCTTATTTGATTGGTTTGATTTGCCTAGGCTATGGTTGTGGAAGTATTGGTTTCCATTATTTTTCTCGTCCAAAAATATTTGAACTTAATAGAACTTGATAGAAAGATTACCAAACAACACAAACACAAGCATACGAATCATGTGATTCCTAATGTTTCTCAAATTCTCAATAACACAACCTTTCTTATTGCAGTTTGATTTGCCTTGGATATAGTTTGGGAAGTGTTGGTTTGCATTCTTTTTCTCGTCCAAAAATCATTGAACTTAATATAAATATCACCAAACAACACAAACACAAGCATACGAATCATGCGATTCCTAATGTTTCCCAAAATACTCAATAACACAACCTTTCTTATTGATTGGTTTGATCTGCCTAGGCTATGGTTGTGGAAGTGTTGGTTTCCATTATTTTGTCTCGTCCAAAAATCTTTGAACTTAATAGAAAGATCACCAAACAACACAAACACAAGCATACGAATCATGCGATTCCTAATTTTTCTCAAATACTCAATAACACAACCTTTCTTGTTGATTGCTTTGATTTGCCTAGGCTATGGTTGTGGAAGTGTTCGTTTCCATTCTTTTTCTCGTCCAAAAATCTTTGAACTTAATAGAAAGATCACAAAACAACACAAACACAAGCATACGAATCATGCGATTCCTAATGTTTCTCAAATACTCAATAACACAACCTTTCTTATTGATTGGTTTGATTTGCCTAGGCTATGGTTGTGGAAGTGTTCATTTCCATTCTTTTTCTCGTCCAAAAATCTTTGAACTTAATAGAAAGATCACCAAACAACACAAACACAAGCATATGAATCATGCGATTCGTAATGTTTCTCAAATTCTCAATAACACAACCTTTCTTATTGATTGGTTTGATTTGCCTAGGATATGGTTTGGGAAGTGTTGGTTTCCATTCTTTTTCTCGTCCAAAAATCTTTGAACTTAATAGAAAGATCACTAAACAACACAAACACAAGCATACGAATCATGCGATTCCTAATGTTCCTCAAGTACTCAATAACACAACTTTTCTTATTGATTGGTTTGATTTGCCTAGGATATGGTTTGTGAAGTGTTGGTTTCCATTCTTTTTCTCGTCCCAAAATCTTTGAACTTGATAGAAAGGTCACCAAATAACACAAACACAAGCATACGAATCATGCGATTCCTAATGTTTCTCAAATTCTCAATAACAAAACCTTTCTTATTGATTGGTTTGATTTTCCTAGGCTATGGTTTGGGAAGTATTGGTTTCCGTTATTTTTCTCGCCCAAAAATCTTTGAACTTAATAGAAAGATCACCAAACAACACAAACACAAGCATACGAATCATGCGATTCCTAATTTTTCTCAAATACTCAATAACACAACCTTTCTTGTTGATTGCTTTGATTTGCCTAGGCTATGGTTGTGGAAGTGTTCGTTTCCATTCTTTTTCTCGTCCAAAAATCTTTGAACTTAATAGAAAGATCACCAAACAACACAAACACAAGCATACGAATCATGCGATTCCTAATGTTTCTCAAATTCTCAATAACACAACCTTTCTTATTGATTGGTTTGATTTGCCTAGGCTATGGTTGTGGAAGTACTGGTTTCCATTCTTTTTCTCGTCCAAAAATCTTTGAACTTAATAGAAAGATCACTAACAATACAAACACAAGCATACGAATCATGCGATTCCTAATGTTCCTCAAATACTCAATAACACAACCTTTCTTATTGATTGGTTTGATTTACCTAGGCTATGGTTGTGGAAGTGTTCGTTTGCATTCTTTTTCTCGTCCAAAAATCTTTGAACTTAATAGAAAGATCACCAAACAACACAAACAGAAGCATACGAATCATGCGATTCCTAATGTTTCTCAAATTCTCAATAACACAACCTTTCTTATTTGATTGGTTTGATTTGCCTAGGCTATGGTTGTGGAAGTATTGGTTTCCATTATTTTTCTCGTCCAAAAATATTTGAACTTAATAGAACTTGATAGAAAGATTACCAAACAACACAAACACAAGCATACGAATCATGTGATTCCTAATGTTTCTCAAATTCTCAATAACACAACCTTTCTTATTGCAGTTTGATTTGCCTTGGATATAGTTTGGGAAGTGTTGGTTTGCATTCTTTTTCTCGTCCAAAAATCATTGAACTTAATATAAATATCACCAAACAACACAAACACAAGCATACGAATCATGCGATTCCTAATGTTTCCCAAAATACTCAATAACACAACCTTTCTTATTGATTGGTTTGATCTGCCTAGGCTATGGTTGTGGAAGTGTTGGTTTCCATTATTTTGTCTCGTCCAAAAATCTTTGAACTTAATAGAAAGATCACCAAACAACACAAACACAAGCATACGAATCATGCGATTCCTAATTTTTCTCAAATACTCAATAACACAACCTTTCTTGTTGATTGCTTTGATTTGCCTAGGCTATGGTTGTGGAAGTGTTCGTTTCCATTCTTTTTCTCGTCCAAAAATCTTTGAACTTAATAGAAAGATCACAAAACAACACAAACACAAGCATACGAATCATGCGATTCCTAATGTTTCTCAAATACTCAATAACACAACCTTTCTTATTGATTGGTTTGATTTGCCTAGGCTATGGTTGTGGAAGTGTTCATTTCCATTCTTTTTCTCGTCCAAAAATCTTTGAACTTAATAGAAAGATCACCAAACAACACAAACACAAGCATACGAATTATGCGATTCCTAATTTTTCTCAAATACTCAATAACACAACCTTTCTTGTTGATTGCTTTGATTTGCCTAGGCTATGGTTGTGGAAGTGTTCGTTTCCATTCTTTTTCTCGTCCAAAAATCTTTGAACTTAATAGAAAGATCACCAAACAACACAAACACAAGCATACGAATCATGCGATTCCTAATGTTTCTCAAATTCTCAATAACACAACCTTTCTTATTGATTGGTTTGATTTGCCTAGGCTATGGTTGTGGAAGTGTTGGTTTGCATTCTTTTTCTCGTCCAAAAATCTTTGAACTTAATAGAAAGATCACCAAACAACACAAACACAAGCATACGAATCATGCGATTCCTAATGTTTCTCAAATTCTCAATAACACAACCTTTCTTATTGATTGGTTTGATTTGCCTAGGCTATGGTTGTGGAAGTACTGGTTTCCATTCTTTTTCTCGTCCAAAAATCTTTGAACTTAATAGAAAGATCACCAACAATACAAACACAAGCATACGAATCATGCGATTCCTAATGTTCCTCAAATACTCAATAACACAACCTTTCTTATTGATTGGTTTGATTTGCCTAGGATATGGTTGTGGAAGTGTTCGTTTGCATTCTTTTTCTCGTCCAAAAATCTTTGAACTTAATAGAAATATCACCAAACAACACAAACAGAAGCATACGAATCATGCGATTCCTAATGTTTCTCAAATTCTCAATAACACAACCTTTCTTATTTGATTGGTTTGATTTGCCTAGGCTATGGTTGTGGAAGTATTGGTTTCCATTCTTTTTCTCGTCCAAAAATATTTGAACTTAATAGAACTTGATAGAAAGATTACCAAACAACACAAACACAAGCATACGAATCATGTGATTCCTAATGTTTCTCAAATTCTCAATAACACAACCTTTCTTATTGATTGGTTTGATTTGCCTTGGATATAGTTTGGGAAGTGTTGGTTTCCATTCTTTTTCTCGTCCAAAAATCATTGAACTTAATATAAATATCACCAAACAACACAAACACAAGCATACGAATCATGCGATTCCTAATGTTTCCCAAAATACTCAACAACACAACCTTTCTTATTGATTGGTTTGATCTGCCTAGGCTATGGTTGTGGAAGTGTTGGTTTCCATTATTTTGTCTCGTCCAAAAATCTTTGAACTTAATAGAAAGATCACCAAACAACACAAACACAAGCATACGAATCATGCGATTCCTAATTTTTCTCAAATACTCAATAACACAACCTTTCTTGTTGATTGCTTTGATTTGCCTAGGCTATGGTTGTGGAAGTGTTCGTTTCCATTCTTTTTCTCGTCCAAAAATCTTTGAACTTAATAGAAAGATCACCAAACAACACAAACACAAGCATACGAATCATGCGATTCCTAATGTTTCTCAAATACTCAATAACACAACCTTTCTTATTGATTGGTTTGATTTGCCTAGGCTATGGTTGTGGAAGTGTTCGTTTCCATTCTTTTTCTCGTCCAAAAATCTTTGAACTTAATAGAAAGATCACCAAACAACACAAACACAAGCATATGAATCATGCGATTCCTAATGTTTCTCAAATTCTCAATAACACAACCTTTCTTATTGATTGGTTTGATTTGCCTAGGATATGGTTTGGGAAGTGTTGGTTTCCATTCTTTTTCTCGTCCAAAAATCTTTGAACTTAATAGAAAGATCACTAAACAACACAAACACAAGCATACGAATCATGCGATTCCTAATGTTCCTCAAGTACTCAATAACACAACTTTTCTTATTGATTGGTTTGATTTGCCTAGGATATGGTTTGTGAAGTGTTGGTTTCCATTCTTTTTCTCGTCCCAAAATCTTTGAACTTGATAGAAAGGTCACCAAACAACACAAACACAAGCATACGAATCATGCGATTCCTAATGCTTCTCAAATTCTCAATAACAAAACCTTTCTTATTGATTGGTTTGATTTTCCTAGGCTATGGTTTGGGAAGTATTGGTTTCCGTTATTTTTCTCGTCCAAAAATCTTTGAACTTAATAGAAAGATCACCAAACTACACAAACACAAGCATACGAATCATGCGATTCCTAATTTTTCTCAAATACTCAATAACACAACCTTTCTTGTTGATTGCTTTGATTTGCCTAGGCTATGGTTGTGGAAGTGTTCGTTTCCATTCTTTTTCTCGTCCAAAAATCTTTGAACTTAATAGAAAGATCACCAAACAACACAAACACAAGCATACGAATCATGCGATTCCTAATGTTTCTCAAATTCTCAATAACACAACCTTTCTTATTGATTGGTTTGATTTGCCTAGGCTATGGTTGTGGAAGTGTTCATTTCCATTCTTTTTCTCGTCCAAAAATCTTTGAACTTAATAGAAAGATCACCAAACAACACAAACACAAGCATATGAATCATGCGATTCGTAATGTTTCTCAAATTCTCAATAACACAACCTTTCTTATTGATTGGTTTGATTTGCCTATGATATGGTTTGGGAAGTGTTGGTTTCCATTCTTTTTCTCGTCCCAAAATCTTTGAACTTAATAGAAAGATCACTAAACAACACAAACACAAGCATACGAATCATGCGATTCCTAATGTTCCTCAAGTACTCAATAACACAACTTTTCTTATTGATTGGTTTGATTTGCCTAGGATATGGTTTGTGAAGTGTTGGTTTCCATTCTTTTTCTCGTCCCAAAATCTTTGAACTTGATAGAAAGGTCACCAAACAACACAAACACAAGCATACGAATCATGCGATTCCTAATGTTTCTCAAATTCTCAATAACACAACCTTTCTTATTTGATTGGTTTGATTTGCCTAGGCTATGGTTGTGGAAGTATTGGTTTCCATTCTTTTTCTCCTCCAAAAATATTTGAACTTAATAGAACTTGATAGAAAGATTACCAAACAACACAAACACAAGCATACGAATCATGTGATTCCTAATGTTTCTCAAATTCTCAATAACACAACCTTTCTTATTGATTGGTTTGATTTGCCTTGGATATAGTTTGGGAAGTGTTGGTTTGCATTCTTTTTCTCGTCCAAAAATCATTGAACTTAATATAAATATCACCAAACAACACAAACACAAGCATACGAATCATGCGATTCCTAATGTTTCCCAAAATACTCAACAACACAACCTTTCTTATTGATTGGTTTGATCTGCCTAGGCTATGGTTGTGGAAGTGTTGGTTTCCATTATTTTGTCTCGTCCAAAAATCTTTGAACTTAATAGAAAGATCACCAAACAACACAAACACAAGCATACGAATCATGCGATTCCTAATTTTTCTCAAATACTCAATAACACAACCTTTCTTGTTGATTGCTTTGATTTGCCTAGGCTATGGTTGTGGAAGTGTTCGTTTCCATTCTTTTTCTCGTCCAAAAATCTTTGAACTTAATAGAAAGATCACCAAACAACACAAACACAAGCATACGAATCATGCGATTCCTAATGTTTCTCAAATACTCAATAACACAACCTTTCTTATTGATTGGTTTGATTTGCCTAGGCTATGGTTGTGGAAGTGTTCGTTTCCATTCTTTTTCTCGTCCAAAAATCTTTGAACTTAATAAAAAGATCACCAAACAACACAAACACAAGCATATGAATCATGCGATTCCTAATGTTTCTCAAATTCTCAATAACACAACCTTTCTTATTGATTGGTTTGATTTGCCTAGGATATGGTTTGGGAAGTGTTGGTTTCCATTCTTTTTCTCGTCCAAAAATCTTTGAACTTAATAGAAAGATCACTAAACAACACAAACACAAGCATACGAATCATGCGATTCCTAATGTTCCTCAAGTACTCAATAACACAACTTTTCTTATTGATTGGTTTGATTTGCCTAGGATATGGTTTGTGAAGTGTTGGTTTCCATTCTTTTTCTCGTCCCAAAATCTTTGAACTTGATAGAAAGGTCACCAAACAACACAAACACAAGCATACGAATCATGCGATTCCTAATGCTTCTCAAATTCTCAATAACAAAACCTTTCTTATTGATTGGTTTGATTTTCCTAGGCTATGGTTTGGGAAGTATTGGTTTCCGTTATTTTTCTCGTCCTAAAATCTTTGAACTTAATAGAAAGATCACCAAACTACACAAACACAAGCATACGAATCATGCGATTCCTAATTTTTCTCAAATACTCAATAACACAACCTTTCTTGTTGATTGCTTTGATTTGCCTAGGCTATGGTTGTGGAAGTGTTCGTTTCCATTCTTTTTCTCGTCCAAAAATCTTTGAACTTAATAGAAAGATCACCAAACAACACAAACACAAGCATACGAATCATGCGATTCCTAATGTTTCTCAAATTCTCAATAACACAACCTTTCTTATTGATTGGTTTGATTTGCCTAGGCTATGGTTGTGGAAGTGTTGGTTTGCATTCTTTTTCTCGTCCAAAAATCTTTGAACTTAATAGAAAGATCACCAAACAACACAAACACAAGCATACGAATCATGCGATTCCTAATGTTTCTCAAATTCTCAATAACACAACCTTTCTTATTGATTGGTTTGATTTGCCTAGGGTATGGTTGTGGAAGTACTGGTTTCCATTCTTTTTCTCGTCCAAAAATCTTTGACTTAATAGAAAGATCACCAACAATACAAACACAAGCATACGAATCATGCGATTCCTAATGTTCCTCAAATACTCAATAACACAACCTTTCTTATTGATTGGTTTGATTTGCCTAGGCTATGGTTTGGGAAGTGTTGGTTTCCATTCTTTTTCTCGTCCAAAAATCTTTGAACTTAATAGAAAGATCACCAAACAACACAAACACAAGCATACGAATCATGCGATTCCTAATGTTTCTCAAATACTCAATAACACAACCTTTCTTATTGATTGGTTTGATTTGCCTAGGCTATGGTTGTGGAAGTGTTCGTTTCCATTCTTTTTCTCGTCCAAAAATCTTTGAACTTAATAAAAAGATCACCAAACAACACAAACACAAGCATATGAATCATGCGATTCCTAATGTTTCTCAAATTCTCAATAACACAACCTTTCTTATTGATTGGTTTGATTTGCCTAGGATATGGTTTGGGAAGTGTTGGTTTCCATTCTTTTTCTCGTCCAAAAATCTTTGAACTTAATAGAAAGATCACTAAACAACACAAACACAAGCATACGAATCATGCGATTCCTAATGTTCCTCAAGTACTCAATAACACAACTTTTCTTATTGATTGGTTTGATTTGCCTAGGATATGGTTTGTGAAGTGTTGGTTTCCATTCTTTTTCTCGTCCCAAAATCTTTGAACTTGATAGAAAGGTCACCAAACAACACAAACACAAGCATACGAATCATGCGATTCCTAATGCTTCTCAAATTCTCAATAACAAAACCTTTCTTATTGATTGGTTTGATTTTCCTAGGCTATGGTTTGGGAAGTATTGGTTTCCGTTATTTTTCTCGTCCTAAAATCTTTGAACTTAATAGAAAGATCACCAAACTACACAAACACAAGCATACGAATCATGCGATTCCTAATTTTTCTCAAATACTCAATAACACAACCTTTCTTGTTGATTGCTTTGATTTGCCTAGGCTATGGTTGTGGAAGTGTTCGTTTCCATTCTTTTTCTCGTCCAAAAATCTTTGAACTTAATAGAAAGATCACCAAACAACACAAACACAAGCATACGAATCATGCGATTCCTAATGTTTCTCAAATTCTCAATAACACAACCTTTCTTATTGATTGGTTTGATTTGCCTAGGCTATGGTTGTGGAAGTGTTGGTTTGCATTCTTTTTCTCGTCCAAAAATCTTTGAACTTAATAGAAAGATCACCAAACAACACAAACACAAGCATACGAATCATGCGATTCCTAATGTTTCTCAAATTCTCAATAACACAACCTTTCTTATTGATTGGTTTGATTTGCCTAGGGTATGGTTGTGGAAGTACTGGTTTCCATTCTTTTTCTCGTCCAAAAATCTTTGACTTAATAGAAAGATCACCAACAATACAAACACAAGCATACGAATCATGCGATTCCTAATGTTCCTCAAATACTCAATAACACAACCTTTCTTATTGATTGGTTTGATTTGCCTAGGCTATGGTTGTGGAAGTGTTCGTTTCCATTCTTTTTCTCGTCCAAAAATCTTTGAACTTAATAGAAAGATCACCAAACAACACAAACACAAGCATATGAATCATGCGATTCCTAATGTTTCTCAAATTCTCAATAACACAACCTTTCTTATTGATTGGTTTGATTTGCCTAGGATATGGTTTGGGAAGTGTTGGTTTCCATTCTTTTTCTCGTCCAAAAATCTTTGAACTTAATAGAAAGATCACTAAACAACACAAACACAAGCATACGAATCATGCGATTCCTAATGTTCCTCAAGTACTCAATAACACAACTTTTCTTATTGATTGGTTTGATTTGACTAGGATATGGTTTGTGAAGTGTTGGTTTCCATTCTTTTTCTCGTCCCAAAATCTTTGAACTTGATAGAAAGGTCACCAAATAACACAAACACAAGCATACGAATCATGCGATTCCTAATGTTTCTCAAATTCTCAATAACAAAACCTTTCTTATTGATTGGTTTGATTTTCCTAGGCTATGGTTTGGGAAGTATTGGTTTCCGTTATTTTTCTCGCCCAAAAATCTTTGAACTTAATAGAAAGATCACCAAACAACACAAACACAAGCATACGAATCATGCGATTCCTAATTTTTCTCAAATACTCAATAACACAACCTTTCTTGTTGATTGCTTTGATTTGCCTAGGCTATGGTTGTGGAAGTGTTCGTTTCCATTCTTTTTCTCGTCCAAAAATCTTTGAACTTAATAGAAAGATCACCAAACAACACAAACACAAGCATACGAATCATGCGATTCCTAATGTTTCTCAAATTCTCAATAACACAACCTTTCTTATTGATTGGTTTGATTTGCCTAGGCTATGGTTGTGGAAGTACTGGTTTCCATTCTTTTTCTCGTCCAAAAATCTTTGAACTTAATAGAAAGATCACTAACAATACAAACACAAGCATACGAATCATGCGATTCCTAATGTTCCTCAAATACTCAATAACACAACCTTTCTTATTGATTGGTTTGATTTACCTAGGCTATGGTTGTGGAAGTGTTCGTTTGCATTCTTTTTCTCGTCCAAAAATCTTTGAACTTAATAGAAAGATCACCAAACAATACAAACAGAAGCATACGAATCATGCGATTCCTAATGTTTCTCAAATTCTCAATAACACAACCTTTCTTATTTGATTGGTTTGATTTGCCTAGGCTATGGTTGTGGAAGTATTGGTTTCCATTATTTTTCTCGTCCAAAAATATTTGAACTTAATAGAACTTGATAGAAAGATTACCAAACAACACAAACACAAGCATACGAATCATGTGATTCCTAATGTTTCTCAAATTCTCAATAACACAACCTTTCTTATAGATTGGTTTGATTTGCCTTTGATATAGTTTGGGAAGTGTTGGTTTGCATTCTTTTTCTCGTCCAAAAATCATTGAACTTAATATAAATATCACCAAACAACACAAACACAAGCATACGAATCATGAGATTCCTAATGTTTCCCAAAATACTCAATAACACAACCTTTCTTATTGATTGGTTTGATCTGCCTAGGCTATGGTTGTGGAAGTGTTGGTTTCCATTATTTTGTCTCGTCCAAAAATCTTTGAACTTAATAGAAAGATCACCAAACAACACAAACACAAGCATACGAATCATGCGATTCCTAATTTTTCTCAAATACTCAATAACACAACCTTTCTTGTTGATTGCTTTGATTTGCCTAGGCTATGGTTGTGGAAGTGTTCGTTTCCATTCTTTTTCTCGTCCAAAAATCTTTGAACTTAATAGAAAGATCACAAAACAACACAAACACAAGCATACGAATCATGCGATTCCTAATGTTTCTCAAATACTCAATAACACAACCTTTCTTATTGATTGGTTTGATTTGCCTAGGCTATGGTTGTGGAAGTGTTCATTTCCATTCTTTTTCTCGTCCAAAAATCTTTGAACTTAATAGAAAGATCACCAAACAACACAAACACAAGCATATGAATCATGCGATTCGTAATGTTTCTCAAATTCTCAATAACACAACCTTTCTTATTGATTGGTTTGATTTGCCTAGGATATGGTTTGGGAAGTGTTGGTTTCCATTCTTTTTCTCGTCCAAAAATCTTTGAACTTAATAGAAAGATCACTAAACAACACAAACACAAGCATACGAATCATGCGATTCCTAATGTTCCTCAAGTACTCAATAACACAACTTTTCTTATTGATTGGTTTGATTTGCCTAGGATATGGTTTGTGAAGTGTTGGTTTCCATTCTTTTTCTCGTCCCAAAATCTTTGAACTTGATAGAAAGGTCACCAAACAACACAAACACAAGCATACGAATCATGCGATTCCTAATGCTTCTCAAATTCTCAATAACAAAACCTTTCTTATTGATTGGTTTGATTTTCCTAGGCTATTGTTTGGGAAGTATTGGTTTCCGTTATTTTTCTCGTCCAAAAATCTTTGAACTTAATAGAAAGATCACCAAACAACACAAACACAAGCATACGAATCATGCGATTCCTAATTTTTCTCAAATACTCAATAACACAACCTTTCTTGTTGATTGCTTTGATTTGCCTAGGCTATGGTTGTGGAAGTGTTCGTTTCCATTCTTTTTCTCGTCCAAAAATCTTTGAACTTAATAGAAAGATCACCAAACAACACAAACACAAGCATACGAATCATGCGATTCCTAATGTTTCTCAAATTCTCAATAACACAACCTTTCTTATTGATTGGTTTGATTTGCCTAGGCTATGGTTGTGGAAGTGTTGGTTTGCATTCTTTTTCTCGTCCAAAAATCTTTGAACTTAATAGAAAGATCACCAAACAACACAAACACAAGCATACGAATCATGCGATTCCTAATGTTTCTCAAATTTTCAATAACACAACCTTTCTTATTGATTGGTTTGATTTGCCTAGGCTATGGTTGTGGAAGTACTGGTTTCCATTCTTTTTCTCGTCCAAAAATCTTTGAACTTAATAGAAAGATCACCAACAATACAAACACAAGCATACGAATCATGCGATTCCTAATGTTCCTCAAATACTCAATAACACAACCTTTCTTATTGATTGGTTTGATTTGCCTAGGATATGGTTGTGGAAGTGTTCGTTTGCATTTTTTTTCTCGTCCAAAAATCTTTGAACTTAATAGAAAGATCACCAAACAACACAAACAGAAGCATACGAATCATGCGATTCCTAATGTTTCTCAAATTCTCAATAACACAACCTTTCTTATTTGATTGGTTTGATTTGCCTAGGCTATGGTTGTGGAAGTATTGGTTTCCATTCTTTTTCTCGTCCAAAAATATTTGAACTTAATAGAACTTGATAGAAAGATTACCAAACAACACAAACACAAGCATACGAATCATGTGATTCCTAATGTTTCTCAAATTCTCAATAACACAACCTTTCTTATTGATTGGTTTGATTTGCCTTGGATATAGTTTGGGAAGTGTTGGTTTCCATTCTTTTTCTCGTCCAAAAATCATTGAACTTAATATAAATATCACCAAACAACACAAACACAAGCATACGAATCATGCGATTCCTAATGTTTCCCAAAATACTCAACAACACAACCTTTCTTATTGATTGGTTTGATCTGCCTAGGCTATGGTTGTGGAAGTGTTGGTTTCCATTATTTTGTCTCGTCCAAAAATCTTTGAACTTAATAGAAAGATCACCAAACAACACAAACACAAGCATACGAATCATGCGATTCCTAATTTTTCTCAAATACTCAATAACACAACCTTTCTTGTTGATTGCTTTGATTTGCCTAGGCTATGGTTGTGGAAGTGTTCGTTTCCATTCTTTTTCTCGTCCAAAAATCTTTGAACTTAATAGAAAGATCACCAAACAACACAAACACAAGCATACGAATCATGCGATTCCTAATGTTTCTCAAATACTCAATAACACAACCTTTCTTATTGATTGGTTTGATTTGCCTAGGCTATGGTTGTGGAAGTTTTCGTTTCCATTCTTTTTCTCGTCCAAAAATCTTTGAACTTAATAGAAAGATCACCAAACAACACAAACACAAGCATATGAATCATGCGATTCCTAATGTTTCTCAAATTCTCAATAACACAACCTTTCTTATTGATTGGTTTGATTTGCCTAGGATATGGTTTGGGAAGTGTTGGTTTCCATTCTTTTTCTCGTCCAAAAATCTTTGAACTTAATAGAAAGATCACTAAACAACACAAACACAAGCATACGAATCATGCGATTCCTAATGTTCCTCAAGTACTCAATAACACAACTTTTCTTATTGATTGGTTTGATTTGCCTAGGATATGGTTTGTGAAGTGTTGGTTTCCATTCTTTTTCTCGTCCCAAAATCTTTGAACTTGATAGAAAGGTCACCAAACAACACAAACACAAGCATACGAATCATGCGATTCCTAATGCATCTCAAATTCTCAATAACAAAACCTTTCTTATTGATTGGTTTGATTTTCCTAGGCTATGGTTTGGGAAGTATTGGTTTCCGTTATTTTTCTCGTCCAAAAATCTTTGAACTTGATAGAAAGGTCACCAAATAACACAAACACAAGCATACGAATCATGCGATTCCTAATGTTTCTCAAATTCTCAATAACAAAACCTTTCTTATTGATTGGTTTGATTTTCCTAGGCTATGGTTTGGGAAGTATTGGTTTCCGTTATTTTTCTCGCCCAAAAATCTTTGAACTTAATAGAAAGATCACCAAACAACACAAACACAAGCATACGAATCATGCGATTCCTAATTTTTCTCAAATACTCAATAACACAACCTTTCTTGTTGATTGCTTTGATTTGCCTAGGCTATGGTTGTGGAAGTGTTCGCTTCCATTCTTTTTCTCGTCCAAAAATCTTTGAACTTAATAGAAAGATCACCAAACAACACAAACACAAGCATACGAATCATGCGATTCCTAATGTTTCTCAAATTCTCAATAACACAACCTTTCTTATTGATTGGTTTGATTTGCCTAGGCTATGGTTGTGGAAGTACTGGTTTCCATTCTTTTTCTCGTCCAAAAATCTTTGAACTTAATAGAAAGATCACTAACAATACAAACACAAGCATACGAATCATGCGATTCCTAATGTTCCTCAAATACTCAATAACACAACCTTTCTTATTGATTGGTTTGATTTACCTAGGCTATGGTTGTGGAAGTGTTCGTTTGCATTCTTTTTCTCGTCCAAAAATCTTTGAACTTAATAGAAAGATCACCAAACAACACAAACAGAAGCATACGAATCATGCGATTCCTAATGTTTCTCAAATTCTCAATAACACAACCTTTCTTATTTGATTGGTTTGATTTGCCTAGGCTATGGTTGTGGAAGTATTGGTTTCCATTATTTTTCTCGTCCAAAAATATTTGAACTTAATAGAACTTGATAGAAAGATTACCAAACAACACAAACACAAGCATACGAATCATGTGATTCCTAATGTTTCTCAAATTCTCAATAACACAACCTTTCTTATTGATTGGTTTGATTTGCCTTGGATATAGTTTGGGAAGTGTTGGTTTGCATTCTTTTTCTCGTCCAAAAATCATTGAACTTAATATAAATATCACCAAACAACACAAACACAAGCATACGAATCATGCGATTCCTAATGTTTCCCAAAATACTCAATAACACAACCTTTCTTATTGATTGGTTTGATCTGCCTAGGCTATGGTTGTGGAAGTGTTGGTTTCCATTATTTTGTCTCGTCCAAAAATCTTTGAACTTAATAGAAAGATCACCAAACAACACAAACACAAGCATACGAATCATGCGATTCCTAATTTTTCTCAAATACTCAATAACACAACCTTTCTTGTTGATTGCTTTGATTTGCCTAGGCTATGGTTGTGGAAGTGTTCGTTTCCATTCTTTTTCTCGTCCAAAAATCTTTGAACTTAATAGAAAGATCACAAAACAACACAAACACAAGCATACGAATCATGCGATTCCTAATGTTTCTCAAATACTCAATAACACAACCTTTCTTATTGATTGGTTTGATTTGCCTAGGCTATGGTTGTGGAAGTGTTCATTTCCATTCTTTTTCTCGTCCAAAAATCTTTGAACTTAATAGAAAGATCACCAAACAACACAAACACAAGCATATGAATCATGCGATTCGTAATGTTTCTCAAATTCTCAATAACACAACCTTTCTTATTGATTGGTTTGATTTGCCTAGGATATGGTTTGGGAAGTGTTGGTTTCCATTCTTTTTCTCGTCCAAAAATCTTTGAACTTAATAGAAAGATCACTAAACAACACAAACACAAGCATACGAATCATGCGATTCCTAATGTTCCTCAAGTACTCAATAACACAACTTTTCTTATTGATTGGTTTGATTTGCCTAGGATATGGTTTGTGAAGTGTTGGTTTCCATTCTTTTTCTCGTCCCAAAATCTTTGAACTTGATAGAAAGGTCACCAAACAACACAAACACAAGCATACGAATCATGCGATTCCTAATACTTCTCAAATTCTCAATAACAAAACCTTTCTTATTGATTGGTTTGATTTTCCTAGGCTATTGTTTGGGAAGTATTGGTTTCCGTTATTTTTCTCGTCCAAAAATCTTTGAACTTAATAGAAAGATCACCAAACAACACAAACACAAGCATACGAATCATGCGATTCCTAATTTTTCTCAAATACTCAATAACACAACCTTTCTTGTTGATTGCTTTGATTTGCCTAGGCTATGGTTGTGGAAGTGTTCGTTTCCATTCTTTTTCTCGTCCAAAAATCTTTGAACTTAATAGAAAGATCACCAAACAACACAAACACAAGCATACGAATCATGCGATTCCTAATGTTTCTCAAATTCTCAATAACACAACCTTTCTTATTGATTGGTTTGATTTGCCTAGGCTATGGTTGTGGAAGTGTTGGTTTGCATTCTTTTTCTCGTCCAAAAATCTTTGAACTTAATAGAAAGATCACCAAACAACACAAACACAAGCATACGAATCATGCGATTCCTAATGTTTCTCAAATTTTCAATAACACAACCTTTCTTATTGATTGGTTTGATTTGCCTAGGCTATGGTTGTGGAAGTACTGGTTTCCATTCTTTTTCTCGTCCAAAAATCTTTGAACTTAATAGAAAGATCACCAACAATACAAACACAAGCATACGAATCATGCGATTCCTAATGTTCCTCAAATACTCAATAACACAACCTTTCTTATTGATTGGTTTGATTTGCCTAGGATATGGTTGTGGAAGTGTTCGTTTGCATTTTTTTTCTCGTCCAAAAATCTTTGAACTTAATAGAAAGATCACCAAACAACACAAACAGAAGCATACGAATCATGCGATTCCTAATGTTTCTCAAATTCTCAATAACACAACCTTTCTTATTTGATTGGTTTGATTTGCCTAGGCTATGGTTGTGGAAGTATTGGTTTCCATTCTTTTTCTCGTCCAAAAATATTTGAACTTAATAGAACTTGATAGAAAGATTACCAAACAACACAAACACAAGCATACGAATCATGTGATTCCTAATGTTTCTCAAATTCTCAATAACACAACCTTTCTTATTGATTGGTTTGATTTGCCTTGGATATAGTTTGGGAAGTGTTGGTTTCCATTCTTTTTCTCGTCCAAAAATCATTGAACTTAATATAAATATCACCAAACAACACAAACACAAGCATACGAATCATGCGATTCCTAATGTTTCCCAAAATACTCAACAACACAACCTTTCTTATTGATTGGTTTGATCTGCCTAGGCTATGGTTGTGGAAGTGTTGGTTTCCATTATTTTGTCTCGTCCAAAAATCTTTGAACTTAATAGAAAGATCACCAAACAACACAAACACAAGCATACGAATCATGCGATTCCTAATTTTTCTCAAATACTCAATAACACAACCTTTCTTGTTGATTGCTTTGATTTGCCTAGGCTATGGTTGTGGAAGTGTTCGTTTCCATTCTTTTTCTCGTCCAAAAATCTTTGAACTTAATAGAAAGATCACCAAACAACACAAACACAAGCATACGAATCATGCGATTCCTAATGTTTCTCAAATACTCAATAACACAACCTTTCTTATTGATTGGTTTGATTTGCCTAGGCTATGGTTGTGGAAGTTTACGTTTCCATTCTTTTTCTCGTCCAAAAATCTTTGAACTTAATAGAAAGATCACCAAACAACACAAACACAAGCATATGAATCATGCGATTCCTAATGTTTCTCAAATTCTCAATAACACAACCTTTCTTATTGATTGGTTTGATTTGCCTAGGATATGGTTTGGGAAGTGTTGGTTTCCATTCTTTTTCTCGTCCAAAAATCTTTGAACTTAATAGAAAGATCACTAAACAACACAAACACAAGCATACGAATCATGCGATTCCTAATGTTCCTCAAGTACTCAATAACACAACTTTTCTTATTGATTGGTTTGATTTGCCTAGGATATGGTTTGTGAAGTGTTGGTTTCCATTCTTTTTCTCGTCCCAAAATCTTTGAACTTGATAGAAAGGTCACCAAACAACACAAACACAAGCATACGAATCATGCGATTCCTAATGCATCTCAAATTCTCAATAACAAAACCTTTCTTATTGATTGGTTTGATTTTCCTAGGCTATGGTTTGGGAAGTATTGGTTTCCGTTATTTTTCTCGTCCAAAAATCTTTGAACTTGATAGAAAGGTCACCAAATAACACAAACACAAGCATACGAATCATGCGATTCCTAATGTTTCTCAAATTCTCAATAACAAAACCTTTCTTATTGATTGGTTTGATTTTCCTAGGCTATGGTTTGGGAAGTATTGGTTTCCGTTATTTTTCTCGCCCAAAAATCTTTGAACTTAATAGAAAGATCACCAAACAACACAAACACAAGCATACGAATCATGCGATTCCTAATTTTTCTCAAATACTCAATAACACAACCTTTCTTGTTGATTGCTTTGATTTGCCTAGGCTATGGTTGTGGAAGTGTTCGTTTCCATTCTTTTTCTCGTCCAAAAATCTTTGAACTTAATAGAAAGATCACCAAACAACACAAACACAAGCATACGAATCATGCGATTCCTAATGTTTCTCAAATTCTCAATAACACAACCTTTCTTATTGATTGGTTTGATTTGCCTAGGCTATGGTTGTGGAAGTACTGGTTTCCATTCTTTTTCTCGTCCAAAAATCTTTGAACTTAATAGAAAGATCACTAACAATACAAACACAAGCATACGAATCATGCGATTCCTAATGTTCCTCAAATACTCAATAACACAACCTTTCTTATTGATTGGTTTGATTTACCTAGGCTATGGTTGTGGAAGTGTTCGTTTGCATTCTTTTTCTCGTCCAAAAATCTTTGAACTTAATAGAAAGATCACCAAACAACACAAACAGAAGCATACGAATCATGCGATTCCTAATGTTTCTCAAATTCTCAATAACACAACCTTTCTTATTTGATTGGTTTGATTTGCCTAGGCTATGGTTGTGGAAGTATTGGTTTCCATTATTTTTCTCGTCCAAAAATATTTGAACTTAATAGAACTTGATAGAAAGATTACCAAACAACACAAACACAAGCATACGAATCATGTGATTCCTAATGTTTCTCAAATTCTCAATAACACAACCTTTCTTATTGATTGGTTTGATTTGCCTTGGATATAGTTTGGGAAGTGTTGGTTTGCATTCTTTTTCTCGTCCAAAAATCATTGAACTTAATATAAATATCACCAAACAACACAAACACAAGCATACGAATCATGCGATTCCTAATGTTTCCCAAAATACTCAATAACACAACCTTTCTTATTGATTGGTTTGATCTGCCTAGGCTATGGTTGTGGAAGTGTTGGTTTCCATTATTTTGTCTCGTCCAAAAATCTTTGAACTTAATAGAAAGATCACCAAACAACACAAACACAAGCATACGAATCATGCGATTCCTAATTTTTCTCAAATACTCAATAACACAACCTTTCTTGTTGATTGCTTTGATTTGCCTAGGCTATGGTTGTGGAAGTGTTCGTTTCCATTCTTTTTCTCGTCCAAAAATCTTTGAACTTAATAGAAAGATCACAAAACAACACAAACACAAGCATACGAATCATGCGATTCCTAATGTTTCTCAAATACTCAATAACACAACCTTTCTTATTGATTGGTTTGATTTGCCTAGGCTATGGTTGTGGAAGTGTTCATTTCCATTCTTTTTCTCGTCCAAAAATCTTTGAACTTAATAGAAAGATCACCAAACAACACAAACACAAGCATATGAATCATGCGATTCGTAATGTTTCTCAAATTCTCAATAACACAACCTTTCTTATTGATTGGTTTGATTTGCCTAGGATATGGTTTGGGAAGTGTTGGTTTCCATTCTTTTTCTCGTCCAAAAATCTTTGAACTTAATAGAAAGATCACTAAACAACACAAACACAAGCATACGAATCATGCGATTCCTAATGTTCCTCAAGTACTCAATAACACAACTTTTCTTATTGATTGGTTTGATTTGCCTAGGATATGGTTTGTGAAGTGTTGGTTTCCATTCTTTTTCTCGTCCCAAAATCTTTGAACTTGATAGAAAGGTCACCAAACAACACAAACACAAGCATACGAATCATGCGATTCCTAATACTTCTCAAATTCTCAATAACAAAACCTTTCTTATTGATTGGTTTGATTTTCCTAGGCTATTGTTTGGGAAGTATTGGTTTCCGTTATTTTTCTCGTCCAAAAATCTTTGAACTTAATAGAAAGATCACCAAACAACACAAACACAAGCATACGAATCATGCGATTCCTAATTTTTCTCAAATACTCAATAACACAACCTTTCTTGTTGATTGCTTTGATTTGCCTAGGCTATGGTTGTGGAAGTGTTCGTTTCCATTCTTTTTCTCGTCCAAAAATCTTTGAACTTAATAGAAAGATCACCAAACAACACAAACACAAGCATACGAATCATGCGATTCCTAATGTTTCTCAAATTCTCAATAACACAACCTTTCTTATTGATTGGTTTGATTTGCCTAGGCTATGGTTGTGGAAGTGTTGGTTTGCATTCTTTTTCTCGTCCAAAAATCTTTGAACTTAATAGAAAGATCACCAAACAACACAAACACAAGCATACGAATCATGCGATTCCTAATGTTTCTCAAATTTTCAATAACACAACCTTTCTTATTGATTGGTTTGATTTGCCTAGGCTATGGTTGTGGAAGTACTGGTTTCCATTCTTTTTCTCGTCCAAAAATCTTTGAACTTAATAGAAAGATCACCAACAATACAAACACAAGCATACGAATCATGCGATTCCTAATGTTCCTCAAATACTCAATAACACAACCTTTCTTATTGATTGGTTTGATTTGCCTAGGATATGGTTGTGGAAGTGTTCGTTTGCATTTTTTTTCTCGTCCAAAAATCTTTGAACTTAATAGAAGGATCACCAAACAACACAAACAGAAGCATACGAATCATGCGATTCCTAATGTTTCTCAAATTCTCAATAACACAACCTTTCTTATTTGATTGGTTTGATTTGCCTAGGCTATGGTTGTGGAAGTATTGGTTTCCATTCTTTTTCTCGTCCAAAAATATTTGAACTTAATAGAACTTGATAGAAAGATTACCAAACAACACAAACACAAGCATACGAATCATGTGATTCCTAATGTTTCTCAAATTCTCAATAACACAACCTTTCTTATTGATTGGTTTGATTTGCCTTGGATATAGTTTGGGAAGTGTTGGTTTCCATTCTTTTTCTCGTCCAAAAATCATTGAACTTAATATAAATATCACCAAACAACACAAACACAAGCATACGAATCATGCGATTCCTAATGTTTCCCAAAATACTCAACAACACAACCTTTCTTATTGATTGGTTTGATCTGCCTAGGCTATGGTTGTGGAAGTGTTGGTTTCCATTATTTTGTCTCGTCCAAAAATCTTTGAACTTAATAGAAAGATCACCAAACAACACAAACACAAGCATACGAATCATGCGATTCCTAATTTTTCTCAAATACTCAATAACACAACCTTTCTTGTTGATTGCTTTGATTTGCCTAGGCTATGGTTGTGGAAGTGTTCGTTTCCATTCTTTTTCTCGTCCAAAAATCTTTGAACTTAATAGAAAGATCACCAAACAACACAAACACAAGCATACGAATCATGCGATTCCTAATGTTTCTCAAATACTCAATAACACAACCTTTCTTATTGATTGGTTTGATTTGCCTAGGCTATGGTTGTGGAAGTTTTCGTTTCCATTCTTTTTCTCGTCCAAAAATCTTTGAACTTAATAGAAAGATCACCAAACAACACAAACACAAGCATATGAATCATGCGATTCCTAATGTTTCTCAAATTCTCAATAACACAACCTTTCTTATTGATTGGTTTGATTTGCCTAGGATATGGTTTGGGAAGTGTTGGTTTCCATTCTTTTTCTCGTCCAAAAATCTTTGAACTTAATAGAAAGATCACTAAACAACACAAACACAAGCATACGAATCATGCGATTCCTAATGTTCCTCAAGTACTCAATAACACAACTTTTCTTATTGATTGGTTTGATTTGCCTAGGATATGGTTTGTGAAGTGTTGGTTTCCATTCTTTTTCTCGTCCCAAAATCTTTGAACTTGATAGAAAGGTCACCAAACAACACAAACACAAGCATACGAATCATGCGATTCCTAATGCATCTCAAATTCTCAATAACAAAACCTTTCTTATTGATTGGTTTGATTTTCCTAGGCTATGGTTTGGGAAGTATTGGTTTCCGTTATTTTTCTCGTCCAAAAATCTTTGAACTTAATAGAAAGATCACCAAACTACACAAACACAAGCATACGAATCATGCGATTCCTAATTTTTCTCAAATACTCAATAACACAACCTTTCTTGTTGATTGCTTTGATTTGCCTAGGCTATGGTTGTGGAAGTGTTCGTTTCCATTCTTTTTCTCGTCCAAAAATCTTTGAACTTAATAGAAAGATCACCAAACTACACAAACACAAGCATACGAATCATGCGATTCCTAATGTTTCTCAAATTCTCAATAACACAACCTTTCTTATTGATTGGTTTGATTTGCCTAGGCTATGGTTGTGGAAGTGTTGGTTTCCATTCTTTTTCTCGTCCAAAAATCTTTGAACTTAATAGAAAGATCACCAAACAACATAAACACAAGCATACGAATCATGCGATTCCTAATGTTTCTCAAATTCTCAATAACACAACCTTTCTTATTGATTGGTTTGATTTGCCTAGGGTATGGTTGTGGAAGTACTGGTTTCCATTCTTTTTCTCGTCCAAAAATCTTTGACTTAATAGAAAGATCACCAACAATACAAACACAAGCATACGAATCATGCGATTCCTAATGTTCCTCAAATACTCAATAACACAACCTTTCTTATTGATTGGTTTGATTTGCCTAGGCTATGGTTGTGGAAGTGTTCGTTTGCATTTTTTTCTCGTCCAAAAATCTTTGAACTTAATAGAAAGATCACCAAACAACACAAACAGAAGCATACGAATCATGCGATTCCTAATGTTTCTCAAATTCTCAATAACACAACCTTTCTTATTTGATTGGTTTGATTTGCCTAGGCTATGGTTGTGGAAGTATTGGTTTCCATTCTTTTTCTCGTCCAAAAATATTTGAACTTAATAGAACTTGATAGAAAGATTACCAAACAACACAAACACAAGCATACGAATCATGTGATTCCTAATGTTTCTCAAATTCTCAATAACACAACCTTTCTTATTGATTGGTTTGATTTGCCTTGGATATGGTTTGGGAAGTGTTGGTTTCCATTCTTTTTCTCGTCCAAAAATCATTGAACTTAATATAAATATCACCAAACAACACAAACACAAGCATACGAATCATGCGATTCCTAATGTTTCCCAAAATACTCAATAACACAACCTTTCTTATTGATTGGTTTGATCTGCCTAGGCTATGGTTGTGGAAGTGTTGGTTTCCATTATTTTGTCTCGTCCAAAAATCTTTGAACTTAATAGAAAGATCACCAAACAACACAAACACAAGCATACGAATCATGCGATTCCTAATTTTTCTCAAATACTCAATAACACAACCTTTCTTGTTGATTGCTTTGATTTGCCTAGGCTATGGTTGTGGAAGTGTTCGTTTCCATTCTTTTTCTCGTCCAAAAATCTTTGAACTTAATAGAAAGATCACCAAACAACACAAACACAAGCATACGAATCATGCGATTCCTAATGTTTCTCAAATACTCAATAACACAACCTTTCTTATTGATTGGTTTGATTTGCCTAGGCTATGGTTGTGGAAGTGTTCGTTTCCATTCTTTTTCTCGTCCAAAAATCTTTGAACTTAATAGAAAGATCACCAAACAACACAAACACAAGCATATGAATCATGCGATTCCTAATGTTTCTCAAATTCTCAATAACACAACCTTTCTTATTGATTGGTTTGATTTGCCTAGGATATGGTTTGGGAAGTGTTGGCTTCCATTCTTTTTCTCATCCAAAAATCTTTGAACTTAATAGAAAGATCACTAAACAACACAAACACAAGCATACGAATCATGCGATTCCTAATGTTCCTCAAGTACTCAATAACACAACTTTTCTTATTGATTGGTTTGATTTGCCTAGGATATGGTTTGTGAAGTGTTGGTTTCCATTCTTTTTCTCGTCCCAAAATCTTTGAACTTGATAGAAAGGTCACCAAACAACACAAACACAAGCATACGAATCATGCGATTCCTAATGTTTCTCAAATTCTCAATAACAAAACCTTTCTTATTGATTGGTTTGATTTTCCTAGGCTATGGTTTGGGAAGTATTGGTTTCCGTTATTTTTCTCGCCCAAAAATCTTTGAACTTAATAGAAAGATCACCAAACAACACAAACACAAGCATACGAATCATGCGATTCCTAATGTTTCTCAAATTCTCAATAACACAACCTTTCTTATTTGATTGGTTTGATTTGCCTAGGCTATGGTTGTGGAAGTATTGGTTTCCATTCTTTTTCTCGTCCAAAAATATTTGAACTTAATAGAACTTGATAGAAAGATTACCAAACAACACAAACACAAGCATACGAATCATGTGATTCCTAATGTTTCTCAAATTCTCAATAACACAACCTTTCTTATTGATTGGTTTGATTTGCCTTGGATATGGTTTGGGAAGTGTTGGTTTCCATTCTTTTTCTCGTCCAAAAATCATTGAACTTAATATAAATATCACCAAACAACACAAACACAAGCATACGAATCATGCGATTCCTAATGTTTCCCAAAATACTCAATAACACAACCTTTCTTATTGATTGGTTTGATCTGCCTAGGCTATGGTTGTGGAAGTGTTGGTTTCCATTATTTTGTCTCGTCCAAAAATCTTTGAACTTAATAGAAAGATCACCAAACAACACAAACACAAGCATACGAATCATGCGATTCCTAATTTTTCTCAAATACTCAATAACACAACCTTTCTTGTTGATTGCTTCGATTTGCCTAGGCTATGGTTGTGGAAGTGTTCGTTTCCATTCTTTTTCTCGTCCAAAAATCTTTGAACTTAATAGAAAGATCACCAAACAACACAAACACAAGCATACGAATCATGCGATTCCTAATGTTTCTCAAATACTCAATAACACAACCTTTCTTATTGATTGGTTTGATTTGCCTAGGCTATGGTTGTGGAAGTGTTCGTTTCCATTCTTTTTCTCGTCCAAAAATCTTTGAACTTAATAGAAAGATCACCAAACAACACAAACACAAGCATATGAATCATGCGATTCCTAATGTTTCTCAAATTCTCAATAACACAACCTTTCTTATTGATTGGTTTGATTTGCCTAGGATATGGTTTGGGAAGTGTTGGTTTCCATTCTTTTTCTCGTCCAAAAATCTTTGAACTTAATAGAAAGATCACTAAACAACACAAACACAAGCATACGAATCATGCGATTCCTAATGTTCCTCAAGTACTCAATAACACAACTTTTCTTATTGATTGGTTTGATTTGCCTAGGATATGGTTTGTGAAGTGTTGGTTTCCATTCTTTTTCTCGTCCCAAAATCTTTGAACTTGATAGAAAGGTCACCAAACAACACAAACACAAGCATACGAATCATGCGATTCCTAATGCTTCTCAAATTCTCAATAACAAAACCTTTCTTATTGATTGGTTTGATTTTCCTAGGCTATGGTTTGGGAAGTATTGGTTTCCGTTATTTTTCTCGTCCAAAAATCTTTGAACTTAATAGAAAGATCACCAAACAACACAAACACAAGCATACGAATCATGCGATTCCTAATTTTTCTCAAATACTCAATAACACAACCTTTCTTGTTGATTGCTTTGATTTGCCTAGGCTATGGTTGTGGAAGTGTTCGTTTCCATTCTTTTTCTCGTCCAAAAATCTTTGAACTTAATAGAAAGATCACCAAACAACACAAACACAAGCATATGAATCATGCGATTCCTAATGTTTCTCAAATTCTCAATAACACAACCTTTCTTATTGATTGGTTTGATTTGCCTAGGATATGGTTTGGGAAGTGTTGGTTTCCATTCTTTTTCTCGTCCAAAAATCTTTGAACTTAATAGAAAGATCACTAAACAACACAAACACAAGCATACGAATCATGCGATTCCTAATGTTCCTCAAGTACTCAATAACACAACTTTTCTTATTGATTGGTTTGATTTGCCTAGGATATGGTTTGTGAAGTGTTGGTTTCCATTCTTTTTCTCGTCCCAAAATCTTTGAACTTGATAGAAAGGTTACCAAACAACACAAACACAAGCATACGAATCATGCGATTCCTAATGCTTCTCAAATTCTCAATAACAAAACCTTTCTTATTGATTGGTTTGATTTTCCTAGGCTATGGTTTGGGAAGTATTGGTTTCCGTTATTTTTCTCGTCCAAAAATCTTTGAACTTAATAGAAAGATCACCAAACAACACAAACACAAGCATACGAATCATGCGATTCCTAATTTTTCTCAAATACTCAATAACACAACCTTTCTTGTTGATTGCTTTGATTTGCCTAGGCTATGGTTGTGGAAGTGTTCGTTTCCATTCTTTTTCTCGTCCAAAAATCTTTGAACTTAATAGAAAGATCACCAAACAACACAAACACAAGCATACGAATCATGCGATTCCTAATGTTTCTCAAATTCTCAATAACACAACCTTTCTTATTGATTGGTTTGATTTGCCTAGGCTATGGTTGTGGAAGTGTTGGTTTCCATTCTTTTTCTCGTCCAAAAATCTTTGAACTTAATAGAAAGATCACCAAACAACACAAACACAAGCATACGAATCATGCGATTCCTAATGTTTCTCAAATTCTCAATAACACAACCTTTCTTATTGATTGGTTTGATTTGCCTAGGCTATGGTTGTCAAAGTACTGGTTTCCATTCTTTTTCTCGTCCAAAAATCTTTGAACTTAATAGAAAGATCACCAACAATACAAACACAAGCATACGAATCATGCGATTCCTAATGTTCCTCAAATACTCAATAACACAACCTTTCTTATTGATTGGTTTGATTTCCCTAGGCTATGGTTGTGGAAGTGTTCGTTTGCATTCTTTTTCTCGTCCAAAAATCTTTGAACTTAATAGAAAGATCACCAAACAACACAAACAGAAGCATACGAATCATGCGATTCCTAATGTTTCTCAAATTCTCAATAACACAACCTTTCTTATTTGATTGGTTTGATTTGCCTAGGCTATGGTTGTGGAAGTATTGGTTTCCATTCTTTTTCTCGTCCAAAAATATTTGAACTTAATAGAACTTGATAGAAAGATTACCAAACAACACAAACACAAGCATACGAATCATGTGATTCCTAATGTTTCTCAAATTCTCAATAACACAACCTTTCTTATTGATTGGTTTGATTTGCCTTGGATATGGTTTGGGAAGTGTTGGTTTCCATTCTTTTTCTCGTCCAAAAATCATTGAACTTAATATAAATATCACCAAACAACACAAACACAAGCATACGAATCATGCGATTCCTAATGTTTCCCAAAATACTCAATAACACAACCTTTCTTATTGATTGGTTTGATCTGCCTAGGCTATGGTTGTGGAAGTGTTGGTTTCCATTATTTTGTCTCGTCCAAAAATCTTTGAACTTAATAGAAAGATCACCAAACAACACAAACACAAGCATACGAATCATGCGATTCCTAATTTTTCTCAAATACTCAATAACACAACCTTTCTTGTTGATTGCTTTGATTTGCCTAGGCTATGGTTGTGGAAGTGTTCGTTTCCATTCTTTTTCTCGTCCAAAAATCTTTGAACTTAATAGAAAGATCACCAAACAACACAAACACAAGCATACGAATCATGCGATTCCTAATGTTTCTCAAATACTCAATAACACAACCTTTCTTATTGATTGGTTTGATTTGCCTAGGCTATGGTTGTGGAAGTGTTCGTTTCCATTCTTTTTCTCGTCCAAAAATCTTTGAACTTAATAGAAAGATCACCAAACAACACAAACACAAGCATATGAATCATGCGATTCCTAATGTTTCTCAAATTCTCAATAACACAACCTTTCTTATTGATTGGTTTGATTTGCCTAGGATATGGTTTGGGAAGTGTTGGTTTCCATTCTTTTTCTCGTCCAAAAATCTTTGAACTTAATAGAAAGATCACTAAACAACACAAACACAAGCATACGAATCATGCGATTCCTAATGTTCCTCAAGTACTCAATAACACAACTTTTCTTATTGATTGGTTTGATTTGCCTAGGATATGGTTTGTGAAGTGTTGGTTTCCATTCTTTTTCTCGTCCCAAAATCTTTGAACTTGATAGAAAGGTCACCAAACAACACAAACACAAGCATACGAATCATGCGATTCCTAATTTTTCTCAAATACTCAATAACACAACCTTTCTTGTTGATTGCTTTGATTTGCCTAGGCTATGGTTGTGGAAGTGTTCGTTTCCATTCTTTTTCTCGTCCAAAAATCTTTGAACTTAATAGAAAGATCACCAAACAACACAAACACAAGCATACGAATCATGCGATTCCTAATGTTTCTCATATTCTCAATAACACAACCTTTCTTATTGATTGGTTTGATTTGCCTAGGCTATGGTTGTGGAAGTACTAGTTTCCATTCTTTTTCTCGTCCAAAAATCTTTGAACTTAATAGAAAGATCACTAACAATACAAACACAAGCATACGAATCATGCGATTCCTAATGTTCCTCAAATACTCAATAACACAACCTTTCTTATTGATTGGTTTGATTTACCTAGGCTATGGTTGTGGAAGTGTTCGTTTGCATTCTTTTTCTCGTCCAAAAATCTTTGAACTTAATAGAAAGATCACCAAACAACACAAACAGAAGCATACGAATCATGCGATTCCTAATGTTTCTCAAATTCTCAATAACACAACCTTTCTTATTTGATTGGTTTGATTTGCCTAGGCTATGGTTGTGGAAGTATTGGTTTCCATTCTTTTTCTCGTCCAAAAATATTTGAACTTAATAGAACTTGATAGAAAGATTACCAAACAACACAAACACAAGCATACGAATCATGTGATTCCTAATGTTTCTCAAATTCTCAATAACACAACCTTTCTTATTGATTGGTTTGATTTGCCTTGGATATTTGTTTGGGAAGTGTTGGTTTCCATTATTTTGTCTCGTCCAAAAATCTTTGAACTTAATAGAAAGATCACCAAACAACACAAACACAAGCATACGAATCATGCGATTCCTAATTTTTCTCAAATACTCAATAACACAACCTTTCTTGTTGATTGCTTTGATTTGCCTAGGCTATGGTTGTGGAATTGTTCGTTTCCATTCTTTTTCTCGTCCAAAAATCTTTGAACTTAATAGAAAGATCACCAAACAACACAAACACGAGCATACGAATCATGCGATTCCTAATGTTTCTCAAATTCTCAATAACACAACCTTTCTTATTGATTGGTTTGATTTGCCTAGGATATGGTTTGGGAAGTGTTGGTTTCCATTCTTTTTCTCGTCCAAAAATCTTTGAACTTAATAGAAAGATCACTAAACAACACAAACACAAGCATACGAATCATGCGATTCCTAATGTTCCTCAAGTACTCAATAACACAACTTTTCTTATTGATTGGTTTGATTTGCCTAGGATATGGTTTGTGAAGTGTTGGTTTTCATTCTTTTTCTCGTCCCAAAATCTTTGAACTTGATAGAAAGGTCACCAAACAACACAAACACAAGCATACGAATCATGCGATTCCTAATGCTTCTCAAATTCTCAATAACAAAACCTTTCTTATTGATTGGTTTGATTTTCCTAGGCTATGGTTTGGGAAGTATTGGTTTCCGTTATTTTTCTCGTCCAAAAATCTTTGAACTTAATAGAAAGATCACCAAACAACACAAACACAAGCATACGAATCATGCGATTCCTAATTTTTCTCAAATACTCAATAACACAACCTTTCTTGTTGATTGCTTTGATTTGCCTAGGCTATGGTTGTGGAAGTGTTCGTTTCCATTCTTTTTCTCGTCCAAAAATCTTTGAACTTAATAGAAAGATCACCAAACAACACAAACACAAGCATATGAATCATGCGATTCCTAATGTTTCTCAAATTCTCAATAACACAACCTTTCTTATTGATTGGTTTGATTTGCCTAGGATATGGTTTGGGAAGTGTTGGTTTCCATTCTTTTTCTCGTCCAAAAATCTTTGAACTTAATAGAAAGATCACTAAACAACACAAACACAAGCATACGAATCATGCGATTCCTAATGTTCCTCAAGTACTCAATAACACAACTTTTCTTATTGATTGGTTTGATTTGCCTAGGATATGGTTTGTGAAGTGTTGGTTTCCATTCTTTTTCTCGTCCAAAAATCTTTGAACTTGATAGAAAGGTTACCAAACAACACAAACACAAGCATACGAATCATGCGATTCCTAATGCTTCTCAAATTCTCAATAACAAAACCTTTCTTATTGATTGGTTTGATTTTCCTAGGCTATGGTTTGGGAAGTATTGGTTTCCGTTATTTTTCTCGTCCAAAAATCTTTGAACTTAATAGAAAGATCACCAAACAACACAAACACAAGCATACGAATCATGCGATTCCTAATTTTTCTCAAATACTCAATAACACAACCTTTCTTGTTGATTGCTTTGATTTGCCTAGGCTATGGTTGTGGAAGTGTTCGTTTCCATTCTTTTTCTCGTCCAAAAATCTTTGAACTTAATAGAAAGATCACCAAACAACACAAACACAAGCATACGAATCATGCGATTCCTAATGTTTCTCAAATTCTCAATAACACAACCTTTCTTATTGATTGGTTTGATTTGCCTAGGCTATGGTTGTGGAAGTGTTGGTTTCCATTCTTTTTCTCGTCCAAAAATCTTTGAACTTAATAGAAAGATCACCAAACAACACAAACACAAGCATACGAATCATGCGATTCCTAATGTTTCTCAAATTCTCAATAACACAACCTTTCTTATTGATTGGTTTGATTTGCCTAGGCTATGGTTGTCAAAGTACTGGTTTCCATTCTTTTTCTCGTCCAAAAATCTTTGAACTTAATAGAAAGATCACCAACAATACAAACACAAGCATACGAATCATGCGATTCCTAATGTTCCTCAAATACTCAATAACACAACCTTTCTTATTGATTGGTTTGATTTCCCTAGGCTATGGTTGTGGAAGTGTTCGTTTGCATTCTTTTTCTCGTCCAAAAATCTTTGAACTTAATAGAAAGATCACCAAACAACACAAACAGAAGCATACGAATCATGCGATTCCTAATTTTTCTCAAATACTCAATAACACAACCTTTCTTGTTGATTGCTTTGATTTGCCTAGGCTATGGTTGTGGAAGTGTTCGTTTCCATTCTTTTTCTCGTCCAAAAATCTTTGAACTTAATAGAAAGATCACCAAACAACACAAACACAAGCATACGAATCATGCGATTCCTAATGTTTCTCAAATTCTCAATAACACAACCTTTCTTATTGATTGGTTTGATTTGCCTAGGCTATGGTTGTGGAAGTGTTGGTTTCCATTCTTTTTCTCGTCCAAAAATCTTTGAACTTAATAGAAAGATCACCAACAATACAAACACAAGCATACGAATCATGCGATTCCTAATGTTCCTCAAATACTCAATAACACAACCTTTCTTATTTGATTGGTTTGATTTGCCTAGGCTATGGTTGTGGAAGTATTGGTTTCCATTCTTTTTCTCGTCCAAAAATATTTGAACTTAATAGAACTTGATAGAAAGATTACCAAACAACACAAACACAAGCATACGAATCATGTGATTCCTAATGTTTCTCAAATTCTCAATAACACAACCTTTCTTATTGATTGGTTTGATTTGCCTTGGATATGGTTTGGGAAGTGTTGGTTTCCATTCTTTTTCTCGTCCAAAAATCATTGAACTTAATATAAATATCACCAAACAACACAAACACAAGCATACGAATCATGCGATTCCTAATGTTTCCCAAAATACTCAATAACACAACCTTTCTTATTGATTGGTTTGATCTGCCTAGGCTATGGTTGTGGAAGTGTTGGTTTCCATTATTTTGTCTCGTCCAAAAATCTTTGAACTTAATAGAAAGATCACCAAACAACACAAACACAAGCATACGAATCATGCGATTCCTAATTTTTCTCAAATACTCAATAACACAACCTTTCTTGTTGATTGCTTTGATTTGCCTAGGCTATTGTTGTGGAAGTGTTCGTTTCCATTCTTTTTCTCGTCCAAAAATCTTTGAACTTAATAGAAAGATCACCAAACAACACAAACACAAGCATACGAATCATGCGATTCCTAATGTTTCTCAAATACTCAATAACACAACCTTTCTTATTGATTGGTTTGATTTGCCTAGGCTATGGTTGTGGAAGTGTTCGTTTCCATTCTTTTTCTCGTCCAAAAATCTTTGAACTTAATAGAAAGATCACCAAACAACACAAACACAAGCATATGAATCATGCGATTCCTAATGTTTCTCAAAATCTCAATAACACAACCTTTCTTATTGATTGGTTTGATTTGCCTAGGATATGGTTTGGGAAGTGTTGGTTTCCATTCTTTTTCTCGTCCAAAAATCTTTGAACTTAATAGAAAGATCACTAAACAACACAAACACAAGCATACGAATCATGCGATTCCTAATGTTCCTCAAGTACTCAATAACACAACTTTTCTTATTGATTGGTTTGATTTGCCTAGGATATGGTTTGTGAAGTGTTGGTTTCCATTCTTTTTCTCGTCCCAAAATCTTTGAACTTGATAGAAAGGTCACCAAACAACACAAACACAAGCATACGAATCATGCGATTCCTAATTTTTCTCAAATACTCAATAACACAACCTTTCTTGTTGATTGCTTTGATTTGCCTAGGCTATGGTTGTGGAAGTGTTCGTTTCCATTCTTTTTCTCGTCCAAAAATCTTTGAACTTAATAGAAAGATCACCAAACATCACAAACACAAGCATACGAATCATGCGATTCCTAATGTTTCTCATATTCTCAATAACACAACCTTTCTTATTGATTGGTTTGATTTGCCTAGGCTATGGTTGTGGAAGTACTAGTTTCCATTCTTTTTCTCGTCCAAAAATCTTTGAACTTAATAGAAAGATCACTAACAATACAAACACAAGCATACGAATCATGCGATTCCTAATGTTCCTCAAATACTCAATAACACAACCTTTCTTATTGATTGGTTTGATTTACCTAGGCTATGGTTGTGGAAGTGTTCGTTTGCATTCTTTTTCTCGTCCAAAAATCTTTGAACTTAATAGAAAGATCACCAAACAACACAAACAGAAGCATACGAATCATGCGATTCCTAATGTTTCTCAAATTCTCAATAACACAACCTTTCTTATTTGATTGGTTTGATTTGCCTAGGCTATGGTTGTGGAAGTATTGGTTTCCATTCTTTTTCTCGTCCAAAAATATTTGAACTTAATAGAACTTGATAGAAAGATTACCAAACAACACAAACACAAGCATACGAATCATGTGATTCCTAATGTTTCTCAAATTCTCAATAACACAACCTTTCTTATTGATTGGTTTGATTTGCCTTGGATATTTGTTTGGGAAGTGTTGGTTTCCATTATTTTGTCTCGTCCAAAAATCTTTGAACTTAATAGAAAGATCACCAAACAACACAAACACAAGCATACGAATCATGCGATTCCTAATTTTTCTCAAATACTCAATAACACAACCTTTCTTGTTGATTGCTTTGATTTGCCTAGGCTATGGTTGTGGAATTGTTCGTTTCCATTCTTTTTCTCGTCCAAAAATCTTTGAACTTAATAGAAAGATCACCAAACAACACAAACACGAGCATACGAATCATGCGATTCCTAATGTTTCTCAAATACTCAATAACACAACCTTTCTTATTGATTGGTTTGATTTGCCTAGGCTATGGTTGTGGAAGTGTTCGTTTCCATTCTTTTTCTCGTCCAAAAATCTTTGAACTTAATAGAAAGATCACCAAACAACACAAACACAAGCATATGAATCATGCGATTCCTAATGTTTCTCAAATTCTCAATAACACAACCTTTCTTATTGATTGGTTTGATTTGCCTAGGATATGGTTTGGGAAGTGTTGGTTTCCATTCTTTTTCTCGTCCAAAAATCTTTGAACTTAATAGAAAGATCACTAAACAACACAAACACAAGCATACGAATCATGCGATTCCTAATGTTCCTCAAGTACTCAATAACACAACTTTTCTTATTGATTGGTTTGATTTGCCTAGGATATGGTTTGTGAAGTGTTGGTTTCCATTCTTTTTCTCGTCCCAAAATCTTTGAACTTGATAGAAAGGTCACCAAACAACACAAACACAAGCATACGAATCATGCGATTCCTAATGTTTCTCAAATTCTCAATAACAAAACCTTTCTTATTGATTGGTTTGATTTTCCTAGGCTATGGTTTGGGAAGTATTGGTTTCCGTTATTTTTCTCGTCCAAAAATCTTTGAACTTGATAGAAAGATCACCAAACAACACAAACACAAGCATACGAATCATGCGATTCCTAATGTTTCTCAAATTCTCAATAACAAAACCTTTCTTATTGATTGGTTTGATTTTCCCAGGCTATGGTTTGGGAAGTATTGGTTTCCGTTATTTTTCTCGTCCAAAAATCTTTGAACTTAATAGAAAGATCACCAAATAATACAAACAGAAGCATACGAATCATGTGATTCCTAATATTTCTCAAATACTCAATAACACAACCTTTCTTATTGATTGGTTTGATTTGCCTAGGATATGGTTTGGGAAGTGTTGGTTTCCATTATTTTTCTCGTCCAAAAATATTTGAACTTAATAGAACTTGATAGACAGATCACCAAACAACACAAACACAAGCATACGAATCATGCGATTCCTAATGTTTCCCAAATACTCAATAACGCAATATTTCTTATTGATTGGTTTGATTTGCCTTGGCTATGGTTTGGGAAGTGTTGGTTTCCACTTTTTTTCTCGTCCAAAAATCTTTGAATTTAATAGAAAGATCACCAAACAACACAAACACAAGCATACGAATCATGCGATTCCTAATGTTTCTCAAATACTCCAATAAAACAACCTTTCTTATTGATTGGTTTGATTTGCCTAGGCTATGATTGTGGAAGTGTTCGTTTCCATTCTTTTTCTCGTCCAAAAATCTTTGAACTTAATAGAAAGATCACCAAACAACACAAACACAAGCATACAAATCATGCGATTCCTAATGTTTCTCAAATTCTCAATAACACAACCTTTCTTATTGATTGGTTTGATTTGCCTAGGCTTTGGTTGTGGAAGTATTGGTTTCCATTCTTTTTCTCGTCCAAAAATCTTTGAACTTAATAGAAAGATCACCAACAATACAAACACAAGCATACGAATCATGCGATTTCTAATGTTCCTCAAATACTGAATAACACAACCTTTCTTATTGATTGGTTTGATTTGCCAAGGCTATGGTTGTGGAAGTGTTCGTTTGCATTCTTTTTCTCGTCCAAAAATCTTTGAAGTTAATAGAACTTGATAGAAAGATCACCAAACAACACAAACACAAGCATACGAATCATGCGATTCCTAATGTTTCTCAAATTCTCAATAACAAAACCTTTCTTATGGATTGGTTAGATTTGCCTAGGCTATGGTTTGGGAAGTATTGGTTTCCGTTATTTTTCTCGTCCAAAAATCTTTGAACTTATTAGAAAGATCACCAAACAACACAAACACAAGCATCCGAATCAGGCGATTCCTAATGTTTCTCAAATTCTCAATAACACAACCTTTCTTATTGATTGGTTTGATTTGCCTAGGCTAAGGTTGTGGAAGTGTTGGTTTCCATTCTTTTTCTCGTCCAAAAATCTATGAACTTAATAGAAAGATCACCAAACAACACAAACACAAGCATACGAATCATGCGATTCCTAATGTTCCTCAAATACTCAATAGCACAACCTTTCTTATTGATTGGTTTGATTTGCCTAGGCTATGGTTGTGGAACTGTTGGTTTCCATTCTTTTTCTCTTCCAAAAATCTTTGAACTTAATAGAACTTGATAGAAAGATCACCAAACAACACAAACACAAGCATACGAATCATGCGATTCCTAATGTTTCTCAAATTCTCAATAACAAAACCTTTCTTATTGATTGGTTTGATTTTCCTAGGCTATGGTTTGGAAAGTATTGGTTTCCGTTATTTTTCTCGTCCAAAAATCTTTGAACTTAATAGAAAGATCACCAAACAACACAAACACAAGCATACGAATCATGCGATTCCTAATGCTTCTCAAATACTCAATAACACAACCTTTCTTATTGATTGGTTTGATTTGCCTAGGATGTGGTTTGGGAAGTGTTGGTTTCCATTCTTTTTCTCGTCCAAAAATCTTTGAACTTAATAGAACTTGATAGAAAGATCACCAACCAACTCAAACACAAGCATACGAATCATGCGATTCCTAATGTTTCTCAAATTCTCAATAACACAACCTTTCTTAGTGATTGGTTTGATTTGCCTAGGCTATGGTTGTGGAAGTGTTGGTTTCCATTCTTTTTCTCGTCCAAAAATCTTTGAACTTAATAGAAAGATCACCAAACAACACAAACACGAGCATACGAATCATGCAATTCCTAATGTTTCTCAAATTCTCAATAACACAACCTTTCTTATTGATTGGTTTGATTTGCCTAGGCTATGGTTGTGGAAGTACTGGTTTCCATTCTTTTTCTCGTCCAAAAATCTTTGAACTTAATAGAAAGATCACCAACAATACAAACACATGCATACGAATCATGCGATTTTTAATGTTCCTCAAATACTCAATAACACAACCTTTCTTATTGATTGGTTTGATTTGCCTAGGCTATGGTTGTGGAAGTGTTCGTTTGCATTCTTTTTCTCGTCCAAAAATCTTTGAACTTAATAGAACTTGATTGAAAGATCACCAAACAACACAAACACAAGCATACGAATCATGCGATTCCTAATGTTTCTCAAATTCTCAATAACAAAACGTTTCGTATTGATTGGTTTGATTTGCCTAGGCTATGGTTTGGGAAGTATTGGTTTCCGTTATTTTTCTCGTCCAAAAATCTTTGAACTTAATAGAAAGATCACCAAACAACACAAACACAAGCATACGAATCATGCGATTCCTAATGTTTCTCAAATTCTCAATAATACAACCTTTCTTATTGATTGGTTTGATTTGCCTAGGCTATGGTTGTGGAAGTGTTGGTTTCCATTCTTTTTCTCGTCCAAAAATCTTTGAACTTAATAGAAAGATCACCAAACAACACAAACACAAGCATACGAATCATGCGATTCCTAATGTTCCTCAAATACTCAATAACACAACCTTTCTTATTGATTGGTTTGATTTGGCTAGGCTATGGTTGTGGAAGTGTTGGTTTCCATTCTTTTTCTCGTCTAAAAATCTTTGAACTTAATAGAACTTGATAGAAAGATCACCAAACAACACAAACACAAGCATACGAATCATGCGATTCCTAATGTTTCTCAAATTCTCAATAACACAACCTTTCTTATTGATTGGTTTGATTTGCCTAGGCTATGGTTGTGGAAGTGTTGGTTTCCATTCTTTTTCTCGTCCAAAAATCTTTGAACTTCATAGAAAGATCACCAAACAACACAAACACAAGCATACGAATCATGCGATTCCTAATGTTCCTCAAATACTCAATAACACAACCTTTCTTATTGATTGGTTTGATTTGCCTAGGCTATGGTTGTGGAAGTGTTGGTTTCCATTCTTTTTCTCTTCCAAAAATCTTTGAACTTAATAGAACTTGATAGAAAGATCACCAAACAACACAAACACAAGCATACGAATCATGCGATTCCTAATGTTTCTCAAATTCTCAATAACACAACCTTTCTTATTGATTGGTTTGATTTGCCTAGGCTATGGTTGTGGAAGTGTTGGTTTCCATTCTTTTTCTCGTCCAAAAATCTTTGAACTTCATAGAAAGATCACCAAACAACACAAACACAAGCATACGAATCATGCGATTCCTAATGTTCCTCAAATACTCAATAACACAACCTTTCTTATTGATTGGTTTGATTTGCCTAGGCTATGGTTGTGGAAGTGTTGGTTTCCATTCTTTTTCTCGTCCAAAAATCTTTGAACTTAATAGAACTTGATAGAAAGATCACCAAACAACACAAACACAAGCATACGAATCATGCGATTCCTAATGTTTCTCAAAATCTCAATAACAAAACCTTTCTTATTGATTGGTTTGATTTTCCTAGGCTATGGTTTGGGAAGTATTCGTTTCCGTTATTTTTCTCGTCCAAAAATCTTTGAACTTAATAGAAAGATCACCAAACAACACAAACACAAGCATACGAATCATGCGATTCCTAATGTTTCTCAAATTCTCAATAACACAACCTTTCTTATTGATTGGTTTGATTTGCCTAGGCTATGTGATGTGATCTCACTTCCAGGATCGGTCGAATTCGGGTTCGACTGAGCGTTTTGTGGAGGTGTTCGTGCAAGGAATGTGTAGGAAACTCAAACTGGACTTTGTATTGAAAATAGATGGCAAATGTTGGTGTTACAAACTTGAGTACAAGCGTTTTTGAGGGTTAAAAGGAATGGAATGGAAAACAAGAAACCAAGCTTGGAAAACGAGAGCTAGAAGCCAACGGGGTGGGGGTTCCCTCGGCCCTTTCTCCCTTGAGGAGAAGAGACCGAAAGAGTAAGGGCTAAAAGCTCTCTTTACTCAATTTCAACCTACCAAAATATGAAGGAGGGCTTGTGCTTATATAGGGACGAGAGAGGGGTAGGGGCGGCGTGCTTGGAGTGGGCGCCAAGCACCTTGAGGAGGTGTAGAAGATTGGCGGCAAAGGCACCACTTGGAGTGGGCGCCAAGTTCTTGTATGGAGGTGGCGAAGAGTGGCGTCCAAGGCAAGCATAGTCAGCCGCTTTTATTATGGTTCCTTGGCGGCCAAGCTAAAGCTTTTAATGCATTGAAGGCACAAACTTGGCGGCCAAGGAAGGCAGTTAGTGTGGCAGCCAAGCCTCCTTCAAAATGGGCTTGGATCGTCCCTCGTCATAATGGGCTTCGGGCTTTGTGGTGTCACTCTTGGGGCCAAACATTTGGAGACTCAAAAATGTATCTCCGGGCGGGCCTTGTATCACACTTGGCATCGCCAAGTGAGCCCGTAGTCGTTCTTGTATGGCCTTAGCCCGGCGCCGCGTTATAGCCCCCGGAATGTGGTTCGCCTCTTTGGATGAAACCGACCTCGTGACGGGTCGCATACGTCCCTGAGTCGAGTGCCCACGCGCGGCGCCGGGCCGCGCCTCAGCGTCGCTGGCACCGGGGTGCCGGTGCCGTGATGAGGCGCCTCGGCGCCGGTGCCTTGATGGGGCACCGGGGCGTCGGTGCCTTGGGCGCCGGTGCTTTGAGCGCTGGTGCCTTCGGTGCCTTGGGCGACGGTGTCTTCGGTGCCTTGGGCGCCGGTGTCTTCGGTGCCTTGGGCACTGGTGCTTTCGGTGCCTTGGGCGTCCTGGGCGCTGGTGCCATGATGTGGCCTTGGCACAGTCACATCATCCTCCCCCAGTTGAGAAGGATTCGTCCCCGAATCTTCTTGATCGGACTCTACTTCATTTGAAACAAAAACTCGAAGGTCCGCTACATTGAACACATCATAGACTCCATAGCCTTCGGGTAGCTCGATCCGGTAGGCATTGTCATTAATTCTCTCGAGCACCTGGAAGGGACCGTCTCCCCTAGGCTTTAACTTGGAGTTACGCAGTTCGGGAAATCGATCCTTCCGAAGATGCACCCAAACGAGGTCGCTAGGCTCGAGCACCAACTCCTTTCGACCTTTGTTGGCGTGCTTAGTGTATTGAGCCGTGCTCCTCTCCAGACGCTCTCTGGTGGAATCGTGAAGGGCCTTGATTCGCTTGGCATGGTCGACGCCTTCTTGACTCTCGTGGTCCTTAATTGCCAGCGGCACCATGTCAAGCGGAGTGGCGGGGTTCTTCCCGTATACCACCTCGAACGGCGTTCTCTTGGTAGCACGGTGGACCGACCGGTTATAGGCGAACTCGATGAAAGCGAGGCACTCTTCCCACCTCCTAGAGAGTGCGTCGGCCACTATGTTGTCCTTTCCCTTCTTATGTTTGATGACATATGGAAAGGACTCTATGAATTCCACCCACTTCGCATGCCTCTTGTTAAGCTTAGCTTGCCCCCGGAGGTACTTGAGAGCCTCGTGATCAGAATGAATCACGAATTCTCTAGGGCGTAAGTAATGTTCCCACGTTTTGAGCACACGGACCAAGGCAAGCAGTTCTTGGTCATAGGTGGGATAGCGCAGCTCGGCTCCATTGAGTTTTTCGCTATAGTAAGCGATGGGTCGCCCTTCTTGCATAAGTACTCCACCTAGGCCTACGCCCGACGCGTCGCACTCGACTTCGAATGTATTGGCGAAGTCGGGTAGGACCAAGAGTGGGGCATTAGTGAGCCTTTCTTTAAGAATTTTAAAGGCCGTTTCTTGCGAGGCTCCCCACTGGAATGGTACGTTCTTCTTGGTGAGCTCAGTGAGCGGAGCGGCAAGGGTACTAAAGTCCCTCACAAAGCGCCTGTAAAATCCGGCAAGGCCTAAGAAACTCCGGATTTGGGTCATAGTGTGCGGAGTGGGCCATTCGCGAATGGCATTCACTTTGGCTTCGTCCACTTGGACCCCATCCTTGCTCACGACGAACCCCAAGAATATCACGTGGTCGGAGCAGAAATGGCACTTCCCGAAATTGGCATAGAGTTTTTCGTGCCTTAGGACGTTAAGCACTTCTCGGATGTGCTCCAGGTGTTCTTCGAGGCTTTGACTGTAGATCAGGATATCGTCGAAGTACACCACGACGAAGTGGCCAATGAAAGCTCTCAAGATGTGGTTCATTAACCTCATAAAGGTACTAGGAGCGTTGGTCAATCCGAAGGGCATGACCAGCCACTCGTATAGCCCTTGTTTGGTTTTAAAGGCGGTTTTCCACTCGTCGCCTTCTTTCATGCGGATCTGATGATATCCGCTCTTCAGATCGATTTTGGAGAAGAGTTTCGACCCGTGAAGTTCGTCGAGCATATCATCCAGCCGCGGAATAGGGTGCCGATATTTGATAGTGATATTGTTAATGGCGCGACAGTCGACACACATGCGCCAGCTCCCATCTTTCTTGGGAACTAAGATTACCGGCACGGCACATGGGCTGAGACTCTCTCGGACGTATCCCTTGTCCAAGAGGTCTTGAATTTGCTTCTGGAGCTCTTTGGTCTCAGCCGGGTTGGTCCGATAAGCGGCCCGGTTCGGTAGACTAGCGCCGGGAATGAAATCGATTTGATGTTCGATCCCGCGCAAGGGCGGTAGCCCTTTTGGAGTCTCCTCGGGGAAGACATCATTGAACTCTTGCAGCAATGCCGAGACGCCTGGAGGCAGCTCAGAGAGCTCGGAGTCGGAAAGCAGAGACTCCTTGTAGACGAGAATAAGGCACATCTGCCTATCTTCAATAGCTCGTCTCACTTCCTTTCCCCGGGCGACTAATAAGTGCTTGGAGCTGCCTTCATAGGCCTTAAGCTCCATTTTCTTCTTGGCACTCCTCTTTCGGAGTTTCTTAGCCTCTTGATCGGCTATCACTTCGTGCGGGGCTAGAGGATGCAAGGTGAATTTCTTGCCATCCCGATGGAAGATATACTCGTTAGAAACGCCTTGGTGAATGACGGCCCGGTCATATTGCCAAGGTCGGCCCAATAGAAGATGGCAGGCGGTCATGGTTACGACGTCGCAAAGAACCTCGTCTTCATAAGGCCCGATTGAAAATTTAATCAAAGCTTGCTCCTTGACCATCACTGGAGCATCGGAATTAAGCCAGTGGAGGGAATAGGGCACCTTGCGAGGCGTCGTCTCAAGGTTGAAACGAGATACCACCTCGGTGTCTATGAGGTTACTACAGGATCCTCCGTCGATGATGACACTACACACCTTGCCTTGGATAAAGCATCGTGTGTGAAAAATATTCTCCCGCTGAGATGGAGCGGTGGGTGCCTCGTTAGTAAATAATGCTCGTTGGACAATGAAGCATTCCCCACTGACGGCGGGTACGTAGACCTCCTCCTCGTCCTCCCCATTGTCAAACTCCTCGTCAGATTCGTAATCTCCGGTTTGAGTAAGGAGGACTTGCCTTCGGTTAGGGCAATCACGAGCGTAATGACCCCGCCCCAAGCACTTAAAGCACTGGAGGTCGCGCGTTCGGGGGTTGGCGCCGTCCTTAGGCGCGGCGGGAGTAGGCGCGGTGTCTCGCCTAACCGGAGGAGGGTTAGCCTCGGTCTTCGGTTCTTTGGCCTCACTCCTCTTGGGTGGTGGGTTAGAGCTCGAAGAACCCGAGCTCCAAGTGCGTCCACTCCCACCACTTCGCCTCTTTTGTAAGTTTTGGTACACTTGGTTAGTGTAGTGGAGAACATCGGCAATGGAGGCTTCTGAGCCGAAGCGTTGCATCTCCACATAAGCGGACACTTCGGAGTTTAGGCCTCCGATGAATTTCGAGATAATATATCTCTCTGGAAATCGAACTCGGGACCGGAAGACAAGCTGCCGTAGCTCCTTATAGTACTCATCCGGGCTTCGGGCCCCTTGCTTAATCCGCTCCAATTTGACTTGGATGCGGTCAAGATAATCCTCGGGCACAAACCGATCCCGCATGGCCCGTTTAAGTTGACCCCATGTGCGAATGGGGTCTTCGCCTTGATACGCCCTATCCTCTTTCTCTTCTTGCCACCATGAGTAGGCAAAGTCGGTGAATCGAATGGTGGCGATCGCCACTCGTTGGCGATCCGGATAGTCGTAATATTCAAAGACCGCCTCGGTCTTAGCCTCCCAATCAAGATAGGCCTCGACATCTGAAGTCCCGGCGAAAGGTTCCACCGTGAGTTTGATTCCGTGGTGGTGGTCCCTCGGTTGTTCCATGGGAGGATTAAGACCGTGATCGTTCATCCGGTCGCAGAACCGAACATTCTCCCGCGGCGCCATAGGATCCGGAAGGTTGCGCCGGGGTCCGAGGGGTGCCGCGAGCGTCCCTCGGTGTTGTCGGTGTTGAGGTTGCCGCTCCTCGTGTTCTGGGAGGATAGCCGGTGGCCTCCGAGGAGGAGGGAGAATAGCCTCCAATCTCAGAGACTCGTCCTTCGAAAGAACGGGCTTCTTTTGCTCCAAGGCCTCATGATTAGTTCCCGAATATTGTCCCTCCTCATATTGAGGGTTGGGCGAACGCTCGTGGCGCGGAGACATGCTCAAGTGTTGCTCGATCTTATCATCCATGAGCCGGAGCAGCTCGTCCCGGGACTTCTCATAAGTTTCCCGAATGTCCGCTCGGGCATCCTCCCGGACTTCTCGTAAGAGGCCGCTTAGCACCTTCCATGAGAAGGTGTTATCCGCCTCCTCGGTATCGTTGGGAAGATTCTTGTTCTTCGGCGAGTCCTGAGACATGATTAAATAAACAAACACGGAACTTGGTAATGGTTAGATAATTCGAAAGACTCACTTGTGTTTGACTCGAAAAAAAAAAAAACTTGTTTTTTTTTTTTTTGTTCTTTTCTTTTGCTTCAGAAAGCGATCAAATGGGAAGGACTGACTCGTGTTTAGACTCGATATTATGTGGCTCTCGAACTCACACACTGGATTTTAGGATTGTTTATTTCGCCACCGAAAGTCCTTAACACAACTCCTTCCTCCACTCGCTCGTGTGAGAGCGACAACAACCGGAAATCAAAGCAAGCGACCGGAGCTTGTGGGCGAGTGTTTACTAGTCCCACAAGTCGGGGATCCCGTTGCTCGGGGCTGGATTAAATCGAGGCAAGAAAAACGGCCAATAAATTTCACGTCTTGGCTGGCTCCTTTCGAACTTTGCTTGTTCGACCTTCTTCGCAAATTTTTTTTTTTTTTTTTTTGAAACGAGAGATACTATCCCTCTTTTCTCTTTGCTTGGAGAAGTACTACTTCACCTTGAATTTTTTTTTTTGAACAAGAGTTACTAACTCTTCTTGTGTTCTTTCTTTGACCGAGAGAAGGTTTCCTTCTCTTTGTCGGTTTCTTTTTTTTTTTTTTTGTTGAACAAGACGAGCACACTTAAAGACTTGTGCCTCGTCAAGATAAAGCTTCCGAAGGTCGAAGAAAGAGGGTCGGCCAAGACAAAGGGCTCGACAAGAGGGTGGTAAGAAAAGGTTAGGCTCGTTTTTTTTTTGAAGAGATTGAAATCGGTCAAGGCAAGGAAGGGAAAAACGAGGCTAGATTTGGGGGGTCAAGAAAAAAGGATCCGAGCAATTGAAAACCTGACTCGTAGGGTAGTAATTCGTACCCCCCACAACTTGAGGAACTCAAGCCGACAGGCTCTGATACCAGATGATGTGATCTCACTTCCTGGATCGGTCGAATTCGGGTTCGACTGAGCGTTTTGTGGAGGTGTTCGTGCAAGGAATGAGTAGGAAACTCAAACTGGACTTTGTATTGAAAATAGATGGAAAATGTTGGTGTTACAAACTTGAGTACAAGCGTTTTTGAGGGTTGAAAGGAATGGAATGGAAAACAAGAAACCAAGCTTGGAAAACGAGAGCTAGAAGCCAACGGGGTGGGGGTTCCCTCGGCCCTTTCTCCCGTGAGGAGAAGAGACCGAAAGAGTAAGGGCTAAAAGCTCTCTTTACTCAATTTCAACCTACCAAAATATGAAGGAGGGCTTGTGCTTATATAGGCACGAGAGAGGGGTAGGGGCGGCGTGCTTGGAGTGGGCGCCAAGCAACTTGAGGAGGTGTAGAAGATTGGCGGCAAAGGCACCACTTGGAGTGGGCGCCAAGTTCTTGTATGGAGGTGACGAAGAGTGGCATCCAAGGCAAGCATAGTCAGCCGCTTTTATTATGGTTCCTTGGCAGCCAAGCTAAAGCTTTTAATGCATTGAAGGCACAAACTTGGCGGCCAAGGAAGGCAGTTAGTGTGGCAGCCAAGCCTCCTTCAAAATGGGCTTGGATCGTCCCTCGTCATCATGGGCTTCGGGCTTTGTGGTGTCACTCCTGGGGCCAAACATTTGGAGACTCAAAAATGTATCTCCGGGCGGGCCTTGTATCACACTTGGCATCGCCAAGTGAGCCCGTAGTCGTTCTTGTATGGCCTTAGCCCGGCGCCGCGTTATAGCCCCCGGAATGTGGCTCGCCTCTTTGGATGAAACCGACCTCGTGACGGGTCGCATACGTCCCTGAGTCGAGTGCCCACGCGAGGCGCCGGACCGCGCCTCAGCGTCGCTGGCGCCGAGTGGCACAGGGGTGCCGGTGCCGTGATGAGGCGCCTCGGCGCCGGTGCCTTGATGGGGCACCGGGGCGTCGGTGCCTTGGGCGCCGGTGTCTTCGATGCCTTGGGCGCCGGTGCTTTGAGCGCCGGTGCGTCGGTGCCTTAAGCGCCGGTGTCTTCGGTGCCTTGGGCGCCGGTGTCTTCGGTGCCTTGGGCGCCAGTGCTTTCGGTGCCTTGGGCGTCCTGGGCGCCGGTGCCATGATGTGGCCTTCGCACGGTCACATCACTATGGTTGTGGAAGTATTGGTTTCCATTCTTTTTCTCGTCCAAAAATCTTTCAACTTAATCGAAAGATCACCAACAATACAAAGACAAGCATACGAATCATGCGATTCCTAATGTTCCTCAAATACTCAATAACACAACCTTTCTTATTGATTGGTTTGATTTGCCTAGGCTATGGTTGTGGAAGTGTTCGTCTGCATTCTTTTTCTCGTCCAAAAATCTTTGAACTTAATAGAAAGATCACCAAACAACACAAACACAAGCATACGAATCATGCGATTCCTAATGTTTCTCAAATTCTCAATAACACAACCTTTCTTATTTGATTGGTTTGATTTGCCTAGGCTATGGTTGTGGAAGTATTGGTTTCCATTCTTTTTCTCGTCCAAAAATATTTGAACTTAATAGAACTTGATAGAAAGATTACCAAACAACACAAACACAAGCATACGAATCATGTGATTCCTAATGTTTCTCAAATTCTCAATAACACAACCTTTCTTATTGATTGGTTTGATTTGCCTTGGATATGGTTTGGGAAGTGTTGGTTTCCATTCTTTTTCTCGTCCAAAAATCTTTGAACTTAATAGAAAGATCACCAAATAACACAAACACAAGCATAAGAATCATGCGATTCCTAATGTTTCTCAAATACTCAATAACACAACCTTTCTTATTGATTGGGTTGATTTGCCTAGGATATGGTTTGGGAAGTGTTGGTTTCCATTATTTTTCTCGTCCAAAAATCTTTGAACTTAATAGAACTTGATAGACAGATCACCAAACAACACAAACACAAGCATACGAATCATGTGATTCCTAATGTTTCCCCAATACTCAATAACACAATATTTCTTATTGATTGGTCTGATTTGCCTAGGCTATGGTTGTGGAAGTGTTGGTTTCCATTCTTTTTCTCGTCCAAAAATCTTTGAACTTAATAGAAAGATCACCAAACAACATAAACACAAGCATACGAATCATGCGATTCCTAATGTTTCTCAAATACTCCAATAAAACAACCTTTCTTATTGATTGGTTTGATTTGCCTAGGCTATGGTTGTGGAAGTGTTCGTTTCCATTCTTTTTCTCGTCCAAAAATCTTTGAACTTAATAGAAAGATCACCAAACAACACAAACACAAGCATACGAATCATGCGATTTCTAATGTTTCTCAAATTCTCAATAACACAACCTTTCTTATTGATTGGTTTGATTTGCCTAGGCTTTGGTTGTGGAAGTGTTCGTTTCCATTCTTTTTCTCGTCCAAAAATCTTTGAACTTAATAGAACTTGATAGAAAGATCACCAAACAACACAAACACAAGCATACGAATCATGCGATTCCTAATGTTTCTCAAATTCTCAATAACAAAACCTTTCGTATTGATTGGTTTGATTTTCCTAGGCTATGGTTTGGAAAGTATTGGTTTCCGTTATTTTTCTCGTCCAAAAATCTTTGAACTTAATAGAAAGATCACCTAACCACACAAACACAAGCATACGAATCATGCGGTTCCTAATGTTTCTCAAATTCTCAATAACAAAACCTTTCTTATTGATTGGTTTGATTTGCCTAGGCTATGGTTTGGGAAGTATTGGTTTCCGTTATTTTTCTCGTCCAAAAATCTTTGAACTTAATAGAAAGATCACCAAACAACACAAACACAAGCATACGAATCATGCGATTCCTAATGTTTCTCAAATTCTCAATAACACAACCTTTCTTATTGATTGGTTTGATTTGCCTAGGCTATGCTTGTGGAAGTGTTGGTTTCCATTCTTTTTCTCGTCCAAAAATCTATGAACTTAATAGAAAGATCACCAAACAACACAAACACAAGCATACGAATCATGCGATTCCTAATGTTCCTCAAATACTCAATAACACAACCTTTCTTATTGATTGGTTTGATTTGCCTAGGCTATGGTTGTGGAAGTGTTCGTTTCCATTCTTTTTCTCGTCCAAAAATCTTTGAACTTAATAGAACTTGATAGAAAGATCACCAAACAACACAAACACAAGCATACGAATCATGCGATTCCTAATGTTTCTCAAATTCTCAATAGCAAAACCTTTCTTATTGATTGGTTTGATTTTCCTAGGCTATGGTTTGGAAAGTATTGGTTTCCGTTAATTTTCTCGTCCAAAAATCTTTGAACTTAATGGAAAGATCACCAAACAACACAAACACAAGCATACGAATCATGCGATTCCTAATGTTTCTCAAATTCTCAATAACAAAACCTTTCTTATTGATTGGTTTGATTTGCCTAGGCTATGGTTTGGGAAGTATTGGTTTCCGTTATTTTTCTCGTTCAAAAATCTTTGAACTTAATAGAAAGATCACCAAACAACACAAACACAAGCATACGAATCATGCGATTCCTAATGTTTCTCAAATTCTCAATAACAAAACCTTTCATATTGATTGGTTTGATTTTCCTAGGCTATGGTTTGGAAAGTATTGGTTTCCGTTATTTTTCTCGTCCAAAAATCTTTGAACTTAATAGAAAGATCACCAAACAACACAAACACAAGCATACGAATCATGCGATTCCTAATGTTTCTCAATTTCTCAATAACAAAACCTTTCTTATTGATTGGTTTGATTTGCCTAGGCTATTGTTTGGGAAGTATTGGTTTCCGTTATTTTTCTCGTCCAAAAATCTTTGAACTTAATAGAAAGATTACCAAACAACACAAACACAAGCATACGAATCATGCGATTCCTAATGTTTCTCAAATTCTCAATAACACAACCTTTCTTATTGATTGGTTTGATTTACCTAGGCTATGGTTGTGGAAGTGTTGGTTTCCATTCTTTTTCTCGTCCAAAAATCTATGAACTTAATAGAAAGATCACCAAACAACACAAACACAAGCATACGTATCATGCGATTCCTAATGTTCCTCAAATACTCAATAACACAACCTTTCTTATTGATTGGTTTGATTTGCCTAGGCTATGGTTGTGGAAGTGTTGGTTTCCATTCTTTTTCTCGTCCAAAAATCTTTGAACTTAATAGAACTTGATGGAAAGATCACCAAACAACACAAACACAAGCATACGAATCATGCGATTCCTAATGTTTCTCAAATACTCAATAACACAACCTTTCTTAATGATTGGTTTGATTTGCCTAGGCTATGGTTGTGGAAGTGTTCGTTTCCATTCTTTTTCTCGTCCAAAAATCTTTGAACTTAATAGAAAGATCACCAAACAACACAAACTTAAGCATACGAATCATGCGATTCCTAATGTTCCTCAAATACTCAATAACACAACCTTTCTTATTGATTGGTTTGATTTGCCTAGGCTATGGTTGTGGAAGTGCTGGTTTCCATTCTTTTTCTCGTCCAAAAATCTTTGAACTTAATAGAACTTGATAGAAAGATCACCAAACAACACAAACACAAGCATACGAATCATGCGATTCCTAATGTTTCTCAAATTCTCAATAACAAAACCTTTCTTATTGATTGGTTTGATTTTCCTAGGCTATGGTTGTGGAAGTGTTCGTTTCCATTCTTTTTCTCGTCCAAAAATCTTTGAACTTAATAGAAAGATCACCAAACAACACAAACACAAGCATACGAATCATGCGATTCCTAATGTTTCTCAAATTCTCAATAACACAACCTTTCTTATTGATTGGTTTGATTTACCTAGGATATGGTTTGGGAAGTGTTGGTTTCCATTCTTTTTCTCGTCCAAAAATCTTTGAACTTAATAGAAAGATCACCAAACAACACAAACACAAGCATACGAATCATGCGATTCCTAATGTTCCTCAAATACTCAATAACACAACCTTTGTTATTGATTGGTTTGATTTGCCTAGGCTATGGTTGTGGAAGTGTTGGTTTCCATTCTTTTTCTCGTCCAAAAATCTTTGAACTTAATAGAACTTGATAGAAAGATCACCAAACAACACAAACACAAGCATACGAATCATGCGATTCCTAATGTTTCTCAAATTCTCAATAACAAAACCTTTCTTATTGATTGGTTTGATTTTCCTAGGCTATGGTTTGGGAAGTATTGGTTTCCGTTATTTTTCTCGTCCAAAAATCTTTGAACTTAATAGAAAGATCACCAAATAACACAAACACAAGCATATGAATCATGCGATTCCTAATGTTTCTCAAATACTCAATAACACAACCTTTCTTATTCATTGGGTTGATTTGCCTAGGATATGGTTTGGCAAGTGTTGGTTTCCATTATTTTTCTCGTCCAAAAATCTTCGAACTTAATAGAACTTGATAGACAGATCACCAAACAACACAAACACATGCATACGAATCATGCGATTCCTAATGTTTCCCAAATACTCAATAATAAAATATTTCTTATTGATTGGTTTGATTTGCCTAGGCTATGGTTTGGGAAGTGTTGGTTTCCATTCTTTTTCTCGTCCAAAAATCTTTGAACTTAATAGAAAGATCACCAAACAACACAAACACAAGCTTACGAATCATGCGATTCCTAATGTTTCTCAAATACTCCAATAAAACAACCTTTCTTATTGATTGGTTTGATTTGCCTAGGCTATGGTTGTGGAAGTGCTCATTTCCATTCTTTTTCTCGTCCAAAAATCTTTGAACTTAATAGAAAGATCACCAAACAACACAAACACAAGCATACGAATCATGCGATTCCTAATGTTTCTCAAATTCTCAATAACACAACCTTTCTTATTGATTGGTTTGATTTGCCTAGGCTTTGGTTGTGGAAGTATTGGTTTCCATTCTTTTTCTCGTCCAAAAATCTTTGAACTTAATAGAACTTGATAGAAAGATCACCAAACAACACAAACACAAGCATACGAATCATGCGATTCCTAATGTTTCTCAAATTCTCAATAACAAAACCTTTCTTATTTATTGGTTTGATTTTCCTAGGCTATGGTTTGGGAAGTATTGGTTTCCGTTATTTTTCTCGTCCAAAAATCTTTGAACTTAATAGAAAGATCACCAAATAACACAAACACAAGCATACGAATCATGCGATTCCTAATGTTTCTCAAATACTCAATAACACAACCTTTCTTATTGATTGGTTTGATTTGCATAGGCTATGGTTTGGGAAGTGTTGGTTTCCATTCTTTTTCTCGTCCAAAAATCTTTGAACTTAATAGAAAGATCACCAAACAACACAAACACAAGCATACGAATCATGCGATTCCTAATGTTTCTCAAATTCTCAATAACAAAACCTTTCTTATTGATTGGTTTGATTTTCCTAGCCTATGGTTTGGGAAGTATTGGTTTCCGTTATTTTTCTCGTCCAAAAATCTTTGAACTTAATAGAAAGATCACCAAATAACACAAACACAAGCATACAAATTTTGCGATTCCTAATGTTTCTCAAATACTCAATAACACAACCTTTCTTATTCATTGGTTTGATTTGCCTAGGCTATGGTTGTGGAAGTGTTGGTTTCCATTCTTTTTCTCGTCCAAAAATCTATGAACTTAATAGAAAGATCACCAAACAACACAAACACAAGCATACGAATCATGCGATTCCTAATGTTCCTCAAATACTCACTAACACAACCTTTCTTATTGATTGGTTTGATTTGCCTAGGCTATGGTTGTGGAAGTGTTGGTTTCCATTCTTTTTCTCGTCCAAAAATCTTTGAACTTAATAGAACTTGATAGAAAGATCACCAAATAACACAAACACAAGCATACGAATCATGCGATTCCTAATGTTTCTCAAATTCTCAATAACAAAACCTTTCTTATTGATTGGTTTGATTTTCCTACGCTATGGTTTGGAAAGTATTGGTTTCCGTTATTTTTCTCGTGCAAAAATCTTTGAACTTAATAGAAAGATCACCAAACAACACAAACACAAGCATACGAATCATGCGATTCCTAATGTTTCTCAAATTCTCAATAACAAAACCTTTCTTATTGATTGGTTTGATTTGCCTAGGCTATGGTTTGGGAAGTATTGGTTTCCGTTATTTTTCTCGTCCAAAAATCTTTGAACTTAATAGAAAGATCACCAAACAACACAAACACATGCATACGAATCATGCGATTCCTAATGTTTCCCAAATACTCAATAATAAAATATTTCTTATTGATTGGTTTGATTTGCCTAGGCTATGGTTTGTGAAGTGTTGGTTTCCATTCTTTTTCTCGTCCAAAAATCTTTGAACTTAATAGAAAGATCACCAAACGACACAAACACAAGTATACGAATCATGCGATTCCTAATGTTTCTCAAATACTCCAATAAAACAACCTTTCTTATTGATTGGTTTGATTTGCCTAGGCTATGTTTGTGGAAGTGTTCGTTTCCATTCTTTTTCTCGTCCAAAAATCTTTGAACTTAATAGAAAGATCACCAAACAACACAAACACAAGCATACGAATCATGCGATTCCTAATGTTTCTCAAATTCTCAATAACACAACTTTTCTTATTGATAGGTTTGATTTGCCTAGGCTTTGGTTGTGGAAGTACTGGTTTCCATTCTTTTTCTTGTCCAAAAATCTTTGAACTTAATAGAAAGATCACCACCAATACAAACACAAGCATAAGAATCATGCGATTCCTAATGTTCCTCAAATACTCAATAACACAACCTTTCTTATTGATTGGTTTGATTTGCCTAGGCTATGGTTGTGGAAGTGTTCGTTTGCATTCTTTTTCTCGTCCAAAAATCTTTGAACTTAATAGAAAGATCACCAAACAACACAAACACAAGTATACGAATCATGCGATTCCTAATGTTTCTCAAATTCTCAATAACACAACCTTTCTTATTGATTGGTTTGATTTGCCTAGGCTATGGTTGTGGAAGTGTTGGTTTTAATTCTTTTTCTCGTCCAAAAATCTATGAACTTAATAGAAAGATCACCAAATAACACAAACACAAGCATAGAATCATGCGATTCCTAATGTTCCTCAAATACTCAATAACACAACCTTTCTTATTTATTGGTTTGATTTGCCTAGGCTATGGTTGTGGAAGTGTTGGTTTCCATTCTTTTTCTCGTCCAAAAATCTTTGAACTTAATAGAACTTGATAGAAAGATCACCAAACAACACAAACACAAGCATACGAATCATGCGATTCCTAATGTTTCTCAAATTCTCAATAACAAAACCTTTCTTATTGATTGGTTTGATTTAATTAGGCTATGGTTTGGAAAGTATTGGTTTCCGTTATTTTTCTCGTCCAAAAATCTTTGAACTTAATAGAAAGATCACCAAACAACACAAACACAAGCATACGAATCATGCGATTCCTAATGTTTCTCAAATTCTCAATAACAAAACCTTTCTTATTGATTGGTTTGATTTGCCTATGCTATGGTTTGAGAAGTATTGGTTTCCGTTATTTTTCTCGTCCAAAAATCTTTGAACTTAATAGAAAGATCACCAAACAACACAAACACAAGCATACGAATAATGCGATTCCTAATGTTTCTCAAATTCTCAATAACACAACCTTTCTTATTGATTGGTTTGATTTGCCTAGGATATGGTTTGGGAAGTGTTGGTTTCCATTCTTTTTCTCGTCCAAAAATCTATGAACTTAATAGAAAGATCACCAAACAACACAAACACAAGCATACGAATCATGCAATTCCTAATGTTCCTCAAATACTCAATAACACAACCTTTCTTATTGATTGGTTTGATTTGCCTAGGCTATGGTTGTGGAAGTGTTGGTTTCCATTCTTTTTCTCGTCCAAAAATCTTTGAACTTAATAGAACTTGATAGAAAGATCACCAAACAACACAAACACAAGCATACGAATCATGCGATTCCTAATGTTTCTCAAATTCTCAATAACAAAACCTTTCGTATTGATTGGTTTGATTTTCCTAGGCTATGGTTTGGAAAGTATTGGTTTCCGTTATTTTTCTCGTCCAAAAATCTTTGAACTTAATAGAAAGATCACCAAACAACACAAACACATGCATACGAATCATGCGATTCTTAATCTTTCTCAAATTCTCAATAAGAAAACCTTTCTTATTGATTGGTTTGATTTGCCTAGGCTATGGTTTGGGAAGTATTGGTTTCCGTTATTTTTCTCGTCCAAAAATCTTTGAACTTAATAGAAAGATCACCAAACAACACAAACACAAGCATACGAATCATGCGATTCCTAATGTTTCTCAAATTCTCAATAACACAACCTTTCTTATTGATTGGTTTGATTTGCCTAGGCTATGGTTGTGGAAGTGTTGGTTTCCATTCTTTTTCTCGTCCAAAAATCTTTGAACTTAATAGAAAGATCACCAAACAACACAAACACAAGCATACGAATCATGCGATTCCTAATGTTTCTCAAATTCTCAATAACACAACCTTTCTTATTGATTGGTTTGATTTGCCTAGGATATGGTTTGGGAAGTGTTGCTTTCCATTCTTTTTCTCGTCCAAAAATCTTTGAACTTAATAGAAAGATCACCAAACAACACAAACACAAGCATACGAATCATGCGATTCCTAATGCTCCTCAAATACTCAATAACACAACCTTTGTAATTGATTTGTTTGATTTGCCTAGGCTATGGTTGTGGAAGTGTTGGTTTCCATTCTTTTTCTCGTCCAAAAATCTTTGAACTTAATAGAACTTGATAGAAAGATCACCAAACAACACAAACACAAGCATACGAATCATGCGATTCCTAATGTTTCTCAAATTCTCAATAACAAAACCTTTCTTATTGATTGGTTTGGTTTTCCTAGGCTATGGTGTGGGAAGTATTGGTTTCCGTTATTTTTCTCGTCCAAAAGTCTTTGAACTTAATAGAAAGATCACCAAATAACACAAACACAAGCATACGAATCATGCGATTCCTAATGTTTCTCAAATACTCAATAACACAACCTTTCTTATTGATTGGGTTGATTTGCCTAGGATATGGTTTGGGAAGTGTTGGTTTCCATTATTTTTCTCGTCCAAAAATCTTCGAACTTAATAGAACCTGATAGACAGATCACCAAACAACACAAACACATGCATACGAATCATGCGATTCCTAATGTTTCCCAAATACTCAATAATAAAATATTTCTTATTGATTGGTTTGATTTGCCTAGGCTATGGTTTGGGAAGTGTTGGTTTCCATTCTTTTTCTCGTCCAAAAATCTTTGAACTTAATAGAAAGATCACCAAACAACACAAACACAAGCATACGAATCATGCGATTCCTAATGTTTCTCAAATACTCCAATAAAACAACCTTTCTTATTGATTGGTTTGATTTGCCTAGGCTATGGTTGTGGAAGTGTTCGTTTCCATTCTTTTTCTCGTCCAAAAATCTTTGAACTTAATAGAAAGATCACCAAACAACACAAACACAAGCATACGAATAATGTGATTCCTAATGTTTCTCAAATTCTCAATAACACAACCTTTCTTATTGATTGGTTTGATTTGCCTAGGATATGGTTTGGGAAGTGTTGGTTTCCATTCTTTTTCTCGTCCAAAAATCTTTGAACTTAATAGAACTTGATAGAAAGATCACCAAACAACACAAACACATGCATACGAATCATGCGATTCCTAATGTTCCTCAAATACTCAATAACACAACCTTTCTTATTGATTGGTTTGATTTGCCTAGGCTATGGTTGTGGAAGTGTTCGTTTCCATTCTTTTTCTCGTCCCAAAATCTTTGAACTTAATAGAAAGATCACCAAACAACACAAACACAAGCATACGAATCATGCGATTCCTAATGTTTCTCAAATTCTCAATAACACAACCTTTCTTATTGATTGGCTTGATTTGCCTAGGATATGGTTTGGGAAGTGTTGGTTTCCATTCTTTTTCTCTTCCAAAAATCTTTGAACTTAATAGAAAGATCACCAAACAACACAAACACAAGCATACGAATCATGCGATTCCTAATGTTCTTCAAATACTCAATAACACAACCTTTCTTATTGATTGGTTTGATTTGCCTAGGCTATGGTTGTGGAAGTGTTGGTTTCCATTCTTTTTCTCGTCCAAAAATCTTTGAACTTAATAGAACTTGATAGAAAGATCACCAAACAACACAAACACAAGCATACGAATCATGCGATTCCTAATGTTTCTCAAATTCTCAATAACAAAACCTTTCTTATTGATTGGTTTGGTTTTCCTAGGCTATGGTGTGGGAAGTATTGGTTTCCGTTATTTTTCTCGTCCAAAAGTCTTTGAACTTAATAGAAAGATCACCAAATAACACAAACACAAGCATACGAATCATGCGATTCCTAATGTTTCTCAAATACTCAATAACACAACCTTTCTTATTGATTGGGTTGATTTGCCTAGGATATGGTTTGGGAAGTGTTGGTTTCCATTATTTTTCTCGTCCAAAAATCTTCGAATTTAATAGAACCTGATAGACAGATCACCAAACAACACAAACACATGCATACGAATCATGCGATTCCTAATGTTTCCCGAATACTCAATAATAAAATATTTCTTATTGATTGGTTTGATTTGCCTAGGCTATGGTTTGGGAAGTGTTGGTTTCCATTCTTTTTCTCGTCCAAAAATCTTTGAACTTAATAGAAAGATCACCAAACAACACAAACACAAGCATACGAATCATGCGATTCCTAATGTTTCTCAAATACTCCAATAAAACAACCTTTCTTATTGATTGGTTTGATTTGCCTAGGCTATGGTTGTGGAAGTGTTCGTTTCCATTCTTTTTCTCGTCCAAAAATCTTTGAACTTAATAGAAAGATCACCGAACAACACAAACACAAGCATACGAATAATGTGATTCCTAATGTTTCTCAAATTCTCAATAACACAACCTTTCTTATTGATTGGTTTGATTTGCCTAGGATATGGTTTGGGAAGTGTTGGTTTCCATTCTTTTTCTCGTCCAAAAATCTTTGAACTTAATAGAACTTGATAGAAAGATCACCAAACAACACAAACACATGCATACGAATCATGCGATTCCTAATGTTCCTCAAATACTCAATAACACAACCTTTCTTATTGATTGGTTTGATTTGCCTAGGCTATGGTTGTGGAAGTGTTCGTTTCCATTCTTTTTCTCGTCCCAAAATCTTTGAACTTAATAGAAAGATCACCAAACAACACAAACACAAGCATACGAATCATGCGATTCCTAATGTTTCTCAAATTCTCAATAACACAACCTTTCTTATTGATTGGCTTGATTTGCCTAGGATATGGTTTGGGAAGTGTTGGTTTCCATTCTTTTTCTCTTCCAAAAATCTTTGAACTTAATAGAAAGATCACCAAACAACACAAACACAAGCATACGAATCATGCGATTCCTAATGTTCTTCAAATACTCAATAACACAACCTTTCTTATTGATTGGTTTGATTTGCCTAGGCTATGGTTGTGGAAGTGTTGGTTTCCATTCTTTTTCTCGTCCAAAAATCTTTGAACTTAATAGAACTTGATAGAAAGATCACCAAACAACACAAACACAAGCATACGAATCATGCGATTCCTAATGTTTCTCAAATTCTCAATAACAAAACCTTTCTTATTGATTGGTTTGATTTTCCTAGGCTATGGTTTGGGAAGTATTGGTTTCCGTTATTTTTCTCGTCCAAAAATCTTTCAACTTAATAGAAAGATCACCAAATAACACAAACACAAGCATACTAATCATGCGATTCCTAATGTTTCTCAAATACTCAATAACACAACCTTCCTTATTGATTGGGTTGATTTGCCTAGGATATGGTTTGGGAAGTGTTGGTTTCCATTATTTTTCTCGTCCAAAAATCTTCGAACTTAATAGAACTTGATAGACAGATCACCAAACAACACAAACACATGCATACGAATCATGCGATTCCTAATGTTTCCCAAATACTCAATAATAAAATATTTCTTATTGATTGGTTTGATTTGCCTAGGCTATGGTTTGTGAAGTGTTGGTTTCCATTCTTTTTCTCGTCCAAAAATCTTTGAACTTAATAGAAAGATCACCAAACAACACAAACACAAGCATACGAATCATGCGATTCCTAATGTTTCTCAAATACTCCAATAAAACAACCTTTCTTATTGATTGGTTTGATTTGCCTAGGCTATGGTTGTGGAAGTGTTCGTTTCCATTCTTTTTCTCGTCCAAAAATCTTTGAACTTAATAGAAAGATCACCAAACAACACAAACACAAGCATACGAATCATGCGATTCCTAATGTTTCTCAAATTCTCAATAACACAACTTTTCTTATTGATTGGTTTGATTTGCCTAGGCTTTGGTTGTGGAAGTACTGGTTTCCATTCTTTTTCTCGTCCAAAAATCTTTGAACTTAATAGAAAGATCACCACCAATACAAACACAAGCATACGAATCATGCGATTCCTAATGTTCCTCAAATACTCAATAACACAACCTTTCTTATTGATTGGTTTGATTTGCCTAGGCTATGGTTGTGGAAGTGTTCGTTTGCATTCTTTTTCTCGTCCAAAAATCTTTGAACTTAATAGAAAGATCACCAAACAACACAAACACAAGTATACGAATCATGCGATTCCTAATGTTTCTCAAATTCTCAATAACACAACCTTTCTTATTGATTTGTTTGATTTGCCTAGGATATGGTTTGGGAAGTTTTGGTTTCCATTCTTTTTCTCGTCCAAAAATCTATGAACTAGAAAGATCACCAAACAACAAAAACACAAGCATACGAATCATGCGATTCCTAATGTTCCTCAAATACTCAATAACACAACCTTTCTTATTGATTGGTTTGATTTGCCTAGGCTATGGTTGTGGAAGTGTTGGTTTCCATTCTTTTTCTCGTCCAAAAATCTTTGAACTTAATAGAACTTGATAGAAATATCACCAAACAACACTAACACAACCATACGAATCATGCGATTCCTAATGTTTCTCAAATTCTCAATAACAAAACCTTTCGTATTGATTGGTTTGATTTTCCTAGGCTATGGTTTGGAAAGTATTGGTTTCCGTTATTTTTCTCGTCCAAAAATCTTTGAACTTAATAGAAAGATCACCAAACAACACAAACACATGCATACGAATCATGCGATTCTTAATGTTTCTCAAATTCTCAATAAGAAAACCTTTCTTATTGATTGGTTTGATTTGCCTAGGCTATGGTTTGGGAAGTATTGGTTTCCGTTATTTTTCTCGTCCAAAAATCTTTGAACTTAATAGAAAGATCACCAAACAACACAAACACAAGCATACGAATCATGCGATTCCTAATGTTTCTCAAATTCTCAATAACACAACCTTTCTTATTGATTGGTTTGATTTGCCTAGGCTATGGTTGTGGAAGTGTTGGTTTCCATTCTTTTTCTCGTCCAAAAATCTTTGAACTTAATAGAACTTGATAGAAAGATCACCAAACAACACAAACACAAGCATACGAATCATGCGATTCCTAATGTTTCTCAAATTCTCAATAACAAAACCTTTCTTATTGATTGGTTTGATTTTCCTAGGCTATGGTTGTGGAAGTGTTCGTTTCCATTCTTTTTCTCGTCCAAAAATCTTTGAACTTAATAGAAAGATCACCAAACAACACAAACACAAGCATACGAATCATGCGATTCCTAATGTTTCTCAAATTATCAATAACACAACCTTTCTTATTGATTGGTTTGATTTGCCTAGGATATGGTTTGGGAAGTGTTGCTTTCCATTCTTTTTCTCGTCCAAAAATCTTTGAACTTAATAGAAAGATCACCAAACAACACAAACACAAGCATACGAATCATGTGATTCCTAATGTTCCTCAAATACTCAATAACACAACCTTTGTTATTGATTTGTTTGATTTGCCTAGGCTATGGTTGTGGAAGTGTTGGTTTCCATTCTTTTTCTCGTCCAAAAATCTTTGAACTTAATAGAACTTGATAGAAAGATCACCAAACAACACAAACACAAGCATACGAATCATGCGATTCCTAATGTTTCTCAAATTCTCAATAACAAAACCTTTCTTATTGATTGGTTTGATTTTCCTAGGCTATGGTGTGGGAAATATTGGTTTCCGTTATTTTTCTCGTCCAAAAATCTTTGAACTTAATAGAAAGATCACCAAATAACACAAACACAAGCATACGAATCATGCGATTCCTAATGTTTCTCAAATACTCAATAACACAACCTTTCTTATTGATTGGGTTGATTTGCCTAGGATATGGTTTGGGAAGTGTTGGTTTCCATTATTTTTCTCGTCCAAAAATCTTCGAAATTAATAGAACTTGATAGACAGATCACCAAACAACACAAACACATGCATACGAATCATGCGATTCCTAATGTTTCCCAAATACTCAATAATAAAATATTTCTTATTGATTGGTTTGATTTGCCTAGGCTATGGTTTGGGAAGTGTTGGTTTCCATTCTTTTTCTCGTCCAAAAATCTTTGAACTTAATAGAAAGATCACCAAACAACACAAACACAAGCATACGAATCATGCGATTCCTAATGTTTCTCAAATACTCCAATAAAACAACCTTTCTTATTGATTGGTTTGATTTGCCTAGGCTATGGTTGTGGAAGTGTTCGTTTCCATTCTTTTTCTCGTCCAAAAATCTTTGAACTTAATAGAAAGATCACCAAACAACACAAACACAAGCATACGAATCATGCAATTCCTAATGTTTCTCAAATTCTCAATAACACAACCTTTCTTATTGATTGGTTTGATTTGCCTAGGCTTTGGTTGTGGAAGTATTGGTTTCCATTCTTTTTCTCGTCCAAAAATCTTTGAACTTAATAGAACTTGATAGAAAGATCACCAAACAACACAAACACAAGCATACGAATCATGCGATTCCTAATGTTTCTCAAATTCTCAATAACAAAACCTTTCTTATTGATTGGTTTGATTTTCCTAGGCTATGGTTTGGGAAGTATTGGTTTCCGTTATTTTTCTCGTCTAAAAATCTTTGAACTTAATAGAAAGATCACCAAATAACACAAACACAAGCATACGAATCATGCGATTCCTAATGTTTCTCAAATACTCAATAACACAACCTTTCTTATTGATTGGGTTGATTTGCCTAGGATATGGTTTGGGAAGTGTTGGTTTCCATTATTTTTCTCGTCCAAAAATCTTTGAACTTGATAGAACTTGATAGACAGATCACCAAACAACACAAACACAAGCATACGAATCATGCGATTCCGAATGTTTCCCAAATACTCAATAACACAATATTTCTTATTGATTGGTTTGATTTGCATAGGCTATGGTTTGGGAAGTGTTGGTTTCCATTCTTTTTCTCGTCCAAAAATCTTTGAACTTAATATAAAGATCACCAAACAACACAAACACAAGCATACGAATCATGCGAATGTTTCTCAAATTCTCAATAACAAAACCTTTCTTATTGATTGGTTTGATTTTCCTAGCCTATGGTTTGGGAAGTATTCGTTTCCGTTATTTTTCTCATCCAAAAATCTTTGAACTTAATAGAAAGATCACCAAATAACACAAACACAAGCATACGAATCATGCGATTCCTAATGTTTCTCAAATACTCAATAACACAACCTTTCTTATTGATTGGGTTGATTTGCCTAGGATATGGTTTGGGAAGTGTTGGTTTCCATTATTTTTCTCGTTCAAAAATCTTTGAACTTGATAGAACTTGATAGACAGATCACCAAACAACACAAACACAAGCATACGAATCATGCGATTCCGAATGTTTCCCAAATACTCAATAACACAATATTTCTTATTGATTGGTTTGATTTGCATAGGCTATGGTTTGGGAAGTGTTGGTTTCCATTCTTTTTCTCGTCCAAAAATCTTTGAACTTAATAGAAAGATCACCAAACAACACAAACACAAGCATACGAATCATGCGATTCCTAATGTTTCTCAAATACTCCAATAAAACAACCTTTCTTATTGATTGGTTTGATTTGCCTAGGCTATGGTTGTGGAAGTGTTCGTTTCCATTCTTTTTCTCGTCCAAAAATCTTTGAACTTAATAGAAAGATCACCAAACAACACAAACACAAGCATACGAATCATGCGATTCCTAATGTTTCTCAAATTCTCAATAACACAACCTTTCTTATTGATTGGTTTGATTTGCCTAGGCTTTGGTTGTGGAAGTATTGGTTTCCATTCTTTTTCTCGTCCAAAAATCTTTGAACTTAATAGAAAGATCACCAACAATACAAACAGAAGCATACGAATATTGCGATTCCTAATGTTCCTCAAATACTCAATAACACAACCTTTCTTATTGATTGGTTTGATTTGCCTAGGCTATGGTTGTGGAAGTGTTCGTTTGCATTCTTTTTCTCGTCCAAAAATCTTTGAACTTAATAGAAAGATCACCAAACAACACAAACACAAGCGTACGAATCATGCGATTCCTAATGTTTCTCAAATTCTCAATAACACAACCTTTCTTATTGATTGGTTTGATTTGCCTAGGCTATGGTTGTGGAAGTGTTGGTTTCCATTCTTTTTCTCGTCCAAAAATCTATGAACTTAATAGAAAGATCACCAAACAACACAAACACAAGCATAGGAATCATGCGATTCCTAATGTTCCTCAAATACTCAATAACACAACCTTTCTTATTGATTGGTTTGATTTGCCTAGGCTATGGTTGTGGAAGTGTTGGTTTCCATTCTTTTTCTCGTCCAAAAATCTTTGAACTTAATAGAACTTGATAGAAAGATCACCAAACAACACAAACACAAGCATACGAATCATACGATTCCTAATGTTTCTCAAATTCTCAATAACAAAACCTTTCGTATTGATTGGTTTGATTTTCCTAGGCTATGGTTTGAAAAGTATTGGTTTCCGTTATTTTTCTCGTCCAAAAATCTTTGAACTTAATAGAAAGATCACCAAACAACACAAACACATGCATACGAATCATGCGATTCTTAATGTTTCTCAAATTCTCAATAAGAAAACCTTTCTTATTGATTGGTTTGATTTGCCTAGGCTATGGTTTGGGAAGTATTGGCTTCCGTTATTTTTCTCGTCCAAAAATCTTTGAACTTAATAGAAAGATCACCAAACAACACAAACACAAGCATACGAATCATGCGATTCCTAATGTTTCTCAAATTCTCAATAACACAACCTTTCTTATTGATTGGTTTGATTTGCCTAGGCTATGGTTGTGGAAGTGTTGGTTTCCATTCTTTTTCGCGTCCAAAAATCTTTGAACTTAATAGAAAGATCACCAAACAACACAAACACAAGCATACGAATCATGTGATTCCTAATGTTCCTCAAATACTCAATAACACAACCTTTGTTATTGATTTGTTTGATTTGCCTAGGCTATGGTTGTGGAAGTGTTGGTTTCCATTCTTTTTCTCGTCCAAAAATCTTTGAACTTAATAGAACTTGATAGAAAGATCACCAAACAACACAAACACAAGCATACGAATCATGCGATTCCTAATGTTTCTCAAATTCTCAATAACAAAACCTTTCTTATTGATTGGTTTGATTTTCCTAGGCTATGGTGTGGGAAATATTGGTTTCCGTTATTTTTCTCGTCCAAAAATCTTTGAACTTAATAGAAAGATCACCAAATAACACAAACACAAGCATACGAATCATGCGATTCCTAATGTTTCTCAAATACTCAATAACACAACCTTTCTTATTGATTGGGTTGATTTGCCTAGGATATGGTTTGGGAAGTGTTGGTTTCCATTATTTTTCTCGTCCAAAAATCTTCGAAATTAATAGAACTTGATAGACAGATCACCAAACAACACAAACACATGCATACGAATCATGCGATTCCTAATGTTTCCCAAATACTCAATAATAAAATATTTCTTATTGATTGGTTTGATTTGCCTAGGCTATGGTTTGGGAAGTGTTGGTTTCCATTCTTTTTCTCGTCCAAAAATCTTTGAACTTAATAGAAAGATCACCAAACAACACAAACACAAGCATACGAATCATGCGATTCCTAATGTTTCTCAAATACTCCAATAAAACAACCTTTCTTATTGATTGGTTTGATTTGCCTAGGCTATGGTTGTGGAAGTGTTCGTTTCCATTCTTTTTCTCGTCCAAAAATCTTTGAACTTAATAGAAAGATCACCAAACAACACAAACACAAGCATACGAATCATGCAATTCCTAATGTTTCTCAAATTCTCAATAACACAACCTTTCTTATTGATTGGTTTGATTTGCCTAGGCTTTGGTTGTGGAAGTATTGGTTTCCATTCTTTTTCTCGTCCAAAAATCTTTGAACTTAATAGAACTTGATAGAAAGATCACCAAACAACACAAACACAAGCATACGAATCATGCGATTCCTAATGTTTCTCAAATTCTCAATAACAAAACCTTTCTTATTGATTGGTTTGATTTTCCTAGGCTATGGTTTGGGAAGTATTGGTTTCCGTTATTTTTCTCGTCTAAAAATCTTTGAACTTAATAGAAAGATCACCAAATAACACAAACACAAGCATACGAATCATGCGATTCCTAATGTTTCTCAAATACTCAATAACACAACCTTTCTTATTGATTGGGTTGATTTGCCTAGGATATGGTTTGGGAAGTGTTGGTTTCCATTATTTTTCTCGTCCAAAAATCTTTGAACTTGATAGAACTTGATAGACAGATCACCAAACAACACAAACACAAGCATACGAATCATGCGATTCCGAATGTTTCCCAAATACTCAATAACACAATATTTCTTATTGATTGGTTTGATTTGCATAGGCTATGGTTTGGGAAGTGTTGGTTTCCATTCTTTTTCTCGTCCAAAAATCTTTGAACTTAATATAAAGATCACCAAACAACACAAACACAAGCATACGAATCATGCGAATGTTTCTCAAATTCTCAATAACAAAACCTTTCTTATTGATTGGTTTGATTTTCCTAGCCTATGGTTTGGGAAGTATTCGTTTCCGTTATTTTTCTCATCCAAAAATCTTTGAACTTAATAGAAAGATCACCAAACAACACAAACACAAGCATACGAATCATGCGATTCCTAATGTTTCTCAAATTCTCAATAACACAACCTTTCTTATTGATTGGTTTGATTTGCCTAGGCTTTGGTTGTGGAAGTATTGGTTTCCATTCTTTATCTCGTCCAAAAATCTTTGAACTTAATAGAAAGATCACCAACAATACAAACAGAAGCATACGAATATTGCGATTCCTAATGTTCCTCAAATACTCAATAACACAACCTTTCTTATTGATTGGTTTGATTTGCCTAGGCTATGGTTGTGGAAGTGTTCGTTTGCATTCTTTTTCTCGTCCAAAAATCTTTGAACTTAATAGAAAGATCACCAAACAACACAAACACAAGCGTACGAATCATGCGATTCCTAATGTTTCTCAAATTCTCAATAACACAACCTTTCTTATTGATTGGTTTGATTTGCCTAGGCTATGGTTGTGGAAGTGTTGGTTTCCATTCTTTTTCTCGTCCAAAAATCTATGAACTTAATAGAAAGATCACCAAACAACACAAACACAAGCATAGGAATCATGCGATTCCTAATGTTCCTCAAATACTCAATAACACAACCTTTCTTATTGATTGGTTTGATTTGCCTAGGCTATGGTTGTGGAAGTGTTGGTTTCCATTCTTTTTCTCGTCCAAAAATCTTTGAACTTAATAGAACTTGATAGAAAGATCACCAAACAACACAAACACAAGCATACGAATCATACGATTCCTAATGTTTCTCAAATTCTCAATAACAAAACCTTTCGTATTGATTGGTTTGATTTTCCTAGGATATGGTTTGAAAAGTATTGGTTTCCGTTATTTTTCTCGTCCAAAAATCTTTGAACTTAATAGAAAGATCACCAAACAACACAAACACATGCATACGAATCATGCGATTCTTAATGTTTCTCAAATTCTCAATAAGAAAACCTTTCTTATTGATTGGTTTGATTTGCCTAGGCTATGGTTTGGGAAGTATTGGCTTCCGTTATTTTTCTCGTCCAAAAATCTTTGAACTTAATAGAAAGATCACCAAACAACACAAACACAAGCATACGAATCATGCGATTCCTAATGTTTCTCAAATTCTCAATAACACAACCTTTCTTATTGATTGGTTTGATTTGCCTAGGCTATGGTTGTGGAAGTGTTGGTTTCCATTCTTTTTCTCGTCCAAAAATCTATGAACTTAATAGAAAGATCACTAAACAACACAAACACAAGCATACGAATCATGCGATTCCTAATGTTTCTCAAATTCTCAATAACAAAACCTTTCTTATTGATTGGTTTGATTTTCCTAGGCTATGGTTTGGAAAGTATTGGTTTCCGTTATTTTTCTCGTCCAAAAATCTTTGAACTTAATAGAAAGATCACCAAACAACACAAACACAAGCATACGAATCATGCGATTCCTAATGTTTCTCAAATTCTCAATAACAAAACCTTTCTTATTGATTGGTTTGATTTGCCTAGGCTATGGTTTGGGAAGTATTGGTTTCCGTTATTTTTCCCGTCCAAAAATCTTTGAACTTAATAGAAAGATCACCAAACAACACAAACACAAGCATACGAATCATGCGATTCCTAATGTTTCTCAAATTCTCAATAACACAACCTTTCTTATTGATAGGTTTGATTTGCCTAGGCTATGGTTGTGGAAGTGTTCGTTTGCATTCTTTTTCTCGTCCAAAAATCTTTGAACTTAATAGAAAGATCACCAAACAACACAAACACAAGTATACGAATCATGCGATTCCTAATGATTCTCAAATTCTCAATAACACAACCTTTCTTATTGATTGGTTTGATTTGCCTAGGCTATGGTTGTGGAAGTGTTGGTTTCCATTCTTTTTCTCGTCCAAAAATCTTTGAACTTAATAGAACTTGATAGAAAGATTACCAAACAACACAAACACATGCATACGAATCATGCGATTCCTAATGTTCCTCAAATACTCAATAACACAACCTTTCTTATTGATTGGTTTGATTTGCCTAGGCTATGGTTGTGGAAGTGTTGGTTTCCATTCTTTTTCTCGTCCAAAAATCTTTGAACTGAATAGAACTTGATAGAAAGATCACCAAACAACACAAACACAAGCATACAAATCATGCGATTCCTAATGTATCTCAAATTCTCAATAACAAAACCTTTCTTATTGATTGGTTTGATTTGCCTAGGCTATGGTTTGGGAAGTATTGGTTTCCGTTATTTTTCTCGTCCAAAAATCTTTGAACTTAATAGAAAGATCACCAAACAACACAAACACAAGCATACGAATCATGCGATTCCTAATGTTTCTCAAATTCTCAATAACACAACCTTTCTTATTGATTGGTTTGATTTGCCTAGGCTATGGTTGTGGAAGTGTTGGTTTCCCTTCTTTTTCTCGTCCAAAAATCTTTGAACTTAATAGAAAGATCACCAAAAAACACAAACACAAGCATACGAATAATGTGATTCCTAATGTTTCTCAAATTCTCAATAACACAACCTTTCTTATTGATTGGTTTGATTTGCCTAGGATATGGCTTGGGAAGTGTTGGTTTCCATTCTTTTTCTCGTCCAAAAATCTTTGAACTTAATAGAACTTGATAGAAAGATCACCAAACAACACAAACACATGCATACGATTCATGCGATTCCTAATGTTCCTCAAATACTCAATAACACAACCTTTCTTATTGATTGGTTTGATTTGCCTAGGCTATGGTTGTGGAAGTGTTGGTTTCCATTCTTTTTCTCGTCCAAAAATCTTTGAACTGAATAGAACTTGATAGAAAGATCACCAAACAACAAAAACACAAGCATACGAATCATGCGATTCCTAATGTTTCTCAAATACTCAATAACACAACCTTTCTTAATGATTGGTTTGATTTGCCTAGGCTATGGTTGTGGAAGTGTTCGTTTCCATTCTTTTTCTCGTCCCAAAATCTTTGAACTTAATAGAAAGATCACCAAACAACACAAACACAAGCATACGAATCATGCGATTCCTAATGTTTCTCAAATTCTCAATAACACAACCTTTCTTATTGATTGGCTTGATTTGCCTAGGATATGGTTTGGGAAGTGTTGGTTTCCATTCTTTTTCTCTTCCAAAAATCTTTGAACTTAATAGAAAGATCACCAACCAACACAAACACAAGCATACGAATCATACGATTCCTAATGTTCTTCAAATACTCAATAACACAACCTTTCTTATTGATTGGTTTGATTTGCCTAGGCTATGGTTGTGGAAGTGTTGGTTTCCATTCTTTTTCTCGTCCAAAAATCTTTGAACTTAATAGAACTTGATAGAAAGATCACCAAACAACACAAACACAAGCATACGAATCATGCGATTCCTAATGTTTCTCAAATTCTCAATAACACAACCTTTCTTATTGATTGGTTTGATTTGCCTAGGCTTTGGTTGTGGAAGTATTGGTTTCCATTCTTTTTCTCGTCCAAAAATCTTTGAACTTAATAGAAAGATCACCAACAATACAAACAGAAGCATACGAATATTGCGATTCCTAATGTTCCTCAAATACTCAATAACACAACCTTTCTTATTGATTGGTTTGATTTGCCTAGGCTATGGTTGTGGAAGTGTTCGTTTGCATTCTTTTTCTCGTCCAAAAATCTTTGAACTTAATAGAAAGATCACCAAACAACACAAACACAAGCGTACGAATCATGCGATTCCTAATGTTTCTCAAATTCTCAATAACACAACCTTTCTTATTGATTGGTTTGATTTGCCTAGGCTATGGTTGTGGAAGTGTTGGTTTCCATTCTTTTTCTCGTCCAAAAATCTATGAACTTAATAGAAAGATCACCAAACAACACAAACACAAGCATAGGAATCATGCGATTCCTAATGTTCCTCAAATACTCAATAACACAACCTTTCTTATTGATTGGTTTGATTTGCCTAGGCTATGGTTGTGGAAGTGTTGGTTTCCATTCTTTTTCTCGTCCAAAAATCTTTGAACTTAATAGAACTTGATAGAAAGATCACCAAACAACACAAACACAAGCATACGAATCATACGATTCCTAATGTTTCTCAAATTCTCAATAACAAAACCTTTCGTATTGATTGGTTTGATTTTCCTAGGCTATGGTTTGGAAAGTATTGGTTTCCGTTATTTTTCTCGTCCAAAAATCTTTGAACTTAATAGAAAGATCACCAAACAACACAAACACATGCATACGAATCATGCGATTCTTAATGTTTCTCAAATTCTCAATAAGAAAACCTTTCTTATTGATTGGTTTGATTTGCCTAGGCTATGGTTTGGGAAGTATTGGTTTCCGTTATTTTTCTCGTCCAAAAATCTTTGAACTTAATAGAAAGATCACCAAACAACACAAACACAAGCATACGAATCATGCGATTCCTAATGTTTCTCAAATTCTCAATAACACAACCTTTCTTATTGATTGGTTTGATTTGCCTAGGCTATGGTTGTGGAAGTGTTGGTTTCCATTCTTTTTCTCGTCCAAAAATCTATGAACTTAATAGAAAGATCACCAAACAACACAAACACAAGCATACGAATCATGCGATTCCTAATGTTTCTCAAATTCTCAATAACAAAACCTTTCTTATTGATTGGTTTGATTTTCCTAGGCTATGGTTTGGAAAGTATTGGTTTCCGTTATTTTTCTCGTCCAAAAATCTTTGAACTTAATAGAAAGATCACCAAACAATACAAACACAAGCATACGAATCATGCGATTCCTAATGTTTCTCAAATTCTCAATAACAAAACCTTTCTTATTGATTGGTTTGATTTGCCTAGGCTATGGTTTGGGAAGTATTGGTTTCCGTTATTTTTCTCGTCCAAAAATCTTTGAACTTAATAGAAAGATCACCAAACAACACAAACACAAGCATACGAATCATGCGATTCCTAATGTTTCTCAAATTCTCAATAACACAACCTTTCTTATTGATAGGTTTGATTTGCCTAGGCTATGGTTGTCGAAGTGTTCGTTTGCATTCTTTTTCTCGTCCAAAAATCTTTGAACTTAATAGAAAGATCACCAAACAACACAAACACAAGTATACGAATCATGCGATTCCTAATGATTCTCAAATTCTCAATAACACAACCTTTCTTATTGATTGGTTTGATTTGCCTAGGCTATGGTTGTGGAAGTGTTGGTTTCCATTCTTTTTCTCGTCCAAAAATCTTTGAACTTAATAGAACTTGATAGAAAGATTACCAAACAACACAAACACATGCATACGAATCATGCGATTCCTAATGTTCCTCAAATACTCAATAACACAACCTTTCTTATTGATTGGTTTGATTTGCCTAGGCTATGGTTGTGGAAGTGTTGGTTTCCATTCTTTTTCTCGTCCAAAAATCTTTGAACTGAATATAACTTGATAGAAAGATCACCAAACAACACAAACACAAGCATACAAATCATGCGATTCCTAATGTATCTCAAATTCTCAATAACAAAACCTTTCTTATTGATTGGTTTGATTTGCCTAGGCTATGGTTTGGGAAGTATTGGTTTCCGTTATTTTTCTCGTCCAAAAATCTTTGAACTTAATAGAAAGATCACCAAACAACACAAACACAAGCATACGAATCATGCGATTCCTAATGTTTCTCAAATTCTCAATAACACAACCTTTCTTATTGATTGGTTTGATTTGCCTAGGCTATGGTTGTGGAAGTGTTGGTTTCCCTTCTTTTTCTCGTCCAAAAATCTTTGAACTTAATAGAAAGATCACCAAAAAACACAAACACAAGCATACGAATAATGTGATTCCTAATGTTTCTCAAATTCTCAATAACACAACCTTTCTTATTGATTGGTTTGATTTGCCTAGGATATGGCTTGGGAAGTGTTGGTTTCCATTCTTTTTCTCGCCCAAAAATCTTTGAACTTAATAGAACTTGATAGAAAGATCACCAAACAACACAAACACATGCATACGAATCATGCGATTCCTAATGTTCCTCAAATACTCAATAACACAACCTTTCTTATTGATTGGTTTGATTTGCCTAGGCTATGGTTGTGGAAGTGTTGGTTTCCATTCTTTTTCTCGTCCAAAAATCTTTGAACTGAATAGAACTTGATAGAAAGATCACCAAACAACACAAACACAAGCATACGAATCATGCGATTCCTAATGTTTCTCAAATACTCAATAACACAACCTTTCTTAATGATTGGTTTGATTTGCCTAGGCTATGGTTGTGGAAGTGTTCGTTTCCATTCTTTTTCTCGTCCCAAAATCTTTGAACTTAATAGAAAGATCACCAAACAACACAAACACAAGCATACGAATCATGCGATTCCTAATGTTTCTCAAATTCTCAATAACACAACCTTTCTTATTGATTGGCTTGATTTGCCTAGGATATGGTTTGGGAAGTGTTGGTTTCCATTCTTTTTCTCTTCCAAAAATCTTTGAACTTAATAGAAAGATCACCAACCAACACAAACACAAGCATACGAATCATGCGATTCCTAATGTTCTTCAAATACTCAATAACACAACCTTTCTTATTGATTGGTTTGATTTGCCTAGGCTATGGTTGTGGAAGTGTTGGTTTCTATTCTTTTTCTCGTCCAAAAATCTTTGAACTTAATAGAACTTGATAGAAAGATCACCAAACAACACAAACACAAGCATACGAATCATGCGATTCCTAATGTTTCTCAAATTCTCAATAACAAAACCTTTCTTATTGATTGGTTTGATTTTCCTAGGCTATGGTTTGGGAAGTATTGGTTTCCGTTATTTTTCTCGTCCAAAAATCTTTCAACTTAATAGAAAGATCACCAAATAACACAAACACAAGCATACGAATCATGCGATTCCTAATGTTTCTCAAATACTCAATAACACAACCTTTCTTATTGATTGGGTTGATTTGCCTAGGATATGGTTTGGGAAGTGTCGGTTTCAATTATTTTTCTCGTCCAAAAATCTTCGAACTTAATAGAACTTGATAGACAGATCACCAAACAACACAAACACATGCATACGAATCATGCGATTCCTAATGTTTCCCAAATACTCAATAATAAAATATTTCTTATTGATTGGTTTGATTTGCCTAGGCTATGGTTTGTGAAGTGTTGGTTTCCATTCTTTTTCTCGTCCAAAAATCTTTGAACTTAATAGAAAGATCACCTAACAACACAAACACAAGCATACGAATCATGCGATTCCTAATGTTTCTCAAATACTCCAATAAAACAACCTTTCTTATTGATTGGTTTGATTTGCCTAGGCTATGGTTGTGGAAGTGTTCGTTTCCATTCTTTTTCTCGTCCAAAAATCTTTGAACTTAATAGAAAGATCACCAAACAACACAAACACAAGCATACGAATCATGCGATTCCTAATGTTTCTCAAATTCTCAATAACACAACTTTTCTTATTGATTGGTTTGATTTGCCTAGGCTTTGGTTGTGGAAGTACTGGTTTCCATTCTTTTTCTCGTCCAAAAATCTTTGAACTTAATAGAAAGATCACCACCAATACAAACACAAGCATACGAATCATGCGATTCCTAATGTTCCTCAAATACACAATAACACAACCTTTCTTATTGATTGGTTTGATTTGCCTAGGCTATGGTTGTGGAAGTGTTGGTTTCCCTTCTTTTTCTCGTCCAAAAATCTTTGAACTTAATAGAAAGATCACCAAAAAACACAAACACAAGCATACGAATAATGTGATTCCTAATGTTTCTCAAATTCTCAATAACACAACCTTTCTTATTGATTGGTTTGATTTGCCTAGGATATGGCTTGGGAAGTGTTGGTTTCCATTCTTTTTCTCGTCCAAAAATCTTTGAACTTAATAGAACTTGATAGAAAGATCACCAAACAACACAAACACATGCATACGAATCATGCGATTCCTAATGTTCCTCAAATACTCAATAACACAACCTTTCTTATTGATTGGTTTGATTTGCCTAGGCTATGGTTGTGGAAGTGTTGGTTTCCATTCTTTTTCTCGTCCAAAAATCTTTGAACTGAATAGAACTTGATAGAAAGATCACCAAACAACACAAACACAAGCATACGAATCATGCGATTCCTAATGTTTCTCAAATACTCAATAACACAACCTTTCTTAATGATTGGTTTGATTTGCCTAGGCTATGGTTGTGGAAGTGTTCGTTTCCATTCTTTTTCTCGTCCCAAAATCGTTGAACTTAATAGAAAGATCACCAAACAACACAAACACAAGCATACGAATCATGCGATTCCTAATGTTTCTCAAATTCTCAATAACACAACCTTTCTTATTGATTGGCTTGATTTGCCTAGGATATGGTTTGGGAAGTGTTGGTTTCCATTCTTTTTCTCTTCCAAAAATCTTTGAACTTAATAGAAAGATCACCAACCAACACAAACACAAGCATACGAATCATGCGATTCCTAATGTTCTTCAAATACTCAATAACACAACCTTTCTTATTGATTGGTTTGATTTGCCTAGGCTATGGTTGTGGAAGTGTTGGTTTCTATTCTTTTTCTCGTCCAAAAATCTTTGAACTTAATAGAACTTGATAGAAAGATCACCAAACAACACAAACACAAGCATACGAATCATGCGATTCCTAATGTTTCTCAAATTCTCAATAACAAAACCTTTCTTATTGATTGGTTTGATTTTCCTAGGCTATGGTTTGGGAAGTATTGGTTTCCGTTATTTTTCTCGTCCAAAAATCTTTCAACTTAATAGAAAGATCACCAAATAACACAAACATAAGCATACGAATCATGCGATTCCTAATGTTTCTCAAATACTCAATAACACAACCTTTCTTATTGATTGGGTTGATTTGCCTAGGATATGGTTTGGGAAGTGTCGGTTTCAATTATTTTTCTCGTCCAAAAATCTTCGAACTTAATAGAACTTGATAGACAGATCACCAAACAACACAAACACATGCATACGAATCATGCGATTCCTAATGTTTCCCAAATACTCAATAATAAAATATTTCTTATTGATTGGTTTGATTTGCCTAGGCTATGGTTTGTGAAGTGTTGGTTTCCATTCTTTTTCTCGTCCAAAAATCTTTGAACTTAATAGAAAGATCACCAAACAACACAAACACAAGCATACGAATCATGCGATTCCTAATGTTTCTCAAATACTCCAATAAAACAACCTTTCTTATTGATTGGTTTGATTTGCCTAGGCTATGGTTGTGGAAGTGTTCGTTTCCATTCTTTTTCTCGTCCAAAAATCTTTGAACTTAATAGAAAGATCACCAAACAACACAAACACACGCATACGAATCATGCGATTCCTAATGTTTCTCAAATTCTCAATAACACAACTTTTCTTATTGATTGGTTTGATTTGCCTAGGCTTTGGTTGTGGAAGTACTGGTTTCCATTCTTTTTCTCGTCCAAAAATCTTTGAACTTAATAGAAAGATCACCACTAATACAAACACAAGCATACGAATCATGCGATTCCTAATGTTCCTCAAATACTCAATAACACAACCTTTCTTATTGATTGGTTTGATTTGCCTAGGCTATGTGATGAAGGATCATCCAGTCAGCCTCCTCCAAGCGCCCCAACACTCTTTGAGGGGCCAATCACTAGATCCCGAGCTAAGAAGCTACAAAGTGGAATGCATGCCTTTGTGTGTTTCATTTGTGCTAAGGAGGCGAGAGCGAGCATGGAGCCATGTGCCAAGGCTGTGTGCCTAGCAAGTGTGGGCGCCACCCATGAAGAGAGCCAAGGCACAAGCGACGTCGCATGAGTGCCGCGATTGGGCACCGGCGCTGCGGGTGTGCCTCGTTTGGGCACCGGCGCTGCGAGTGTGCCTCGTTTGGGCACTGACGCCTATTTTAGGCACCCAAGAGTGTTTGTTTCATTTTGGGCCTATTATGCTGTTTTGGGCCTATTTATCTTAGAATTAATTAGACATTTTTAATTATTTCTTTTATTTCCAGAAGTGAGACATATAAGTATTGTTTTGATGGTTTGGAACACTTAGACAATTCAGAAGATAGAAATCGTTTTTCTCTTGAAAAGAGAGAGTTTGAAGCTTTGCTTCATTGAGTGTGTGAATTGCAGCTTGGTTTGTTTGATTTGTGTCAATCCTCTACGAAGCTTGGTGCTTATCAACGATCACGAGCCCCCTTCCTGTGCTTCAAGGTGTCGCCTTGTTGTGTAGGATTGTACAAGGTTGGTTCTTCGTCCATTCTATTAGGATTCTGGTTGAAATACATACCAGGGGTTTAATAGTTGTCTCGAAGGGTTATCCTTCTCGTCGTTTCTATCAATTTCCCTTTTCGTTTCTTCATTTCAGTTTGCTTCTTTGTTGTGTCGTTTTTCCTCTTGTTGAGTCGAGTTCATCATTTCCAGTTTCGTTCCATTCAATTCTAACCATTGTTTCCTTGTGTTTTCCTTGTTGAGTCGTGAACGTCGAAGATCGGGCATCCACACGGCTAACCCCGTATCAAAGTGGTATCAGAGCTGCGTTGACGACGTTCTTTTCGTTCCCATCAAAAGAGTCTACAAAATACCAAAAAGAGTCCTCCGGAGATCAGGTTCGATTAATCAACTCTCTTTAATCTGAACTTGAAAGTACTAATCGGTTTGTTCTTGCGCAGTGGTTTGTTTTGCCTAGCCAATTACACCTTTAGCCAAGAAAAATCGTCCCCTCAGCCACCACAACCACCAACGCCCCACCACCTTCACAAAATCCGCCCACCACCTCCACAAATTCGACCACCACCTTGATTAAGTCAGCCGATTTGTTTTAATTAAATTGGAGTCATAAATCTAATTTAATTAATTCAAATTTGAATTAATCCTAAGCTGATTCCTATTTTTAAGGTTGACCAACAACAAACCATATCCCAGCCACATTATCCCACACCCACCTCCTAATATCAAGGAGAACCCATTCAGCTCATTTGAAATCAAAAGCCACGCCCAACCACCCATCCTCCAGCCTATTCCTTCTCCTAAAATCAAGGGATTTCAGCCACCAACATTTCAAACTCAAATCGCCACCTCTCCTCATTTCTAGCAAATTATTTTGCACCTTAGAATAGCATTTTATTTCAATTTCGAAATTATTTGTATTTTCTGATTATTTCTGATTAAAAAAAAAAAAAAAAAATCAAAAAAAAAAAAAAAAAAAAAAAAAAAACGAAAATCAGAAATCAGATTTTATTCTTCTATTTCATTCATAGTATATCATTGCATTTTATTCTAGTGCATAGTGTAATTAAGGTGTGCGACATATCATCATCTTCCCTCTTCATCTCTTGAGTTAGACGATCCCATTGGAGAAGCTTTCGAACCTTACACTTTCAGCCTACCCTCACCTAAACAAACCACTCCAAGTTCATACTTGGTTACGGAAATCAAGGTGAGAGAAGCTTAATCGAGGTTTGTTCTCTTTCTCTATTCATCTCCATTCTTAAACACATTTGAGTCTTCTTTTCTTGGACGTTTCTTCCCCAGCCTTCATCTTCTCGTGAATTGTTGTTTACTAATCTTTGAATTGAGTTGTTGATCATTTCAAGCAGATTGAAACAACGAGCTCGATCACACACCGAGAGTGAGAGCGAGTGAAACACTTGAGAGGCTGATTTGGATTAAACTAACTTGACAAGTTTGCTTGTAAAGTGTTTTTGCTGATTGTGCAGAATGTCTAACGAAAGTAGTGATAACACCAACACACCCAAGAGCCCTGAGCCAATCCACCCCGAGGTGTTCAAGTTGTTGACCTCACTCAACAGCAACATCACACGCCTCAATTCTAGGATGACGGCCTTGGAGACGAGAGCCTTGGCGTTGCCTCCACCCGTGCCAAGCGTAGCCTTGGGCACCGATTCAGCGGCACACCAACAAGGCACCGGCGATGGCCAGGACCAAAACGCCCACAACACGGACCCTAACTTGGCGTCCACATCACAACAACATGGTTTCCAAAACCAAACCAGGGAAGTGCCTCATAACTCTAATCCATTGCGTAATTCCTCGGGCAATCTTCCTAGAAGAGTGCCTTTTGGTTCCCAGCTCACTCCCCTTCGGGATGAGCATAATCGTGCTAATAGCTTTCAAGGATTTCAGGACCAAAGAGGATCACCAAGTGATATGGACCTTTATGATGATGAGTATGAGGGCGAGGAGGAGGATAATTGGGAGCGCGTCTCAAGAAGGGGAGGTAGGGAGCGCCGAGAAGGTCGAGATAGGCGTCCCATGAGACCTCGTGAGCAGGAGCAAGACGGAGTTGGCAAGATAAAGGTGAGGATCCCTGCTTTCGAAGGCAAGTGTGATCCGGATGTCTATATGGAATGGGAGACCAAGATCGAGCAAGTGTGGAACTGCCACAACTTTGCCGAGACCAAGAAGGTGCAGCTCGCTGTCCTTGAGTTCTCCGGTTATGCCCTCATATGGTGGGATAACTTGGTGAAAGAAAGGAGGCGCAATCTGGACGCACCCATAGCCAGCTGGGATCAAATGAAGGCGTTGATGCGAGGGCGTTTCATACCTCAACATTACGCCCGGGAGCTAAGACAGCGGCTGGAAAATTTGAAACAAGGTTCCATGAGTGCCGAGGAGTGCTACAATGCCATGCAAGTGGCGATGGTAAGGGCTGATGTGGTTGAGGATGAAGAGACCACCATGGCCAGGTATCTTCGTATCTTGCATCCTTATTTGGCTAATGAGATTGATTTATATCCCTACACTACTATGACTGACCTTTTCCATCTAGCTTTGAAAGTAGAAAGGAAATTCAAGTCTAGGTACTCGGGAGGAAGGAACGCGAACACTCAGCCCCAATCATGGAGGGGGAGCCGTGGCCAGCAAGGCGGATCGTATGGGAAGGAGGCCTCGCACCAAAAGGAGAGGAGCAATGCAGCCGGCGGTCAAGGAGACCAAGCTGGACGAGCCAAACAGCCCACAAGCTCCACGCCTTCACCATACAACAAGGGCAATTCTAGTGGGGTTTCAGCAGCTCCAAAGGGGAGTAATCCTACCTCTAACTCTTCGTCTAGGACTAGAGATATTGTGTGCTTTAAGTGCCAGGGTAGAGGACATTATGCAAGAGATTGCCCTAACAAGAAAACACTTTTAATCAATCATTTAGGTGAATATGAATCTGAAAGTGAGCATGAAAACGAGCCTAATGATGATTTGCATGAAAATGATAATGTTGAAGATGAAATTGAGTATGAATCTGGTGAATCTCTTATTGCTAGGAGGACATTGCATATTAAACCACAAGCATGCGATGATAATCAAAGAGAGAACTTGTTTCATACTAGGTGCTTGATTAAAGGGAAGGTTTGTAACATGATCATAGATAGTGGTAGTTGTTGTAACATTGCTAGCTTAGAGATGGTTAACAAACTGCAATTACCTATGACTCATCACCCTAGACCCTATAAGTTGCATTGGATGAATGACTGTGGTGAATTGAAAGTGCAAAGGCAAGTAAAGGTTTCTATTAAACTAGGACGTTATGAGGATAATGTTCTTTGTGATGTAGTACCTATGCAGGCTTGTCATATTCTATTAGGTCGTCCATGGCAATACGACAGGAAGGTTGTGCACGATGGATTCACCAACCGAAACACCTTCACCCACAACGGCCAGACCATAGTCCTTAAGCCCATGACGCCTACGCAGGTCTCGGAGGAGTGGGATCGGAAGCGTCAAGGTAAGAAGGTATGTTCTGACCTTGAGGGAGAGAATGGGAAGGAAGAGAAAGCTCGGGGTAAGACGAGCCAACCTCTCAGCCCTACACCTCCCTCCGCTCTTTTGGCTTCCAAGAGGGAGCTGGAAGACGAGTTTTTGGATGGGGAAACAACGCTTATGCTCTTATGCAAGGAGCTGAGCTTGTTAAGTGAAGAGCTTCGAGCTTCACTGCCCCCACGCATTTTGGGGCTCATCGAGGAGTACAAGGACGTATTCCCCGACGAGATACCGGCTGGCCTACCCCCAATTAGAGGAATCGAGCATCAAATTGATCTCATTCCCGGGGCGTCTTTGCCAAACAGGCCAGCTTACCGTATGAACCCCCAAGAGACCCAAGAGGTCCAATCCCAAGTCCAAGAGCTCTTGGATAAGGGATACATTAGGGAGAGTATGAGCCCTTGTGCTGTACCGGTGTTATTAGTACCCAAGAAAGACAACACATGGAGAATGTGTGTCGATTGCAGGGCCATTAATAACATCACGGTAAAGTATAGGCACCCCATTCCTCGTCTTGATGATATGCTAGACGAACTGCATGGATCCACCATTTTCTCAAAAATTGATTTAAAAAGTGGATACCACCAGATTCGTATGAGGGAGGGGGACGAGTGGAAAACAGCCTTCAAGACCAAGTTTGGTCTCTATGAATGGCTCGTTATGCCATTCGGGCTCACGAACGCCCCTAGTACATTCATGCGTCTCATGAACCATGTATTGCGACATTATATAGGGAAATTTGTAGTGGTCTATTTTGATGACATATTAGTGTATAGTAAGTCCCTAGAGGAGCATGAGTGTCATTTGAGAGATGTGCTTAATACCTTGCGTCTTGAACACTTGTTTGCGAATTTGAAAAAGTGTGAGTTATGTACTACTACTGTTACCTTTCTTGGTTTTGTGGTTAGCTCGCAGGGATTGCAAGTGGATGAGGCCAAGATCAAGGCCATAAACGAGTGGCCCACGCCAACTACTATTGGCCAGGTGCGGAGTTTCCATGGGCTGGCGAGCTTCTATAGGAGGTTTGTCAAGGATTTTAGCACCATTGCAGCCCCATTGACAGAAATTACAAAGAAGAGAAGTGAGTTCAAGTGGGGGCGTGCCCAGGAGAGAGCCTTCGAGACTCTCAAGCTGAAGTTGACGCAAGCCCCGCTATTGGTGTTGCCTGACTTCACACGACCGTTTGAGGTGGAGTGTGATGCAAGTGGAGTCGGCATAGGGGGCGTGCTTATGCAAGAAGGTAAACCTATCGCCTTCTTTTCTGAGAAATTAAAAGGTGCATGTTTAAACTACTCGACCTATGATAAAGAGTTGTATGCTTTGTATCGAGTGCTTAAAACATGGCAGCATTATCTTTGGCCTAGGGAATTTGTGCTTAAAACTGACCATGAATCCTTGAAACACTTTAAAAGTCAAGATAAAATGGATAGGAGGCATGGTAGATGGATGGAATTCATTGAAACATTCCCTTATGTGATTAAGTTTAAAAGAGGAAAAGATAATGTTGTAGCTGATGCCTTGTCTAGACGCCACACTTTGCTTGTTTCATTAGACTCTAGAGTATTAGGATTTACTTATATTCGTGAGTTATATGAAACTGATCTTGATTTTGGTGATGCGTTTAAGGCTTGTCTTGAAAAGAATTGTGCTGAGAAATACTATTTGCATGATGGCTTTCTTTTTCTAGTTGATAAAGTTTGCATACCTCGTTGTTCATTGCGTTTGCTGCTTGTTGAGGAAGCCCATAGGGGCGGCCTAATGGGGCATTTTGGGAGGGACAAAACTTATCACACTCTTAGGACTCATTTCTATTGGCCACACATGCTTAGGGATGTTGAGAATGTAGTTAAAAGATGCATGGACTGTCTTAGGGCTAAATCTAGACTTATGCCACATGGACTTTACACACCATTGCCCACGCCTACAGCCCCTTGGGAGGACCTTTCTATGGACTTTATAGTTGGGTTGCCTAGGACTAAGAAGGGGAGGGATTCAATCATGGTTGTAGTGGATAGGTTTAGTAAGATGGCACATTTTATAGCATGTCATAAGACCGACGATGCTACTAATGTGGCTGGATTATTCTTTAGGGAGATAGTCAGATTGCATGGGGTTCCTAAAACCATAGTTAGTGACCGAGATACTAAGTTCCTTAGCCACTTTTGGAGAACCTTATGGAGTAAACTAGGAACTAAGTTGCTGTTTTCTACCTCTAGTCACCCTCAAACTGATGGGCAAACCGAGGTCACCAATAGGACACTAGCTACGATTCTTAGGGCCATAATTAGGAAGAACTTGAAGATGTGGGAAGAGGCCTTACCTCATGTGGAGTTTGCATATAACAGGATTGTTCATTCTTCTACTAAATTGACTCCATTTGAATGTGTTTATGGTACTAACCCTCTCACCCCACTAGATCTTACCCCATTGCCAATGAGGGAAAATGAGCACTTTGACGCAGGAAAACATGTGGAGTTTATTAGGGAATTGCATGCTCGCACCAAACTGAAGTTGGAGCAAAAGGCCGAGTACAATGCAAGGAGAGCGAACCATGGGAGGCGCCACGTTGTTTTCCAGCCCGGAGACTTGGTGTGGGTTCATTTGAGGAAAGAGAGATTCCCGGAGCAAAGGAAGAACAAGCTGTCCCCTCGAGGAGATGGACCTTTCAAGGTGCTTAAGAGGATCGGGGACAATGCATACAAGCTGGAGCTGCCCGGTGATTATGGTGTAAGCGCAACTTTCAACGTCGCTGATCTCACGCCATACCTTGCTCTTGATGAAGACTTGGATTCGGGGTCGAATCCTTTCCAAGAAGGGGAGGTTGATGAAGGATCATCCAGTCAGCCTCCTCCAAGCGCCCCAACACTCTTTGAGGGGCCAATCACTAGATCCCGAGCTAAGAAGCTACAAAGTGGAATGCATGCCTTTGTGTGTTTCATTTGTGCTAAGGAGGCGAGAGCGAGCATGGAGCCATGTGCCAAGGCTGTGTGCCTAGCAAGTGTGGGCGCCACCCATGAAAAGAGCCAAGGCACAAGCGACGTCGCATGAGTGCCGCGATTGGGCACCGGCGCTGCGGGTGTGCCTCGTTTGGGCACCGGCGCTGCGAGTGTGCCTCGTTTGGGCACCGACGCCTATTTTAGGCACCCAAGAGTGTTTGTTTCATTTTGGGCCTATTATGCTGTTTTGGGCCTATTTATCTTAGAATTAATTAGACCTTTTTAATTATTTCTTTTATTTCCAGAAGTGAGACATATAAGTATTGTTTTGATGGTTTGGAACACTTAGACAATTCAGAAGATAGAAATCGTTTTTCTCTTGAAAAGAGAGAGTTTGAAGCTTTGCTTCATTGAGTGTGTGAATTGCAGCTTGGTTTGTTTGATTTGTGTCAATCCTCTACGAAGCTTGGTGCTTATCAACGATCACGAGCCCCCTTCCTGTGCTTCAAGGTGTCGCCTTGTTGTGTAGGATTGTACAAGGTTGGTTCTTCGTCCATTCTATTAGGATTCTGGTTGAAATACATACCAGGGGTTTAATAGTTGTCTCGAAGGGTTATCCTTCTCGTCGTTTCTATCAATTTCCCTTTTCGTTTCTTCATTTCAGTTTGCTTCTTTGTTGTGTCGTTTTTCCTCTTGTTGAGTCGAGTTCATCATTTCCAGTTTCGTTCCATTCAATTCTAACCATTGTTTCCTTGTGTTTTCCTTGTTGAGTCGTGAACGTCGAAGATCGGGCATCCACACGGCTAACCCCGTATCACTATGGTTATGGAAGTGTTCATTTGCATTCTTTTTCTCGTCCAAAAATCTTTGAACTTAATAGAAAGATCACCAAACAACACAAACACAAGCATACGAATCATGCGATTCCTAATGTTTCTCAAATTCTCAATAACACAACCTTTCTTATTGATTGGTTTGATTTGCCTAGGCTTTGGTTGTGGAAGTATTGGTTTCCATTCTTTTTCTCGTCCAAAAATCTTTGAACTTGATAGAACTTGATAGACAGATCACCAAACAACACAAACACAAGCATACGAATCATGCGATTCCGAATGTTTCCCAAATACTCAATAACACAATATTTCTTATTGATTGGTTTGATTTGCATAGGCTATGGTTTGGGAAGTGTTGGTTTCCATTCTTTTTCTCGTCCAAAAATCTTTGAACTTAATAGAAAGATCACCAAACAACACAAACACAAGCATACGAATCATGCGATTCCTAATGTTTCTCAAATACTCCAATAAAACAACCTTTCTTATTGATTGGTTTGATTTGCCTAGGCTATGGTTGTGGAAGTGTTCGTTTCCATTCTTTTTCTCGTCCAAAAATCTTTGAACTTAATAGAAAGATCACCAAACAACACAAACACAAGCATACGAATCATGCGATTCCTAATGTTTCTCAAATTCTCAATAACACAACCTTTCTTATTGATTGGTTTGATTTGCCTAGGCTTTGGTTGTGGAAGTATTGGTTTCCATTCTTTTTCTCGTCCAAAAATCTTTGAACTTAATAGAAAGATCACCAACAATACAAACACAAGCATACGAATCATGCGATTCCTAATGTTCCTCAAATACTCAATAACACAACCTTTCTTATTGATTGGTTTGATTTGCCTAGGCTATGGTTGTGGAAGTGTTCGTTTGCATTCTTTTTCTCGTCCAAAAATCTTTGAACTTAATAGAAAGTTCACCAAACAACACAAACACAAGCGTACGAATCATGCGATTCATAATGTTTCTCAAATTCTCAATAACACAACCTTTCTTATTGATTGGTTTGATTTGCCTAGGCTATGGTTGTGGAAGTGTTGGTTTCCATTCTTTTTCTCGTCCAAAAATCTATGAACTTAATAGAAAGATCACCAAACAACACAAACACAAGCATACGAATCATGCGATTCCTAATGTTCCTCAAATACTCAATAACACAACCTTTCTTATTGATTGGTTTGATTTGCCTAGGCTATGGTTGTGGAAGTGTTGGTTTCCATTCTTTTTCTCGTCCAAAAATCTTTGAACTTAATAGAACTTGATAGAAAGATCACCAAACAACACAAACACAAGCATACGAATCATACGATTCCTAATGTTTCTCAAATTCTCAATAACAAAACCTTTCGTATTGATTGGTTTGATTTTCCTAGGCTATGGTTTGGAAAGTATTGGTTTCCGTTATTTTTCTCGTCCAAAAATCTTTGAACTTAATAGAAAGATCACCAAACAACACAAACACATGCATACGAATCATGCGATTCTTAATGTTTCTCAAATTCTCAATAAGAAAACCTTTCTTATTGATTGGTTTGATTTGCCTAGGCTATGGTTTGGGAAGTATTGGTTTCCGTTATTTTTCTCGTCCAAAAATCTTTGAACTTAATAGAAAGATCACCAAACAACACAAACACAAGCATACGAATCATGCGATTCCTAATGTTTCTCAAATTCTCAATAACACAACCTTTCTTATTGATTGGTTTGATTTGCCTAGGCTATGGTTGTGGAAGTGTTGGTTTCCATTCTTTTTCTCGTCCAAAAATCTATGAACTTAATAGAAAGATCACCAAACAACACAAACACAAGCATACGAATCATGCGATTCCTAATGTTTCTCAAATTCTCAATAACAAAACCTTTCTTATTGATTGGTTTGATTTTCCTAGGCTATGGTTTGGAAAGTATTGGTTTCCGTTATTTTTCTCGTCCAAAAATCTTTGAACTTAATAGAAAGATCACCAAACAACACAAACACAAGCATACGAATCATGCGATTCCTAATGTTTCTCAAATTCTCAATAACAAAACCTTTCTTATTGATTGGTTTGATTTGCCTAGGCTATGGTTTGGGAAGTATTGGTTTCCGTTATTTTTCTCGTCCAAAAATCTTTGAACTTAATAGAAAGATCACCAAACAACACAAACACAAGCATACGAATCATGCGATTCCTAATGTTTCTCAAATTCTCAATAACACAACCTTTCTTATTGATAGGTTTGATTTGCCTAGGCTATGGTTGTGGAAGTGTTCGTTTGCATTCTTTTTCTCGTCCAAAAATCTTTGAACTTAATAGAAAGATCACCAAACAACACAAACACAAGTATACGAATCATGCGATTCCTAATGATTCTCAAATTCTCAATAACACAACCTTTCTTATTGATTGGTTTGATTTGCCTAGGCTATGGTTGTGGAAGTGTTGGTTTCCATTCTTTTTCTCGTCCAAAAATCTTTGAACTTAATAGAACTTGATAGAAAGATTACCAAACAACACAAACACATGCATACGAATCATGCGATTCCTAATGTTCCTCAAATACTCAATAACACAACCTTTCTTATTGATTGGTTTGATTTGCCTAGGCTATGGTTGTGGAAGTGTTGGTTTCCATTCTTTTTCTCATCCAAAAATCTTTGAACTGAATAGAACTTGATAGAAAGATCACCAAACAACACAAACACAAGCATACAAATCATGCGATTCCTAATGTATCTCAAATTCTCAATAACAAAACCTTTCTTATTGATTGGTTTGATTTGCCTAGGCTATGGTTTGGGAAGTATTGGTTTCCGTTATTTTTCTCGTCCAAAAATCTTTGAACTTAATAGAAAGATCACCAAACAACACAAACACAAGCATACGAATCATGCGATTCCTAATGTTTCTCAAATTCTCAATAACACAACCTTTCTTATTGATTGGTTTGATTTGCCTAGGCTATGGTTGTGGAAGTGTTGGTTTCCCTTCTTTTTCTCGTCCAAAAATCTTTGAACTTAATAGAAAGATCACCAAACAACACAAACACAAGCATACGAATAATGTGATTCCTAATGTTTCTCAAATTCTCAATAACACAACCTTTCTTATTGATTGGTTTGATTTGCCTAGGATATGGTTTGGGAAGTGTTGGTTTCCATTCTTTTTCTCGTCCAAAAATCTTTGAACTTAATAGAACTTGATAGAAAGATCACCAAACAACACAAACACATGCATACGAATCATGCGATTCCTAATGTTCCTCAAATACTCAATAACACAACCTTTCTTATTGATTGGTTTGATTTGCCTAGGCTATGGTTGTGGAAGTGTTGGTTTCCATTCTTTTTCTCGTCCAAAAATCTTTGAACTGAATAGAACTTGATAGAAAGATCACCAAACAACACAAACACAAGCATACGAATCATGCGATTCCTAATGTTTCTCAAATACTCAATAACACAACCTTTCTTAATGATTGGTTTGATTTTCCTAGGCTATGGTTGTGGAAGTGTTCGTTTCCATTCTTTTTCTCGTCCCAAAATCTTTGAACTTAATAGAAAGATCACCAAACAACACAAACACAAGCATACGAATCATGCGATTCCTAATGTTTCTCAAATTCTCAATAACACAACCTTTCTTATTGATTGGCTTGATTTGCCTAGGATATGGTTTGGGAAGTGTTGGTTTCCATTCTTTTTCTCTTCCAAAAATCTTTGAACTTAATAGAAAGATCACCAACCAACACAAACACAAGCATACGAATCATGCGATTCCTAATGTTCTTCAAATACTCAATAACACAACCTTTCTTATTGATTGGTTTGATTTGCCTAGGCTATGGTTGTGGAAGTGTTGGTTTCCATTCTTTTTCTCATCCAAAAATCTTTGAACTTAATAGAACTTGATAGAAAGATCACCAAACAACTCAAACACAAGCATACGAATCATGCGATTCCTAATGTTTCTCAAATTCTAAATAACAAAACCTTTCTTATTGATTGGTTTGATTTTCCTAGGCTATGGTTTGGGAAGTATTGGTTTCCGTTATTTTTCTCGTCCAAAAATCTTTCAACTTAATAGAAAGATCACCAAATAACACAAACACAAGCATACGAATCATGCGATTCCTAATGTTTCTCAAATACTCAATAACACAACCTTTCTTATTGATTGGGTTGATTTGCCTAGGATATGGTTTGGGAAGTGTCGGTTTCCATTATTTTTCTCGTCCAAAAATCTTCGAACTTAATAGAACTTGATAGACAGATCACCAAACAACACAAACACATGCATACGAATCATGCGATTCCTAATGTTTCCCAAATACTCAATAATAAAATATTTCTTATTGATTGGTTTGATTTGCCTAGGCTATGGTTTGTGAAGTGTTGGTTTCCATTCTTTTTCTCGTCCAAAAATCTTTGAACTTAATAGAAAGATCACCAAACAACACAAACACAAGCATACGAATCATGCGATTCCTAATGTTTGTCAAATACTCCAATAAAACAACCTTTCTTATTGATTGGTTTGATTTGCCTAGGCTATGGTTGTGGAAGTGTTCGTTTCCATTCTTTTTCTCGTCCAAAAATCTTTGAACTTAATAGAAAGATCACCAAACAACACAAACACACGCATACGAATCATGCGATTCCTAATGTTTCTCAAATTCTCAATAACAAAACCTTTCTTATTGATTGGTTTGATTTGCCTAGGCTATGGTTTGGGAAGTGGTTTCTGTTATTTTTCTCATCCAAAAATCTTTGAACTTAATAGAAAGATCACCAAGCAACACAAACACATGCATACGAATCATACGATTCCTAATGTTTCTCAAATTCTCAATAACAAAACCTTTCGTATTGATTGGTTTGATTTTCCTAGGCTATGGTTTGGAAAGTATTGGTTTCCGTTATTTTTCTCGTCCAAAAATCTTTGAACTTAATAGAAAGATCACCAAACAACACAAACACATGCATACGAATCATGCGATTCTTAATGTTTCTCAAATTCTCAATAAGAAAACCTTTCTTATTGATTGGTTTGATTTGCCTAGGCTATGGTTTGGGAAGTATTGGTTTCCGTTATTTTTCTCGTCCAAAAATCTTTGAACTTAATAGAAAGATCACCAAACAACACAAACACAAGCATACGAATCATGCGATTCCTAATGTTTCTCAAATTCTCAATAACACAACCTTTCTTATTGATTGGTTTGATTTGCCTAGGCTATGGTTGTGGAAGTGTTGGTTTCCATTCTTTTTCTCGTCCAAAAATCTATGAACTTAATAGAAAGATCACCAAACAACACAAACACAAGCATACGAATCATGCGATTCCTAATGTTCCTCAAATACTCAATAACACAACCTTTCTTATTGATTGGTTTGATTTGCCTAGGCTATGGTTGTGGAAGTGTTGGTTTCCATTCTTTTTCTCGTCCAAAAATCTTTGAACTTAATAGAACTTGATAGAAAGATCACCAAACAACACAAACACAAGCATACGAATCATACGATTCCTAATGTTTCTCAAATTCTCAATAACAAAACCTTTCGTATTGATTGGTTTGATTTTCCTAGGCTATGGTTTGGAAAGTATTGGTTTCCGTTATTTTTCTCGTCCAAAAATCTTTGAACTTAATAGAAAGATCACCAAACAACACAAACACATGCATACGAATCATGCGATTCTTAATGTTTCTCAAATTCTCAATAAGAAAACCTTTCTTATTGATTGGTTTGATTTGCCTAGGCTATGGTTTGGGAAGTATTGGTTTCCGTTATTTTTCTCGTCCAAAAATCTTTGAACTTAATAGAAAGATCACCAAACAACACAAACACAAGCATACGAATCATGCGATTCCTAATGTTTCACAAATTCTCAATAACACAACCTTTCTTATTGATTGGTTTGATTTGCCTAGGCTATGGTTGTGGAAGTGTTGGTTTCCATTCTTTTTCTCGTCCAAAAATCTATGAACTTAATAGAAAGATCACCAAACAACACAAACACAAGCATACGAATCATGCGATTCCTAATGTTTCTCAAATTCTCAATAACAAAACCTTTCTTATTGATTGGTTTGATTTTCCTAGGCTATGGTTTGGAAAGTATTGGTTTCCGTTATTTTTCTCGTCCAAAAATCTTTGAACTTAATAGAAAGATCACCAAACAACACAAACACAAGCATACGAATCATGCGATTCCTAATGTTTCTCAAATTCTCAATAACAAAACCTTTCTTATTGATTGGTTTGATTTGCCTAGGCTATGGTTTGGGAAGTATTGGTTTCCGTTATTTTTCTCGTCCAAAAATCTTTGAACTTAATAGAAAGATCACCAAACAACACAAACACAAGCATACGAATCATGCGATTCCTAATGTTTCTCAAATTCTCAATAACACAACCTTTCTTATTGATAGGTTTGATTTGCCTAGGCTATGGTTGTGGAAGTGTTCGTTTGCATTCTTTTTCTCGTCCAAAAATCTTTGAACTTAATAGAAAGATCACCAAACAACACAAACACAAGTATACGAATCATGCGATTCCTAATGATTCTCAAATTCTCAATAACACAACCTTTCTTATTGATTGGTTTGATTTGCCTAGGCTATGGTTGTGGAAGTGTTGGTTTCCATTCTTTTTCTCGTCCAAAAATCTTTGAACTTAATAGAACTTGATAGAAAGATTACCAAACAACACAAACACATGCATACGAATCATGCGATTCCTAATGTTCCTCAAATACTCAATAACACAACCTTTCTTATTGATTGGTTTGATTTGCCTAGGCTATGGTTGTGGAAGTGTTGGTTTCCATTCTTTTTCTCATCCAAAAATCTTTGAACTGAATAGAACTTGATAGAAAGATCACCAAACAACACAAACACAAGCATACAAATCATGCGATTCCTAATGTATCTCAAATTCTCAATAACAAAACCTTTCTTATTGATTGGTTTGATTTGCCTAGGCTATGGTTTGGGAAGTATTGGTTTCCGTTATTTTTCTCGTCCAAAAATCTTTGAACTTAATAGAAAGATCACCAAACAACACAAACACAAGCATACGAATCATGCGATTCCTAATGTTTCTCAAATTCTCAATAACACAACCTTTTTTATTGATTGGTTTGATTTGCCTAGGCTATGGTTGTGGAAGTGTTGGTTTCCATTCTTTTTCTCGTCCAAAAATCTATGAACTTAATAGAAAGATCACCAAACAACACAAACACAAGCATACGAATCATGCGATTCCTAATGTTCCTCAAATACTCAATAACACAACCTTTCTTATTGATTGGTTTGATTTGCCTAGGCTATGGTTGTGGAAGTGTTGGTTTCCATTCTTTTTCTCGTCCAAAAATCTTTGAACTTAATAGAACTTGATAGAAAGATCACCAAACAACACAAACACAAGCATACGAATCATACGATTCCTAATGTTTCTCAAATTCTCAATAACAAAACCTTTCGTATTGATTGGTTTGATTTTCCTAGGCTATGGTTTGGAAAGTATTGGTTTCCGTTATTTTTCTCGTCCAAAAATCTTTGAACTTAATAGAAAGATCACCAAACAACACAAACACATGCATACGAATCATGCGATTCTTAATGTTTCTCAAATTCTCAATAAGAAAACCTTTCTTATTGATTGGTTTGATTTGCCTAGGCTATGGTTTGGGAAGTATTGGTTTCCGTTATTTTTCTCGTCCAAAAATCTTTGAACTTAATAGAAAGATCACCAAACAACACAAACACAAGCATACGAATCATGCGATTCCTAATGTTTCTCAAATTCTCAATAACACAACCTTTCTTATTGATTGGTTTGATTTGCCTAGGCTATGGTTGTGGAAGTGTTGGTTTCCATTCTTTTTCTCGTCCAAAAATCTATGAACTTAATAGAAAGATCACCAAACAACACAAACACAAGCATACGAATCATGCGATTCCTAATGTTTCTCAAATTCTCAATAACAAAACCTTTCTTATTGATTGGTTTGATTTTCCTAGGCTATGGTTTGGAAAGTATTGGTTTCCGTTATTTTTCTCGTCCAAAAATCTTTGAACTTAATAGAAAGATCACCAAACAACACAAACACAAGCATACGAATCATGCGATTCCTAATGTTTCTCAAATTCTCAATAACAAAACCTTTCTTATTGATTGGTTTGATTTGCCTAGGCTATGGTTTGGGAAGTATTGGTTTCCGTTATTTTTCTCGTCCAAAAATCTTTGAACTTAATAGAAAGATCACCAAACAACACAAACACAAGCATACGAATCATGCGATTCCTAATGTTTCTCAAATTCTCAATAACACAACCTTTCTTATTGATAGGTTTGATTTGCCTAGGCTATGGTTGTGGAAGTGTTCGTTTGCATTCTTTTTCTCGTCCAAAAATCTTTGAACTTAATAGAAAGATCACCAAACAACACAAACACAAGTATACGAATCATGCGATTCCTAATGATTCTCAAATTCTCAATAACACAACCTTTCTTATTGATTGGTTTGATTTGCCTAGGCTATGGTTGTGGAAGTGTTGGTTTCCATTCTTTTTCTCGTCCAAAAATCTTTGAACTTAATAGAACTTGATAGAAAGATTACCAAACAACACAAACACATGCATACGAATCATGCGATTCCTAATGTTCCTCAAATACTCAATAACACAACCTTTCTTATTGATTGGTTTGATTTGCCTAGGCTATGGTTGTGGAAGTGTTGGTTTCCATTCTTTTTCTCATCCAAAAATCTTTGAACTGAATAGAACTTGATAGAAAGATCACCAAACAACACAAACACAAGCATACAAATCATGCGATTCCTAATGTATCTCAAATTCTCAATAACAAAACCTTTCTTATTGATTGGTTTGATTTGCCTAGGCTATGGTTTGGGAAGTATTGGTTTCCGTTATTTTTCTCGTCCAAAAATCTTTGAACTTAATAGAAAGATCACCAAACAACACAAACACAAGCATACGAATCATGCGATTCCTAATGTTTCTCAAATTCTCAATAACAAAACCTTTCTTATTGATTGGTTTGATTTTCCTAGGCTATGGTTTGGAAAGTATTGGTTTCCGTTATTTTTCTCGTCCAAAAATCTTTGAACTTAATAGAAAGATCACCAAACAACACAAACACAAGCATACGAATCATGCGATTCCTAATGTTTCTCAAATTCTCAATAACAAAACCTTTCTTATTGATTGGTTTGATTTGCCTAGGCTATGGTTTGGGAAGTATTGGTTTCCGTTATTTTTCTCGTCCAAAAATCTTTGAACTTAATAGAAAGATCACCAAACAACACAAACACAAGCATACGAATCATGCGATTCCTAATGTTTCTCAAATTCTCAATAACACAACCTTTCTTATTGATAGGTTTGATTTGCCTAGGCTATGGTTGTGGAAGTGTTCGTTTGCATTCTTTTTCTCGTCCAAAAATCTTTGAACTTAATAGAAAGATCACCAAACAACACAAACACAAGCGTACGAATCATGCGATTCCTAATGTTTCTCAAATTCTCAATAACACAACCTTTCTTATTGATTGGTTTGATTTGCCTAGGCTATGGTTGTGGATGTGTTGGTTTCCATTCTTTTTCTCGTCCAAAAATCTATGAACTTAATAGAAAGATCACCAAACAACACAAACACAAGCATACGAATCATGCGATTCCTAATGTTCCTCAAATACTCAATAACACAACCTTTCTTATTGATTGGTTTGATTTGCCTAGGCTATGGTTGTGGAAGTGTTGGTTTCCATTCTTTTTCTCGTCCAAAAATCTTTGAACTTAATAGAACTTGATAGAAAGATCACCAAACAACACAAACACAAGCATACGAATCATACGATTCCTAATGTTTCTCAAATTCTCAATAACAAAACCTTTCGTATTGATTGGTTTGATTTTCCTAGGCTATGGTTTGGAAAGTATTGGTTTCCGTTATTTTTCTCGTCCAAAAATCTTTGAACTTAATAGAAAGATCACCAAACAACACAAACACAAGCATACGAATCATGCGATTCCTAATGTTTGTCAAATACTCCAATAAAACAACCTTTCTTATTGATTGGTTTGATTTGCCTAGGCTATGGTTGTGGAAGTGTTCGTTTCCATTCTTTTTCTCGTCCAAAAATCTTTGAACTTAATAGAAAGATCACCAAACAACACAAACACACGCATACGAATCATGCGATTCCTAATGTTTCTCAAATTCTCAATAACAAAACCTTTCTTATTGATTGGTTTGATTTGCCTAGGCTATGGTTTGGGAAGTGGTTTCTGTTATTTTTCTCATCCAAAAATCTTTGAACTTAATAGAAAGATCACCAAGCAACACAAACACATGCATACGAATCATACGATTCCTAATGTTTCTCAAATTCTCAATAACAAAACCTTTCGTATTGATTGGTTTGATTTTCCTAGGCTATGGTTTGGAAAGTATTGGTTTCCGTTATTTTTCTCGTCCAAAAATCTTTGAACTTAATAGAAAGATCACCAAACAACACAAACACATGCATACGAATCATGCGATTCTTAATGTTTCTCAAATTCTCAATAAGAAAACCTTTCTTATTGATTGGTTTGATTTGCCTAGGCTATGGTTTGGGAAGTATTGGTTTCCGTTATTTTTCTCGTCCAAAAATCTTTGAACTTAATAGAAAGATCACCAAACAACACAAACACAAGCATACGAATCATGCGATTCCTAATGTTTCTCAAATTCTCAATAACACAACCTTTCTTATTGATTGGTTTGATTTGCCTAGGCTATGGTTGTGGAAGTGTTGGTTTCCATTCTTTTTCTCGTCCAAAAATCTATGAACTTAATAGAAAGATCACCAAACAACACAAACACAAGCATACGAATCATGCGATTCCTAATGTTCCTCAAATACTCAATAACACAACCTTTCTTATTGATTGGTTTGATTTGCCTAGGCTATGGTTGTGGAAGTGTTGGTTTCCATTCTTTTTCTCGTCCAAAAATCTTTGAACTTAATAGAACTTGATAGAAAGATCACCAAACAACACAAACACAAGCATACGAATCATACGATTCCTAATGTTTCTCAAATTCTCAATAACAAAACCTTTCGTATTGATTGGTTTGATTTTCCTAGGCTATGGTTTGGAAAGTATTGGTTTCCGTTATTTTTCTCGTCCAAAAATCTTTGAACTTAATAGAAAGATCACCAAACAACACAAACACATGCATACGAATCATGCGATTCTTAATGTTTCTCAAATTCTCAATAAGAAAACCTTTCTTATTGATTGGTTTGATTTGCCTAGGCTATGGTTTGGGAAGTATTGGTTTCCGTTATTTTTCTCGTCCAAAAATCTTTGAACTTAATAGAAAGATCACCAAACAACACAAACACAAGCATACGAATCATGCGATTCCTAATGTTTCTCAAATTCTCAATAACACAACCTTTCTTATTGATTGGTTTGATTTGCCTAGGCTATGGTTGTGGAAGTGTTGGTTTCCATTCTTTTTCTCGTCCAAAAATCTATGAACTTAATAGAAAGATCACCAAACAACACAAACACAAGCATACGAATCATGCGATTCCTAATGTTTCTCAAATTCTCAATAACAAAACCTTTCTTATTGATTGGTTTGATTTTCCTAGGCTATGGTTTGGAAAGTATTGGTTTCCGTTATTTTTCTCGTCCAAAAATCTTTGAACTTAATAGAAAGATCACCAAACAACACAAACACAAGCATACGAATCATGCGATTCCTAATGTTTCTCAAATTCTCAATAACAAAACCTTTCTTATTGATTGGTTTGATTTGCCTAGGCTATGGTTTGGGAAGTATTGGTTTCCGTTATTTTTCTCGTCCAAAAATCTTTGAACTTAATAGAAAGATCACCAAACAACACAAACACAAGCATACGAATCATGCGATTCCTAATGTTTCTCAAATTCTCAATAACACAACCTTTCTTATTGATAGGTTTGATTTGCCTAGGCTATGGTTGTGGAAGTGTTCGTTTGCATTCTTTTTCTCGTCCAAAAATCTTTGAACTTAATAGAAAGATCACCAAACAACACAAACACAAGTATACGAATCATGCGATTCCTAATGATTCTCAAATTCTCAATAACACAACCTTTCTTATTGATTGGTTTGATTTGCCTAGGCTATGGTTGTGGAAGTGTTGGTTTCCATTCTTTTTCTCGTCCAAAAATCTTTGAACTTAATAGAACTTGATAGAAAGATTACCAAACAACACAAACACATGCATACGAATCATGCGATTCCTAATGTTCCTCAAATACTCAATAACACAACCTTTCTTATTGATTGGTTTGATTTGCCTAGGCTATGGTTGTGGAAGTGTTGGTTTCCATTCTTTTTCTCATCCAAAAATCTTTGAACTGAATAGAACTTGATAGAAAGATCACCAAACAACACAAACACAAGCATACAAATCATGCGATTCCTAATGTATCTCAAATTCTCAATAACAAAACCTTTCTTATTGATTGGTTTGATTTGCCTAGGCTATGGTTTGGGAAGTATTGGTTTCCGTTATTTTTCTCGTCCAAAAATCTTTGAACTTAATAGAAAGATCACCAAACAACACAAACACAAGCATACGAATCATGCGATTCCTAATGTTTCTCAAATTCTCAATAACACAACCTTTCTTATTGATTGGTTTGATTTGCCTAGGCTATGGTTGTGGAAGTGTTGGTTTCCCTTCTTTTTCTCGTCCAAAAATCTTTGAACTTAATAGAAAGATCACCAAACAACACAAACACAAGCATACGAATAATGTGATTCCTAATGTTTCTCAAATTCTCAATAACACAACCTTTCTTATTGATTGGTTTGATTTGCCTAGGATATGGTTTGGGAAGTGTTGGTTTCCATTCTTTTTCTCGTCCAAAAATCTTTGAACTTAATAGAACTTGATAGAAAGATCACCAAACAACACAAACACATGCATACGAATCATGCGATTCCTAATGTTCCTCAAATACTCAATAACACAACCTTTCTTATTGATTGGTTTGATTTGCCTAGGCTATGGTTGTGGAAGTGTTGGTTTCCATTCTTTTTCTCGTCCAAAAATCTTTGAACTGAATAGAACTTGATAGAAAGATCACCAAACAACACAAACACAAGCATACGAATCATGCGATTCCTAATGTTTCTCAAATACTCAATAACACAACCTTTCTTAATGATTGGTTTGATTTTCCTAGGCTATGGTTGTGGAAGTGTTCGTTTCCATTCTTTTTCTCGTCCCAAAATCTTTGAACTTAATAGAAAGATCACCAAACAACACAAACACAAGCATACGAATCATGCGATTCCTAATGTTTCTCAAATTCTCAATAACACAACCTTTCTTATTGATTGGCTTGATTTGCCTAGGATATGGTTTGGGAAGTGTTGGTTTCCATTCTTTTTCTCTTCCAAAAATCTTTGAACTTAATAGAAAGATCACCAACCAACACAAACACAAGCATACGAATCATGCGATTCCTAATGTTCTTCAAATACTCAATAACACAACCTTTCTTATTGATTGGTTTGATTTGCCTAGGCTATGGTTGTGGAAGTGTTGGTTTCCATTCTTTTTCTCATCCAAAAATCTTTGAACTTAATAGAACTTGATAGAAAGATCACCAAACAACTCAAACACAAGCATACGAATCATGCGATTCCTAATGTTTCTCAAATTCTAAATAACAAAACCTTTCTTATTGATTGGTTTGATTTTCCTAGGCTATGGTTTGGGAAGTATTGGTTTCCGTTATTTTTCTCGTCCAAAAATCTTTCAACTTAATAGAAAGATCACCAAATAACACAAACACAAGCATACGAATCATGCGATTCCTAATGTTTCTCAAATACTCAATAACACAACCTTTCTTATTGATTGGGTTGATTTGCCTAGGATATGGTTTGGGAAGTGTCGGTTTCCATTATTTTTCTCGTCCAAAAATCTTCGAACTTAATAGAACTTGATAGACAGATCACCAAACAACACAAACACATGCATACGAATCATGCGATTCCTAATGTTTCCCAAATACTCAATAATAAAATATTTCTTATTGATTGGTTTGATTTGCCTAGGCTATGGTTTGTGAAGTGTTGGTTTCCATTCTTTTTCTCGTCCAAAAATCTTTGAACTTAATAGAAAGATCACCAAACAACACAAACACAAGCATACGAATCATGCGATTCCTAATGTTTGTCAAATACTCCAATAAAACAACCTTTCTTATTGATTGGTTTGATTTGCCTAGGCTATGGTTGTGGAAGTGTTCGTTTCCATTCTTTTTCTCGTCCAAAAATCTTTGAACTTAATAGAAAGATCACCAAACAACACAAACACACGCATACGAATCATGCGATTCCTAATGTTTCTCAAATTCTCAATAACACAACTTTTCTTATTGATTGGTTTGATTTGCCTAGGCTTTGGTTGTGGAAGTACTGGTTTCCATTCTTTTTCTCGTCCAAAAATCTTTGAACTTAATAGAAAGATCACCACCAATACAAACACAAGCATACGAATCATGCGATTCCTAATGTTCCTCAAATACTCAATAACACAACCTTTCTTATTGATTGGTTTGATTTTCCTAGGCTATGGTTATGGAAGTGTTCGTTTGCATTCTTTTTCTCGTCCAAAAATCTTTGAACTTAATAGAAAGATCACCAAACAACACAAACACAAGTATACGAATCATGCGATTCCTAATGTTTCTCAAATTCTCAATAACACAACCTTTCTTATTGATTGGTTTGATTTGCCTAGGCTATGGTTGTGGAAGTGTTGGTTTCCATTCTTTTTCTCGTCCAAAAATCTATGAACTTAATAGAAAGATCACCAAATAACACAAACACAAGCATACGAATCATGCGATTCCTAATGTTCCTCAAATACTCAATAACACAACCTTTCTTATTTATTGGTTTGATTTGCCTAGGCTATGGTTGTGGAAGTGTTGGTTTCCATTCTTTTTCTCGTCCAAAAATCTTTGAACTTAATAGAACTTGATAGAAAGATCACCAAACAACACAAACACAAGCATACGAATCATGCGATTCCTAATGTTTCTCAAATTCTCAATAACAAAACCTTTCTTATTGATTGGTTTGATTTAATTAGGCTATTGTTTGGAAAGTATTGGTTTCCGTTATTTTTCGCGTCCAAAAATCTTTGAACTTTAATAGAAAGATCACCAAACAACACAAACACAAGCATACGAATCATGCGATTCCTAATGTTTCTCAAATTCTCAATAACAAAACCTTTCTTATTGATTGGTTTGATTTGCCTAGGCTATGGTTTGGGAAGTATTGGTTTCCGTTATTTTTCTCGTCCAAAAATCTTTGAACTTAATAGAAAGATCACCAAACAACACAAACACAAGCATACGAATAATGCGATTCCTAATGTTTCTCAAATTCTCAATAACACAACCTTTCTTATTGATTGGTTTGATTTGCCTAGGATATGGTTTGGGAAGTGTTGGTTTCCATTCTTTTTCTCGTCCAAAAATCTTTGAACTTAATAGAACTTGATAGAAAGATCACCAAACAACACAAACACATGCATACGAATCATGCGATTCCTAATGTTCCTCAAATACTCAATAACACAACCTTTCTTATTGATTGGTTTGATTTGCCTAGGCTATGGTTGTGGAAGTGTTGGTTTCCATTCTTTTTCTCGTCCAAAAATCTTTGAACTGAATAGAACTTGATAGAAAGATCACCAAACAACACAAACACAAGCATACGAATCATGCGATTCCTAATGTTTCTCAAATACTCAATAACACAACCTTTCTTAATGATTGGTTTGATTTGCCTAGGCTATGGTTGTGGAAGTGTTCGTTTCCATTCTTTTTCTCGTCCAAAAATCTTTGAACTTAATAGAAAGATCACCAAACAACACAAACACAAGCATACGAATCATGCGATTCCTAATGTTTCTCAAATTCTCAATAACACAACCTTTCTTATTGATTGGCTTGATTTGCCTAGGATATGGTTTGGGAAGTGTTGGTTTCCATTCTTTTCTCTTCCAAAAATCTTTGAACTTAATAGAAAGATCACCAAACAACACAAACACAAGCATACGAATCATGCGATTCCTAATGTTCCTCAAATACTCAATAACACAACCTTTCTTATTGATTGGTTTGATTTGCCTAGGCTATGGTTGTGGAAGTGTTGGTTTCCATTCTTTTTCTCGTCCAAAAATCTTTGAACTTAATAGAACTTGATAGAAAGATCACCAAACAACACAAACACAAGCATACGAATCATGTGATTCCTAATGTTTCTCAAATTCTCAATAACAAAACCTTTCTTATTCATTGGTTTGATTTTCCTAGGCTATGGTTTGGGAAGTATTGGTTTCCGTTATTTTTCTCGTCCAAAAATCTTTGAACTTAATAGAAAGATCACCAAACAACACAAACACAAGCATACGAATCATGCGATTCCTAATGTTTCTCAAATTCTCAATAACAAAACCTTTCTTATTGATTGGTTTGATTTGCCTAGGCTATGGTTTGGGAAGTATTGGTTTCCGTTATTTTTCTCGTCCAAAAATCTTTGAACGTAATAGAAAGATCACCAAACAACACAAACACAAGCATACGAATAATGCGATTCCTAATGTTTCTCAAATTCTCAATAACACAACCTTTCTTATTGATTGGTTTGATTTGCCTAGGATATGGTTTGGGAAGTGTTGGTTTCCATTCTTTTTCTCGTCCAAAAATCTTTGAACTTAATAGAACTTGATAGAAAGATCACCAAACAACACAAACACATGAATACGAATCATGCGATTCCTAATGTTCCTCAAATACTCAATAACACAACCTTTCTTATTGATTGGTTTGATTTGCCTAGGCTATGGTTGTGGAAGTGTTGGTTTCCATTCTTTTTCTCGTCCAAAAATCTTTGAACTGAATAGAACTTGATAGAAAGATCACCAAACAACACAAACACAAGCATACGAATCATGCGATTCCTAATGTTTCTCAAATACTCAATCACACAACCTTTCTTAATGATTGGTTTGATTTGCCTAGGCTATGGTTGTGGAAGTGTTCGTTTCCATTCTTTTTCTCGTCCAAAAATCTTTGAACTTAATAGAAAGATCACCAAACAACACAAACACAAGCATACGAATCATGCGATTCCTAATGTTTCTCAAATTCTCAATAACACAACCTTTCTTATTGATTGGCTTGATTTGCTAGGATATGGTTTGGGAAGTGTTGGTTTCCATTCTTTTTCTCTTCCAAAAGTCTTTGAACTTAATAGAAAGATCACCAAACAACACAAACACAAGCATACGAATCATGCGATTCCTAATGTTCCTCAAATACTCAATAACACAACCTTTCTTATTGATTGGTTTGATTTGCCTAGGCTATGGTTGTGGAAGTGTTGGTTTCCATTCTTTTTCTCGTCCAAAAATCTTTGAACTTAATAGAACTTGATAGAAAGATCACCAAACAACACAAACACAAGCATACGAATCATGTGATTCCTAATGTTTCTCAAATTCTCAATAACAAAACCTTTCTTATTGATTGGTTTGATTTTCCTAGGCTATGGTTTGGGAAGTATTGGTTTCCGTTATTTTTCTCGTCCAAAAATCTTTGAACTTAATAGAAAGATCACCAAATAACACAAACACAAGCATACGAATCATGCGATTCCTAATGTTTCTCAAATACTCAATAACACAACCTTTCTTATTGATTGGGTTGATTTGCCTAGGATATGGTTTGGGAAGTGTTGGTTTCCATTATTTTTCTCGTCCAAAAATCTTCGAACTTAATAGAACTTGATAGACAGATCACCAAACAACACAAACACATGCATACGAATCATGCGATTCCTAATGTTTCCCAAATACTCAATAATAAAATATTTCTTATTGATTGGTTTGATTTGCCTAGGCTATGGTTTGTGAAGTGTTGGTTTCCATTCTTTTTCTCGTCCAAAAATCTTTGAACTTAATAGAAAGATCACCAAACAACACAAACACAAGCATACGAATCATGCGATTCCTAATGTTTCTCAAATACTCCAATAAAACAACCTTTCCTATTGATTGGTTTGATTTGCCTAGGCTATGGTTGTGGAAGTGTTCGTTTCCATTCTTTTTCTCGTCCAAAAATCTTTGAACTTAATAGAAAGATCACCAAACAACACAAACACAAGCATACGAATCATGCGATTCCTAATATTTCTCAAATTCTCAATAACACAACTTTTCTTATTGATTGGTTTGATTTGTCTAGGCTTTGGTTGTGGAAGTACTGGTTTCCATTCTTTTTCTCGTCCAAAAATCTTTGAACTTAATAGAAAGATCACCACCAATACAAACACAAGCATACGAATCATGCGATTCCTAATGTTCCTCAAATACTCAATAACACAACCTTTCTTATTGATTGGTTTGATTTGCCTAGGCTATGGTTGTGGAAGTGTTCGTTTGCATTCTTTTTCTCGTCCAAAAATCTTTGAACTTAATAGAAAGATCACCAAACAACACAAACACAAGTATACGAATCATGCGATTCCTAATGTTTCTCAAATTCTCAATAACACAACCTTTCTTATTGATTGGTTTGATTTACCTTGGCTATGGTTGTGGAAGTGTTGGTTTCCAATCTTTTTCTCGTCCAAAAATCTATGAACTTAATAGAAAGATCACCAAATAACACAAACACAAGCATACGAATCATGCGATTCCTAATGTTCCTCAAATGCTCAATAACACAACCTTTCTTATTTATTGGTTTGATTTGCCTAGGCTATGGTTGTGGAAGTGTTGGTTTCCATTCTTTTTCTCGTCCAAAAATCTTTGAACTTAATAGAACTTGATAGAAAGATCACCAAACAACACAAACACAAGCATACGAATCATGCGATTCCTAATGTTTCTCAAATTCTCAATAACAAAACCTTTCTTATTGATTGGTTTGATTTAATTAGGCTATGGTTTGGAAAGTATTGGTTTCCGTTATTTTTCTCGTCCAAGAATCTTTGAACTTAATAGAAAGATCACCAAACAACACAAACACAAGCATACGAATCATGCGATTCCTAATGTTTCTCAAATTCTCAATAACAAAACCTTTCTTATTGATTGGTTTGATTTGCCTAGGCTATGGTTTGGGAAGTATTGGTTTCCGTTATTTTTCTCGTCCAAAAAGCTTTGAACTTAATAGAAAGATCACCAAACAACACAAACACAAACATACGAATAATGCGATTCCTAATGTTTCTCAAATTCTCAATAACACAACCTTTCTTATTGATTGGTTTGATTTGCCTAGGATATGGTTTGGGAAGTGTTGGTTTCCATTCTTTTTCTCGTCCAAAAATCTTTGAACTTAATAGAACTTGATAGAAAGATCACCAAACAACACAAACACATGCATACGAATCATGCGATTCCTAATGTTCCTCAAATACTCAATAACACAACCTTTCTTATTGATTGGTTTGATTTGCCTAGGCTATGGTTGTGGAAGTGTTGGTTTTCATTCTTTTTCTCGTCCAAAAATCTTTGAACTGAATAGAACTTGATAGAAAGATCACCAAACAACACAAACACAAGCATACGAATCATGCGATTCCTAATGTTTCTCAAATACTCAATAACACAACCTTTCTTAATGATTGGTTTGATTTGCCTAGGCTATGGTTGTGGAAGTATTCGTTTCCATTCTTTTTCTCGTCCAAAAATCTTTGAACTTAATAGAAAGATCACCAAACAACACAAACACAAGCATACGAATCATGCGATTCCTAATGTTTCTCAAATTCTCAATAACACAACCTTTCTTATTGATTGGCTTGATTTGCCTAGGATATGGTTTGGGAAGTGTTGGTTTCCATTCTTTTTCTCTTCCAAAAATCTTTGAACTTAATAGAAAGATCACCAAACAACACAAACACAAGCATACGAATCATGCGATTCCTAATGTTCCTCAAATACTCAATAACACAACCTTTCATATTGATTGGTTTGATTTGCCTAGGCTATGGTTGTGGAAGTGTTGGTTTCCATTCTTTTTCTCGTCCAAAAATCTTTGAACTTAATAGAACTTGATAGAAAGATCACCAAACAACACAAACACAAGCATACGAATCATGTGATTCCTAATGTTTCTCAAATTCTCAATAACAAAACCTTTCTTATTCATTGGTTTCATTTTCCTAGGCTATGGTTTGGGAAGTATTGGTTTCCGTTATTTTTCTCGTCCAAAAATCTTTGAACTTAATAGAAAGATCATCAAACAACACAAACACAAGCATACGAATCATGCGATTCCTAATGTTTCTCAAATTCTCAATAACAAAACCTTTCTTATTGATTGGTTTGATTTGCCTAGGCTATGGTTTGGGAAGTATTGGTTTCCGTTATTTTTCTCGTCCAAAAATCTTTGAACTTAATAGAAAGATCACCAAACAACACAAACACAAGCATACGAATAATGCGATTCCTAATGTTTCTCAAATTCTCAATAACACAACCTTTCTTTTTGATTGGTTTGATTTGCCTAGGATATGGTTTGGGAAGTGTTGGTTTCCATTCTTTTTCTCGTCCAAAAATCTTTGAACTTAATAGAACTTGATAGAAAGATCCCCAAACAACACAAACACATGCATACGAATCATGCGATTCCTCAAATACTCAATAACACAACCTTTCTTATTGGTTGGTTTGATTTGCCTAGGCTATGGTTGTGGAAGTGTTGGTTTCCATTCTTTTTCTCGTCCAAAAATCTTTGAACTGAATAGAACTTGATAGAAAGATCACCAAACAACACAAACACCAGCATACGAATCATGCGATTCCTAATGTTCCTCAAATACTCAATAACACAACCTTTCTTATTGATTGGTTTGATTTGCCTAGGCTATGGTTGTGGAAGTGTTCGTTTCCATTCTTTTTCTCGTGCAAAAATCTTTGAACTTAATAGAAAGATCACCAAACAACACAAACACAAGCATACGAATCATGCGATTCCTAATGTTTCTCAAATTCTCAATAACACAACCTTTCTTATTGATTGGTTTGATTTGCCTAGGCTATGGTTGTGGAAGTGTTGGTTTCCATTCTTTTTCTCGTCCAAAAATCTTTGAACTGAATAGAACTTGATAGAAAGATCACCAAACAACACAAACACAAGCATACGAATCATGCGATTCCTAATGTTTCTCAAATACTCAATAACACAACCTTTCTTATTGATTGGCTTGATTTGCCTAGGATATGGTTTGGGAAGTGTTGGTTTCCATTCTTCTTCTCTTCCAAAAATCTTTGAACTTAATAGAAAGATCACCAAACAACACAAACACAAGCATACGAATCATGCGATTCCTAATGTTCCTCAAATACTCAATAACACAACCTTTCTTATTGATTGGTTTGATTTGCCTAGGCTATGGTTGTGGAAGTGTTGGTTTCCATTCTTTTTCTCGTCCAAAAATCTTTGAACTTAATAGAACTTGATAGAAAGATCACCAAACAACACAAACACAAGCATTCGAATCATGCGATTCGTAATGTTTCTCAAATTCTCAATAACAAAACCTTTCTTATTGATTGGTTTGATTTTCCTAGGCTATGGTTTGGGAAGTATTGGTTTCCGTTATTTTTCTCGTCCAAGAATCTTTGAACTTAATAGAAAGATCACCAAATAACACAAACACAAGCATACGAATCATGCGATTCCTAATGTTTCTCAAATACTCAATAACACAACCTTTCTTATTGATTGGGTTGATTTGCCTAGGATATGGCTTGGGAAGTGTTGGTTTCCATTATTTCTTTCGTCCAAAAATCTTCGAACTTAATAGAACTTGATAGACAGATCACCAAACAACACAAACACATGCATACGAATCATGCGATTCCTAATGTTTCCCAAATACTCAATAATAAAATATTTCTTATTGATTGGTTTGATTTGCCTAGGCTATGGTTTGTGAAGTGTTGGTTTCCATTCTTTTTCTCGTCCAAAAATCTTTGAACTTAATAGAAAGATCACCAAACAACACAAACACAAGCATACGAATCATGCGATTCCTAATGTTTCTCAAACACTCCAATAAAACAACCTTTCTTATTGATTGGTTTGATTTGCCTAGGCTATGGTTGTGGAAGTGTTCGTTTCCATTCTTTTTCTCGTCCAAAAATCTTTGAACTTAATAGAAAGATCACCAAACAACACAAACACAAGCATACGAATCATGCGATTCCTAATGTTTCTCAAATTCTCAATAACACAACCTTTCTTATTGATTGGTTTGATTTGCCTAGGCTTTGGTTGTGGAAGTACTGGTTTCCATTCTTTTTCTCGTCCAAAAATCTTTGAACTTAATAGAAAGATCAACAACAATACAAACACAAGCATACGAATCATGCGATTCCTAATGTTCCTCAAATACTCAATAACACAACCTTTCTTATTGATTGGTTTGATTTGCCTAGGCTATGGTTGTGGAAGTGTTCGTTTGCATTCTTTTTCTCGTCCAAAAATCTTTGAACTTAATAGAAAGATCACCAAACAACACAAATACAAGTATACGAATCATGCGATTCCTAATGTTTCTCAAATTCTCAATAACACAACCTTTCTTATTGATTGGTTTGATTTGCCTAGGCTATGGTTGTGGAAGTGTTGGTTTCCATTCTTTTTCTCGTCCAAAAATCTATGAACTTAATAGAAAGATCACCAAACAACACAAACACAAGCATACGAATCATGCGATTCCTAATGTTTAACAAATTCTCAATAAACAAACCTTTCTTATTGATTGGTTTGATTTGCCTAGGCTATGGTTTGGGAAGTATTGGTTTCCGTTATTTTTCTCGTCCAAAAATCTTTGAACTTAATAGAAAGATCACCAAACAACACAAACACAAGCATACGAATAATGCGATTCCTAATGTTTCTCAAATTCTCAATAACACAACCTTTCTTATTGATTGGTTTGATTTGCCTAGGCTATGGTTGTGGAAGTGTTGGTTTCCATTCTTTTTCTCGTCAAAAAATCTATGAACTTAATAGAAAGATCACCAAACAACACAAACACAAGCATACGAATCATGCGATTCCTAATGTTCCACAAATACTCAATAACACAACCTTTCTTATTGATTGGTTTGATTTGCCTAGGCTATGGTTGTGGAAGTGTTGGTTTCCATTCTTTTTCTCGTCCAAAAATCTTTGAACTTAATAGAACTTGATAGAAACATCACTAAACAACACAAACACAAGCATACGAATCATGCGATTCCTAATGTTTCTCAAATTCTCAATAACAAAACCTTTCTTATTGATTGGTTTGATTTTCCTAGCCTATGGTTTGGAAAGTATTGGTTTCCGTTATTTTTCTCGTCCAAAAATCTTTGAACTTAATAGAAAGATCACCAAACAACACAAACACAAACATACGAATAATGCGATTCCTAATGTTTCTCAAATTCTCAATAACACAACCTTTCTTATTGATTGGTTTGATTTGCCTAGGATATGGTTTGGGAAGTGTTGGTTTCCATTCTTTTTCTCGTCCAAAAATCTTTGAACTTAATAGAACTTGATAGAAAGATCACCAAACAACACAAACACATGCATACGAATCATGCGATTCCTAATGTTCCTCAAATACTCAATAACACAACCTTTCTTATTGATTGGTTTGATTTGCCTAGGCTATGGTTGTGGAAGTGTTGGTTTCCATTCTTTTTCTCGTCCAAAAATCTTTGAACTGAATAGAACTTGATAGAAAGATCACCAAACAACACAAACACAAGCATACGAATCATGCGATTCCTAATGTTTCTCAAATACTCAATAACACAACCTTTCTTAATGATTGGTTTGATTTGCCTTGGCTATGGTTGTGGAAGTGTTCGTTTCCATTCTTTTTCTCGTCCAAAAATCTTTGAACTTAATAGAAAGATCACCAAACAACACAAACACAAGCATACGAATCATGCGATTCCTAATGTTTCTCAAATTCTCAATAACACAACCTTTCTTATTGATTGGCTTGATTTGCCTAGGATATGGTTTGGGAAGTGTTGGTTTCCATTCTTTTTCTCTTCCAAAAATCTTTGAACTTAATAGAAAGATCACCAAACAACACAAACACAAGCATACGAATCATGCGATTCCTAATGTTCCTCAAATACTCAATAACACAACCTTTCATATTGATTGGTTTGATTTGCCTAGGCTATGGTTGTGGAAGTGTTGGTTTCCATTCTTTTTCTCGTCCAAAAATCTTTGAACTTAATAGAACTTGATAGAAAGATCACCAAACAACACAAACACAAGCATACGAATCATGTGATTCCTAATGTTTCTCAAATTCTCAATAACAAAACCTTTCTTATTCATTGGTTTCATTTTCCTAGGCTATGGTTTGGGAAGTATTGGTTTCCGTTATTTTTCTCGTCCAAAAATCTTTGAACTTAATAGAAAGATCATCAAACAACACAAACACAAGCATACGAATCATGCGATTCCTAATGTTTCTCAAATTCTCAATAACAAAACCTTTCTTATTGATTGGTTTGATTTGCCTAGGCTATGGTTTGGGAAGTATTGGTTTCCGTTATTTTTCTCGTCCAAAAATCTTTGAACTTAATAGAAAGATCACTAAACAACACAAACACAAGCATACGAATAATGCGATTCCTAATGTTTCTCAAATTCTCAATAACACAACCTTTCTTTTTGATTGGTTTGATTTGCCTAGGATATGGTTTGGGAAGTGTTGGTTTCCATTCTTTTTCTCGTCCAAAAATCTTTGAACTTAATAGAACTTGATAGAAAGATCCCCAAACAACACAAACACATGCATACGAATCATGCGATTCCTCAAATACTCAATAACACAACCTTTCTTATTGGTTGGTTTGATTTGCCTAGGCTATGGTTGTGGAAGTGTTGGTTTCCATTCTTTTTCTCGTCCAAAAATCTTTGAACTGAATAGAACTTGATAGAAAGATCACCAAACAACACAAACACCAGCATACGAATCATGCGATTCCTAATGTTCCTCAAATACTCAATAACACAACCTTTCTTATTGATTGGTTTGATTTGCCTAGGCTATGGTTGTGGAAGTGTTCGTTTCCATTCTTTTTCTCGTGCAAAAATCTTTGAACTTAATAGAAAGATCACCAAACAACACAAACACAAGCATACGAATCATGCGATTCCTAATGTTTCTCAAATTCTCAATAACACAACCTTTCTTATTGATTGGTTTGATTTGCCTAGGCTATGGTTGTGGAAGTGTTGGTTTCCATTCTTTTTCTCGTCCAAAAATCTTTGAACTGAATAGAACTTGATAGAAAGATCACCAAACAACACAAACACAAGCATACGAATCATGCGATTCCTAATGTTTCTCAAATACTCAATAACACAACCTTTCTTATTGATTGGCTTGATTTGCCTAGGATATGGTTTGGGAAGTGTTGGTTTCCATTCTTCTTCTCTTCCAAAAATCTTTGAACTTAATAGAAAGATCACCAAACAACACAAACACAAGCATACGAATCATGCGATTCCTAATGTTCCTCAAATACTCAATAACACAACCTTTCTTATTGATTGGTTTGATTTGCCTAGGCTATGGTTGTGGAAGTGTTGGTTTCCATTCTTTTTCTCGTCCAAAAATCTTTGAACTTAATAGAACTTGATAGAAAGATCACCAAACAACACAAACACAAGCATTCGAATCATGCGATTCGTAATGTTTCTCAAATTCTCAATAACAAAACCTTTCTTATTGATTGGTTTGATTTTCCTAGGCTATGGTTTGGGAAGTATTGGTTTCCGTTATTTTTCTCGTCCAAGAATCTTTGAACTTAATAGAAAGATCACCAAATAACACAAACACAAGCATACGAATCATGCGATTCCTAATGTTTCTCAAATACTCAATAACACAACCTTTCTTATTGATTGGGTTGATTTGCCTAGGATATGGCTTGGGAAGTGTTGGTTTCCATTATTTCTTTCGTCCAAAAATCTTCGAACTTAATAGAACTTGATAGACAGATCACCAAACAACACAAACACATGCATACGAATCATGCGATTCCTAATGTTTCCCAAATACTCAATAATAAAATATTTCTTATTGATTGGTTTGATTTGCCTAGGCTATGGTTTGTGAAGTGTTGGTTTCCATTCTTTTTCTCGTCCAAAAATCTTTGAACTTAATAGAAAGATCACCAAACAACACAAACACAAGCATACGAATCATGCGATTCCTAATGTTTCTCAAACACTCCAATAAAACAACCTTTCTTATTGATTGGTTTGATTTGCCTAGGCTATGGTTGTGGAAGTGTTCGTTTCCATTCTTTTTCTCGTCCAAAAATCTTTGAACTTAATAGAAAGATCACCAAACAACACAAACACAAGCATACGAATCATGCGATTCCTAATGTTTCTCAAATTCTCAATAACACAACCTTTCTTATTGATTGGTTTGATTTGCCTAGGCTTTGGTTGTGGAAGTACTGGTTTCCATTCTTTTTCTCGTCCAAAAATCTTTGAACTTAATAGAAAGATCAACAACAATACAAACACAAGCATACGAATCATGCGATTCCTAATGTTCCTCAAATACTCAATAACACAACCTTTCTTATTGATTGGTTTGATTTGCCTAGGCTATGGTTGTGGAAGTGTTCGTTTGCATTCTTTTTCTCGTCCAAAAATCTTTGAACTTAATAGAAAGATCACCAAACAACACAAATACAAGTATACGAATCATGCGATTCCTAATGTTTCTCAAATTCTCAATAACACAACCTTTCTTATTGATTGGTTTGATTTGCCTAGGCTATGGTTGTGGAAGTGTTGGTTTCCATTCTTTTTCTCGTCCAAAAATCTATGAACTTAATAGAAAGATCACCAAACAACACAAACACAAGCATACGAATCATGCGATTCCTAATGTTTAACAAATTCTCAATAAACAAACCTTTCTTATTGATTGGTTTGATTTGCCTAGGCTATGGTTTGGGAAGTATTGGTTTCCGTTATTTTTCTCGTCCAAAAATCTTTGAACTTAATAGAAAGATCACCAAACAACACAAACACAAGCATACGAATAATGCGATTCCTAATGTTTCTCAAATTCTCAATAACACAACCTTTCTTATTGATTGGTTTGATTTGCCTAGGCTATGGTTGTGGAAGTGTTGGTTTCCATTCTTTTTCTCGTCAAAAAATCTATGAACTTAATAGAAAGATCACCAAACAACACAAACACAAGCATACGAATCATGCGATTCCTAATGTTCCACAAATACTCAATAACACAACCTTTCTTATTGATTGGTTTGATTTGCCTAGGCTATGGTTGTGGAAGTGTTGGTTTCCATTCTTTTTCTCGTCCAAAAATCTTTGAACTTAATAGAACTTGATAGAAACATCACTAAACAACACAAACACAAGCATACGAATCATGCGATTCCTAATGTTTCTCAAATTCTCAATAACAAAACCTTTCTTATTGATTGGTTTGATTTTCCTAGCCTATGGTTTGGAAAGTATTGGTTTCCGTTATTTTTCTCGTCCAAAAATCTTTGAACTTAATAGAAAGATCACCAAACAACACAAACACAAACATACGAATAATGCGATTCCTAATGTTTCTCAAATTCTCAATAACACAACCTTTCTTATTGATTGGTTTGATTTGCCTAGGATATGGTTTGGGAAGTGTTGGTTTCCATTCTTTTTCTCGTCCAAAAATCTTTGAACTTAATAGAACTTGATAGAAAGATCACCAAACAACACAAACACATGCATACGAATCATGCGATTCCTAATGTTCCTCAAATACTCAATAACACAACCTTTCTTATTGATTGGTTTGATTTGCCTAGGCTATGGTTGTGGAAGTGTTGGTTTCCATTCTTTTTCTCGTCCAAAAATCTTTGAACTGAATAGAACTTGATAGAAAGATCACCAAACAACACAAACACAAGCATACGAATCATGCGATTCCTAATGTTTCTCAAATACTCAATAACACAACCTTTCTTAATGATTGGTTTGATTTGCCTTGGCTATGGTTGTGGAAGTGTTCGTTTCCATTCTTTTTCTCGTCCAAAAATCTTTGAACTTAATAGAAAGATCACCAAACAACACAAACACAAGCATACGAATCATGCGATTCCTAATGTTTCTCAAATTCTCAATAACACAACCTTTCTTATTGATTGGCTTGATTTGCCTAGGATATGGTTTGGGAAGTGTTGGTTTCCATTCTTTTTCTCTTCCAAAAATCTTTGAACTTAATAGAAAGATCACCAAACAACACAAACACAAGCATACGAATCATGCGATTCCTAATGTTCCTCAAATACTCAATAACACAACCTTTCATATTGATTGGTTTGATTTGCCTAGGCTATGGTTGTGGAAGTGTTGGTTTCCATTCTTTTTCTCGTCCAAAAATCTTTGAACTTAATAGAACTTGATAGAAAGATCACCAAACAACACAAACACAAGCATACGAATCATGTGATTCCTAATGTTTCTCAAATTCTCAATAACAAAACCTTTCTTATTCATTGGTTTCATTTTCCTAGGCTATGGTTTGGGAAGTATTGGTTTCCGTTATTTTTCTCGTCCAAAAATCTTTGAACTTAATAGAAAGATCATCAAACAACACAAACACAAGCATACGAATCATGCGATTCCTAATGTTTCTCAAATTCTCAATAACAAAACCTTTCTTATTGATTGGTTTGATTTGCCTAGGCTATGGTTTGGGAAGTATTGGTTTCCGTTATTTTTCTCGTCCAAAAATCTTTGAACTTAATAGAAAGATCACCAAACAACACAAACACAAGCATACGAATAATGCGATTCCTAATGTTTCTCAAATTCTCAATAACACAACCTTTCTTTTTGATTGGTTTGATTTGCCTAGGATATGGTTTGGGAAGTGTTGGTTTCCATTCTTTTTCTCGTCCAAAAATCTTTGAACTTAATAGAACTTGATAGAAAGATCCCCAAACAACACAAACACATGCATACGAATCATGCGATTCCTCAAATACTCAATAACACAACCTTTCTTATTGGTTGGTTTGATTTGCCTAGGCTATGGTTGTGGAAGTGTTGGTTTCCATTCTTTTTCTCGTCCAAAAATCTTTGAACTGAATAGAACTTGATAGAAAGATCACCAAACAACACAAACACCAGCATACGAATCATGCGATTCCTAATGTTCCTCAAATACTCAATAACACAACCTTTCTTATTGATTGGTTTGATTTGCCTAGGCTATGGTTGTGGAAGTGTTCGTTTCCATTCTTTTTCTCGTGCAAAAATCTTTGAACTTAATAGAAAGATCACCAAACAACACAAACACAAGCATACGAATCATGCGATTCCTAATGTTTCTCAAATTCTCAATAACACAACCTTTCTTATTGATTGGTTTGATTTGCCTAGGCTATGGTTGTGGAAGTGTTGGTTTCCATTCTTTTTCTCGTCCAAAAATCTTTGAACTGAATAGAACTTGATAGAAAGATCACCAAACAACACAAACACAAGCATACGAATCATGCGATTCCTAATGTTTCTCAAATACTCAATAACACAACCTTTCTTATTGATTGGCTTGATTTGCCTAGGATATGGTTTGGGAAGTGTTGGTTTCCATTCTTCTTCTCTTCCAAAAATCTTTGAACTTAATAGAAAGATCACCAAACAACACAAACACAAGCATACGAATCATGCGATTCCTAATGTTCCTCAAATACTCAATAACACAACCTTTCTTATTGATTGGTTTGATTTGCCTAGGCTATGGTTGTGGAAGTGTTGGTTTCCATTCTTTTTCTCGTCCAAAAATCTTTGAACTTAATAGAACTTGATAGAAATATCACCAAACAACACAAACACAAGCATTCGAATCATGCGATTCGTAATGTTTCTCAAATTCTCAATAACAAAACCTTTCTTATTGATTGGTTTGATTTTCCTAGGCTATGGTTTGGGAAGTATTGGTTTCCGTTATTTTTCTCGTCCAAGAATCTTTGAACTTAATAGAAAGATCACCAAATAACACAAACACAAGCATACGAATCATGCGATTCCTAATGTTTCTCAAATACTCAATAACACAACCTTTCTTATTGATTGGGTTGATTTGCCTAGGATATGGTTTGGGAAGTGTTGATTTCCATTATTTCTTTCGTCCAAAAATCTTCGAACTTAATAGAACTTGATAGACAGATCACAAAACAACACAAACACATGCATACGAATCATGCGATTCCTAATGTTTCCCAACTACTCAATAATAAAATATTTCTTATTGATTGGTTTGATTTGCCTAGGCTATGGTTTGTGAAGTGTTGGTTTCCATTCTTTTTCTCGTCCAAAAATCTTTGAACTTAATAGAAAGATCACCAAACAACACAAACACAAGCATACGAATCATGCGATTCCTAATGTTTCTCAAACACTCCAATAAAACAACCTTTCTTATTGATTGGTTTGATTTGCCTAGGCTATGGTTGTGGAAGTGTTCGTTTCCATTCTTTTTCTCGTCCAAAAATCTTTGAACTTAATAGAAAGATCACCAAACAACACAAACACAAGCATACGAATCATGCGATTCCTAATGTTTCTCAAATTCTCAATAACACAACCTTTCTTATTGATTGGTTTGATTTGCCTAGGCTTTGGTTGTGGAAGTACTGGTTTCCATTCTTTTTCTCGTCCAAAAATCTTTGAACTTAATAGAAAGATCAACAACAATACAAACACAAGCATACGAATCATGCGATTCCTAATGTTCCTCAAATACTCAATAACACAACCTTTCTTATTGATTGGTTTGATTTGCCTAGGCTATGGTTGTGGAAGTGTTCGTTTGCATTCTTTTTCTCGTCCAAAAATCTTTGAACTTAATAGAAAGATCACCAAACAACACAAATACAAGTATACGAATCATGCGATTCCTAATGTTTCTCAAATTCTCAATAACACAACCTTTCTTATTGATTGGTTTGATTTGCCTAGGCTATGGTTGTGGAAGTGTTGGTTTCCATTCTTTTTCTCGTCCAAAAATCTATGAACTTAATAGAAAGATCACCAAACAACACAAACACAAGCATACGAATCATGCGATTCCTAATGTTTAACAAATTCTCAATAAACAAACCTTTCTTATTGATTAGTTTGATTTGCCTAGGCTATGGTTTGGGAAGTATTGGTTTCCGTTATTTTTCTCGTCCAAAAATCTTTGAACTTAATAGAAAGATCACCAAACAACACAAACACAAGCATACGAATAATGCGATTCCTAATGTTTCTCAAATTCTCAATAACACAACCTTTCTTATTGATTGGTTTGATTTGCCTAGGCTATGGTTGTGGAAGTGTTGGTTTCCATTCTTTTTCTCGTCAAAAAATCTATGAACTTAATAGAAAGATCACCAAACAACACAAACACAAGCATACGAATCATGCGATTCCTAATGTTCCACAAATACTCAATAACACAACCTTTCTTATTGATTGGTTTGATTTGCCTAGGCTATGGTTGTGGAAGTGTTGGTTTCCATTCTTTTTCTCGTCCAAAAATCTTTGAACTTAATAGAACTTGATAGAAACATCACTAAACAACACAAACACAAGCATACGAATCATGCGATTCCTAATGTTTCTCAAATTCTCAATAACAAAACCTTTCTTATTGATTGGTTTGATTTTCCTAGCCTATGGTTTGGAAAGTATTGGTTTCCGTTATTTTTCTCGTCCAAAAATCTTTGAACTTAATAGAAAGATCACCAAACAACACAAACACAAACATACGAATAATGCGATTCCTAATGTTTCTCAAATTCTCAATAACACAACCTTTCTTATTGATTGGTTTGATTTGCCTAGGATATGGTTTGGGAAGTGTTGGTTTCCATTCTTTTTCTCGTCCAAAAATCTTTGAACTTAATAGAACTTGATAGAAAGATCACCAAACAACACAAACACATGCATACGAATCATGCGATTCCTAATGTTCCTCAAATACTCAATAACACAACCTTTCTTATTGATTGGTTTGATTTGCCTAGGCTATGGTTGTGGAAGTGTTGGTTTCCATTCTTTTTCTCGTCCAAAAATCTTTGAACTTAATAGAACTTGATAGAAACATCACTAAACAACACAAACACAAGCATACGAATCATGCGATTCCTAATGTTTCTCAAATTCTCAATAACAAAACCTTTCTTATTGATTGGTTTGATTTTCCTAGCCTATGGTTTGGAAAGTATTGGTTTCCGTTATTTTTCTCGTCCAAAAATCTTTGAACTTAATAGAAAGATCACCAAACAACACAAACACAAACATACGAATAATGCGATTCCTAATGTTTCTCAAATTCTCAATAACACAACCTTTCTTATTGATTGGTTTGATTTGCCTAGGATATGGTTTGGGAAGTGTTGGTTTCCATTCTTTTTCTCGTCCAAAAATCTTTGAACTTAATAGAACTTGATAGAAAGATCACCAAACAACACAAACACATGCATACGAATCATGCGATTCCTAATGTTCCTCAAATACTCAATAACACAACCTTTCTTATTGATTGGTTTGATTTGCCTAGGCTATGGTTGTGGAAGTGTTGGTTTCCATTCTTTTTCTCGTCCAAAAATCTTTGAACTGAATAGAACTTGATAGAAAGATCACCAAACAACACAAACACAAGCATACGAATCATGCGATTCCTAATGTTTCTCAAATACTCAATAACACAACCTTTCTTAATGATTGGTTTGATTTGCCTTGGCTATGGTTGTGGAAGTGTTCGTTTCCATTCTTTTTCTCGTCCAAAAATCTTTGAACTTAATAGAAAGATCACCAAACAACACAAACACAAGCATACGAATCATGCGATTCCTAATGTTTCTCAAATTCTCAATAACACAACCTTTCTTATTGATTGGCTTGATTTGCCTAGGATATGGTTTGGGAAGTGTTGGTTTCCATTCTTTTTCTCTTCCAAAAATCTTTGAACTTAATAGAAAGATCACCAAACAACACAAACACAAGCATACGAATCATGCGATTCCTAATGTTCCTCAAATACTCAATAACACAACCTTTCATATTGATTGGTTTGATTTGCCTAGGCTATGGTTGTGGAAGTGTTGGTTTCCATTCTTTTTCTCGTCCAAAAATCTTTGAACTTAATAGAACTTGATAGAAAGATCACCAAACAACACAAACACAAGCATACGAATCATGTGATTCCTAATGTTTCTCAAATTCTCAATAACAAAACCTTTCTTATTCATTGGTTTGATTTTCCTAGGCTATGGTTTGGGAAGTATTGGTTTCCGTTATTTTTCTCGTCCAAAAATCTTTGAACTTAATAGAAAGATCATCAAACAACACAAACACAAGCATACGAATCATGCGATTCCTAATGTTTCTCAAATTCTCAATAACAAAACCTTTCTTATTGATTGGTTTGATTTGCCTAGGCTATGGTTTGGGAAGTATTGGTTTCCGTTATTTTTCTCGTCCAAAAATCTTTGAACTTAATAGAAAGATCACCAAACAACACAAACACAAGCATACGAATCATGCGATTCCTAATGTTTCTCAAATTCTCAATAACACAACCTTTCTTATTGATTGGTTTGATTTGCCTAGGCTTTGGTTGTGGAAGTACTGGTTTCCATTCTTTTTCTCGTCCAAAAATCTTTGAACTTAATAGAAAGATCAACAACAATACAAACACAAGCATACGAATCATGCGATTCCTAATGTTCCTCAAATACTCAATAACACAACCTTTCTTATTGATTGGTTTGATTTGCCTAGGCTATGGTTGTGGAAGTGTTCGTTTGCATTCTTTTTCTCGTCCAAAAATCTTTGAACTTAATAGAAAGATCACCAAACAACACAAATACAAGTATACGAATCATGCGATTCCTAATGTTTCTCAAATTCTCAATAACACAACCTTTCTTATTGATTGGTTTGATTTGCCTAGGCTATGGTTGTGGAAGTGTTGGTTTCCATTCTTTTTCTCGTCCAAAAATCTATGAACTTAATAGAAAGATCACCAAACAACACAAACACAAGCATACGAATCATGCGATTCCTAATGTTTAACAAATTCTCAATAAACAAACCTTTCTTATTGATTGGTTTGATTTGCCTAGGCTATGGTTTGGGAAGTATTGGTTTCCGTTATTTTTCTCGTCCAAAAATCTTTGAACTTAATAGAAAGATCACCAAACAACACAAACACAAGCATACGAATAATGCGATTCCTAATGTTTCTCAAATTCTCAATAACACAACCTTTCTTATTGATTGGTTTGATTTGCCTAGGCTATGGTTGTGGAAGTGTTGGTTTCCATTCTTTTTCTCGTCAAAAAATCTATGAACTTAATAGAAAGATCACCAAACAACACAAACACAAGCATACGAATCATGCGATTCCTAATGTTCCACAAATACTCAATAACACAACCTTTCTTATTGATTGGTTTGATTTGCCTAGGCTATGGTTGTGGAAGTGTTGGTTTCCATTCTTTTTCTCGTCCAAAAATCTTTGAACTTAATAGAACTTGATAGAAACATCACTAAACAACACAAACACAAGCATACGAATCATGCGATTCCTAATGTTTCTCAAATTCTCAATAACAAAACCTTTCTTATTGATTGGTTTGATTTTCCTAGCCTATGGTTTGGAAAGTATTGGTTTCCGTTATTTTTCTCGTCCAAAAATCTTTGAACTTAATAGAAAGATCACCAAACAACACAAACACAAACATACGAATAATGCGATTCCTAATGTTTCTCAAATTCTCAATAACACAACCTTTCTTATTGATTGGTTTGATTTGCCTAGGATATGGTTTGGGAAGTGTTGGTTTCCATTCTTTTTCTCGTCCAAAAATCTTTGAACTTAATAGAACTTGATAGAAAGATCACCAAACAACACAAACACATGCATACGAATCATGCGATTCCTAATGTTCCTCAAATACTCAATAACACAACCTTTCTTATTGATTGGTTTGATTTGCCTAGGCTATGGTTGTGGAAGTGTTGGTTTCCATTCTTTTTCTCGTCCAAAAATCTTTGAACTTAATAGAACTTGATAGAAACATCACTAAACAACACAAACACAAGCATACGAATCATGCGATTCCTAATGTTTCTCAAATTCTCAATAACAAAACCTTTCTTATTGATTGGTTTGATTTTCCTAGCCTATGGTTTGGAAAGTATTGGTTTCCGTTATTTTTCTCGTCCAAAAATCTTTGAACTTAATAGAAAGATCACCAAACAACACAAACACAAACATACGAATAATGCGATTCCTAATGTTTCTCAAATTCTCAATAACACAACCTTTCTTATTGATTGGTTTGATTTGCCTAGGATATGGTTTGGGAAGTGTTGGTTTCCATTCTTTTTCTCGTCCAAAAATCTTTGAACTTAATAGAACTTGATAGAAAGATCACCAAACAACACAAACACATGCATACGAATCATGCGATTCCTAATGTTCCTCAAATACTCAATAACACAACCTTTCTTATTGATTGGTTTGATTTGCCTAGGCTATGGTTGTGGAAGTGTTGGTTTCCATTCTTTTTCTCGTCCAAAAATCTTTGAACTGAATAGAACTTGATAGAAAGATCACCAAACAACACAAACACAAGCATACGAATCATGCGATTCCTAATGTTTCTCAAATACTCAATAACACAACCTTTCTTAATGATTGGTTTGATTTGCCTTGGCTATGGTTGTGGAAGTGTTCGTTTCCATTCTTTTTCTCGTCCAAAAATCTTTGAACTTAATAGAAAGATCACCAAACAACACAAACACAAGCATACGAATCATGCGATTCCTAATGTTTCTCAAATTCTCAATAACACAACCTTTCTTATTGATTGGCTTGATTTGCCTAGGATATGGTTTGGGAAGTGTTGGTTTCCATTCTTTTTCTCTTCCAAAAATCTTTGAACTTAATAGAAAGATCACCAAACAACACAAACACAAGCATACGAATCATGCGATTCCTAATGTTCCTCAAATACTCAATAACACAACCTTTCATATTGATTGGTTTGATTTGCCTAGGCTATGGTTGTGGAAGTGTTGGTTTCCATTCTTTTTCTCGTCCAAAAATCTTTGAACTTAATAGAACTTGATAGAAAGATCACCAAACAACACAAACACAAGCATACGAATCATGTGATTCCTAATGTTTCTCAAATTCTCAATAACAAAACCTTTCTTATTCATTGGTTTGATTTTCCTAGGCTATGGTTTGGGAAGTATTGGTTTCCGTTATTTTTCTCGTCCAAAAATCTTTGAACTTAATAGAAAGATCATCAAACAACACAAACACAAGCATACGAATCATGCGATTCCTAATGTTTCTCAAATTCTCAATAACAAAACCTTTCTTATTGATTGGTTTGATTTGCCTAGGCTATGGTTTGGGAAGTATTGGTTTCCGTTATTTTTCTCGTCCAAAAATCTTTGAACTTAATAGAAAGATCACCAAACAACACAAACACAAGCATACGAATAATGCGATTCCTAATGTTTCTCAAATTCTCAATAACACAACCTTTCTTTTTGATTGGTTTGATTTGCCTAGGATATGGTTTGGGAAGTGTTGGTTTCCATTCTTTTTCTCGTCCAAAAATCTTTGAACTTAATAGAACTTGATAGAAAGATCCCCAAACAACACAAACACATGCATACGAATCATGCGATTCCTCAAATACTCAATAACACAACCTTTCTTATTGGTTGGTTTGATTTGCCTAGGCTATGGTTGTGGAAGTGTTGGTTTCCATTCTTTTTCTCGTCCAAAAATCTTTGAACTGAATAGAACTTGATAGAAAGATCACCAAACAACACAAACACCAGCATACGAATCATGCGATTCCTAATGTTCCTCAAATACTCAATAACACAACCTTTCTTATTGATTGGTTTGATTTGCCTAGGCTATGGTTGTGGAAGTGTTCGTTTCCATTCTTTTTCTCGTGCAAAAATCTTTGAACTTAATAGAAAGATCACCAAACAACACAAACACAAGCATACGAATCATGCGATTCCTAATGTTTCTCAAATTCTCAATAACACAACCTTTCTTATTGATTGGTTTGATTTGCCTAGGCTATGGTTGTGGAAGTGTTGGTTTCCATTCTTTTTCTCGTCCAAAAATCTTTGAACTGAATAGAACTTGATAGAAAGATCACCAAACAACACAAACACAAGCATACGAATCATGCGATTCCTAATGTTTCTCAAATACTCAATAACACAACCTTTCTTATTGATTGGCTTGATTTGCCTAGGATATGGTTTGGGAAGTGTTGGTTTCCATTCTTCTTCTCTTCCAAAAATCTTTGAACTTAATAGAAAGATCACCAAACAACACAAACACAAGCATACGAATCATGCGATTCCTAATGTTCCTCAAATACTCAATAACACAACCTTTCTTATTGATTGGTTTGATTTGCCTAGGCTATGGTTGTGGAAGTGTTGGTTTCCATTCTTTTTCTCGTCCAAAAATCTTTGAACTTAATAGAACTTGATAGAAAGATCACCAAACAACACAAACACAAGCATTCGAATCATGCGATTCGTAATGTTTCTCAAATTCTCAATAACAAAACCTTTCTTATTGATTGGTTTGATTTTCCTAGGCTATGGTTTGGGAAGTATTGGTTTCCGTTATTTTTCTCGTCCAAGAATCTTTGAACTTAATAGAAAGATCACCAAATAACACAAACACAAGCATACGAATCATGCGATTCCTAATGTTTCTCAAATACTCAATAACACAACCTTTCTTATTGATTGGGTTGATTTGCCTAGGATATGGTTTGGGAAGTGTTGGTTTCCATTATTTTTCTCGTCCAAAAATCTTCGAACTTAATAGAACTTGATAGACAGATCACCAAACAACACAAACACATGCATACGAATCATGCGATTCCTAATGTTTCCCAAATACTCAATAATAAAATATTTCTTATTGATTGGTTTGATTTGCCTAGGCTATGGTTTGTGAAGTGTTGGTTTCCATTCTTTTTCTCGTCCAAAAATCTTTGAACTTAATAGAAAGATCACCAAACAACACAAACACAAGCATACGAATCATGCGATTCCTAATGTTTCTCAAACACTCCAATAAAACAACCTTTCTTATTGATTGGTTTGATTTGCCTAGGCTATGGTTGTGGAAGTGTTCGTTTCCATTCTTTTTCTCGTCCAAAAATCTTTGAACTTAATAGAAAGATCACCAAACAACACAAACACAAGCATACGAATCATGCGATTCCTAATGTTTAACAAATTCTCAATAAACAAACCTTTCTTATTGATTGGTTTGATTTGCCTAGGCTATGGTTTGGGAAGTATTGGTTTCCGTTATTTTTCTCGTCCAAAAATCTTTGAACTTAATAGAAAGATCACCAAACAACACAAACACAAGCATACGAATAATGCGATTCCTAATGTTTCTCAAATTCTCAATAACACAACCTTTCTTATTGATTGGTTTGATTTGCCTAGGCTATGGTTGTGGAAGTGTTGGTTTCCATTCTTTTTCTCGTCAAAAAATCTATGAACTTAATAGAAAGATCACCAAACAACACAAACACAAGCATACGAATCATGCGATTCCTAATGTTCCACAAATACTCAATAACACAACCTTTCTTATTGATTGGTTTGATTTGCCTAGGCTATGGTTGTGGAAGTGTTGGTTTCCATTCTTTTTCTCGTCCAAAAATCTTTGAACTTAATAGAACTTGATAGAAACATCACTAAACAACACAAACACAAGCATACGAATCATGCGATTCCTAATGTTTCTCAAATTCTCAATAACAAAACCTTTCTTATTGATTGGTTTGATTTTCCTAGCCTATGGTTTGGAAAGTATTGGTTTCCGTTATTTTTCTCGTCCAAAAATCTTTGAACTTAATAGAAAGATCACCAAACAACACAAACACAAACATACGAATAATGCGATTCCTAATGTTTCTCAAATTCTCAATAACACAACCTTTCTTATTGATTGGTTTGATTTGCCTAGGATATGGTTTGGGAAGTGTTGGTTTCCATTCTTTTTCTCCTCCAAAAATCTTTGAACTTAATAGAACTTGATAGAAAGATCACCAAACAACACAAACACATGCATACGAATCATGCGATTCCTAATGTTCCTCAAATACTCAATAACACAACCTTTCTTATTGATTGGTTTGATTTGCCTAGGCTATGGTTGTGGAAGTGTTGGTTTCCATTCTTTTTCTCGTCCAAAAATCTTTGAACTGAATAGAACTTGATAGAAAGATCACCAAACAACACAAACACAAGCATACGAATCATGCGATTCCTAATGTTTCTCAAATACTCAATAACACAACCTTTCTTAATGATTGGTTTGATTTGCCTAGGCTATGGTTGTGGAAGTGTTCGTTTCCATTCTTTTTCTCGTCCAAAAATCTTTGAACTTAATAGAAAGATCACCAAACAACACAAACACAAGCATACGAATCATGCGATTCCTAATGTTTCTCAAATTCTCAATAACACAACCTTTCTTATTGATTGGCTTGATTTGCCTAGGATATGGTTTGGGAAGTGTTGGTTTCCATTCTTTTTCTCTTCCAAAAATCTTTGAACTTAATAGAAAGATCACCAAACAACACAAACACAAGCATACAAATCATGCGATTCCTAATGTTCCTCAAATACTCAATAACACAACCTTTCATATTGATTGGTTTGATTTGCCTAGGCTATGGTTGTGGAAGTGTTGGTTTCCATTCTTTTTCTCGTCCAAAAATCTTTGAACTTAATAGAACTTGATAGAAAGATCACCAAACAACACAAACACAAGCATACGAATCATGTGATTCCTAATGTTTCTCAAATTCTCAATAACAAAACCTTTCTTATTCATTGGTTTGATTTTCCTAGGCTATGGTTTGGGAAGTATTGGTTTCCGTTATTTTTCTCGTCCAAAAATCTTTGAACTTAATAGAAAGATCATCAAACAACACAAACACAAGCATACGAATCATGCGATTCCTAATGTTTCTCAAATTCTCAATAACAAAACCTTTCTTATTGATTGGTTTGATTTGCCTAGGCTATGGTTTGGGAAGTATTGGTTTCCGTTATTTTTCTCGTCCAAAAATCTTTGAACTTAATAGAAAGATCACCAAACAACACAAACACAAGCATACGAATAATGCGATTCCTAATGTTTCTCAAATTCTCAATAACACAACCTTTCTTTTTGATTGGTTTGATTTGCCTAGGATATGGTTTGGGAAGTGTTGGTTTCCATTCTTTTTCTCGTCCAAAAATCTTTGAACTTAATAGAACTTGATAGAAAGATCCCCAAACAACACAAACACATGCATACGAATCATGCGATTCCTCAAATACTCAATAACACAACCTTTCTTATTGGTTGGTTTGATTTGCCTAGGCTATGGTTGTGGAAGTGTTGGTTTCCATTCTTTTTCTCGTCCAAAAATCTTTGAACTGAATAGAACTTGATAGAAAGATCACCAAACAACACAAACACCAGCATACGAATCATGCGATTCCTAATGTTCCTCAAATACTCAATAACACAACCTTTCTTATTGATTGGTTTGATTTGCCTAGGCTATGGTTGTGGAAGTGTTCGTTTCCATTCTTTTTCTCGTGCAAAAATCTTTGAACTTAATAGAAAGATCACCAAACAACACAAACACAAGCATACGAATCATGCGATTCCTAATGTTTCTCAAATTCTCAATAACACAACCTTTCTTATTGATTGGTTTGATTTGCCTAGGCTATGGTTGTGGAAGTGTTGGTTTCCATTCTTTTTCTCGTCCAAAAATCTTTGAACTGAATAGAACTTGATAGAAAGATCACCAAACAACACAAACACAAGCATACGAATCATGCGATTCCTAATGTTTCTCAAATACTCAATAACACAACCTTTCTTATTGATTGGCTTGATTTGCCTAGGATATGGTTTGGGAAGTGTTGGTTTCCATTCTTCTTCTCTTCCAAAAATCTTTGAACTTAATAGAAAGATCACCAAACAACACAAACACAAGCATACGAATCATGCGATTCCTAATGTTCCTCAAATACTCAATAACACAACCTTTCTTATTGATTGGTTTGATTTGCCTAGGCTATGGTTGTGGAAGTGTTGGTTTCCATTCTTTTTCTCGTCCAAAAATCTTTGAACTTAATAGAACTTGATAGAAAGATCACCAAACAACACAAACACAAGCATTCGAATCATGCGATTCGTAATGTTTCTCAAATTCTCAATAACAAAACCTTTCTTATTGATTGGTTTGATTTTCCTAGGCTATGGTTTGGGAAGTATTGGTTTACGTTATTTTTCTCGTCCAAGAATCTTTGAACTTAATAGAAAGATCACCAAATAACACAAACACAAGCATACGAATCATGCGATTCCTAATGTTTCTCAAATACTCAATAACACAACCTTTCTTATTGATTGGGTTGATTTGCCTAGGATATGGTTTGGGAAGTGTTGGTTTCCATTATTTTTCTCGTCCAAAAATCTTCGAACTTAATAGAACTTGATAGACAGATCACCAAACAACACAAACACATGCATACGAATCATGCGATTCCTAATGTTTCCCAAATACTCAATAATAAAATATTTCTTATTGATTGGTTTGATTTGCCTAGGCTATGGTTTGTGAAGTGTTGGTTTCCATTCTTTTTCTCGTCCAAAAATCTTTGAACTTAATAGAAAGATCACCAAACAACACAAACACAAGCATACGAATCATGCGATTCCTAATGTTTCTCAAACACTCCAATAAAACAACCTTTCTTATTGATTGGTTTGATTTGCCTAGGCTATGGTTGTGGAAGTGTTCGTTTCCATTCTTTTTCTCGTCCAAAAATCTTTGAACTTAATAGAAAGATCACCAAACAACACAAACACAAGCATACGAATCATGCGATTCCTAATGTTTCTCAAATTCTCAATAACACAACCTTTCTTATTGATTGGTTTGATTTGCCTAGGCTTTGGTTGTGGAAGTACTGGTTTCCATTCTTTTTCTCGTCCAAAAATCTTTGAACTTAATAGAAAGATCAACAACAATACAAACACAAGCATACGAATCATGCGATTCCTAATGTTCCTCAAATACTCAATAACACAACCTTTCTTATTGATTGGTTTGATTTGCCTAGGCTATGGTTGTGGAAGTGTTCGTTTGCATTCTTTTTCTCGTCCAAAAATCTTTGAACTTAATAGAAAGATCACCAAACAACACAAATACAAGTATACGAATCATGCGATTCCTAATGTTTCTCAAATTCTCAATAACACAACCTTTCTTATTGATTGGTTTGATTTGCCTAGGCTATGGTTGTGGAAGTGTTGGTTTCCATTCTTTTTCTCGTCCAAAAATCTATGAACTTAATAGAAAGATCACCAAACAACACAAACACAAGCATACGAATCATGCGATTCCTAATGTTTAACAAATTCTCAATAAACAAACCTTTCTTATTGATTGGTTTGATTTGCCTAGGCTATGGTTTGGGAAGTATTGGTTTCCGTTATTTTTCTCGTCCAAAAATCTTTGAACTTAATAGAAAGATCACCAAACAACACAAACACAAGCATACGAATAATGCGATTCCTATTGTTTCTCAAATTCTCAATAACACAACCTTTCTTATTGATTGGTTTGATTTGCCTAGGCTATGGTTGTGGAAGTGTTGGTTTCCATTCTTTTTCTCGTCAAAAAATCTATGAACTTAATAGAAAGATCACCAAACAACACAAACACAAGCATACGAATCATGCGATTCCTAATGTTCCACAAATACTCAATAACACAACCTTTCTTATTGATTGGTTTGATTTGCCTAGGCTATGGTTGTGGAAGTGTTGGTTTCCATTCTTTTTCTCGTCCAAAAATCTTTGAACTTAATAGAACTTGATAGAAACATCACTAAACAACACAAACACAAGCATACGAATCATGCGATTCCTAATGTTTCTCAAATTCTCAATAACAAAACCTTTCTTATTGATTGGTTTGATTTTCCTAGCCTATGGTTTGGAAAGTATTGGTTTCCGTTATTTTTCTCGTCCAAAAATCTTTGAACTTAATAGAAAGATCACCAAACAACACAAACACAAGCATACGAATCATGCAATTCCTAATGTTTCTCAAATTCTCAATAACAAAACCTTTCTTATTGATTGGTTTTATTTGCCTAGGCTATGGTTTGGGAAGTATTGGTTTCCGTTATTTTTCTCGTCCAAAAATCTTTGAACTTAATAGAAAGATCACCAAACAACACAAACGCAAGCATACGAATCATGCGATTCCTAATGTTTCTCAAATTCTCAATAACACAACCTTTCTTATTGATTGGTTTGATTTGCCTAGGCTATGGTTGTGGAAGTGTTGGTTTCCCTTCTTTTTCTCGTCCAAAAATCTTTGAACTTAATAGAAAGATCACCAAACAACACAAACACAAGCATACGAATAATGCGATTCCTAATGTTTCTAAAATTCTCAATAACACAACCTTTCTTATTAATTAGTTTGATTTGCCTAGGTTATGGTTGTGGAAGTACTGGTTTCCATTCTTTTTCTCGTCCAAAAATATTTGAACTTAATAGAAAGATCACCAACAATACAAACACAAGCATACGAATCATGCGATTCCTAATGTTCCTCAAATACTCAATAACACAACCTTTCTTATTGATTGGTTTGATTTGCCTAGGCTATGGTTGTGGGAGTGTTGGTTTCCATTCTTTTTCTCGTCCAAAAATCTTTGAACTTAATAGAACTTGATAGAAAGATCACCAAACAACACAAACACAAGCATACGAATCATGCGATTCCTAACGTTTCTCAAATTCTCAATAACAAAACCTTTCTTATTGATTGGTTTGATTTGCCTAGGCTATGGTTTGGGAAGTATTGGTTTCCGTTATTATTCTCGTCCAAAAATCTTTGAACTTAATAGAAAGATCACCAAACAACACAAAGACAAGCATACGAATCATGCGATTCCTAATGTTTCTCAAAGTCTCAATAACACTACCTTTCTTATTTATTGGTTTGATTTGCCTAGGCTATGGTTGTGGAAGTGTTGGTTTCCATTCTTTTTCTCGTCCAAAAATCTTTGAACTTAATAGAACTTGATAGAAAGATCACCAAACAACACAAACACAAGCATACGAATCATGCGATTCCTAACGTTTCTCAAATTCTCAATAACAAAACCTTTCTTATTGATTGGTTTGATTTGCCTAGGCTATGGTTTGGGAAGTATTGGTTTCCGTTATTATTCTCGTCCAAAAATCTTTGAACTTAATAGAAAGATCACCAAACAACACAAAGACAAGCATACGAATCATGCGATTCCTAATGTTTCTCAAAGTCTCAATAACACAACCTTTCTTATTTATTGGTTTGATTTGCCTAGGCTATGGTTGTGGAAGTGTTGGTTTCCATTCTTTTTCTCGTCCAAAAATCTTTGAACTTAATAGAAAGATCACCAAACAACACAAACACAAGCATACGAATCATGCGATTCCTAATGTTCCTCAAATACTCAATAACACAACCTTTCTTTTTGATTGGTTTGATTTGCCTAGGCTATGGTTGTGGAAGTGTTGGTTTCCATTCTTTTTCTCGTCCAAAAATCTTTGAACTTAATAGAACTTGATAGAAAGATCACCAAACGACACAAACACAAGCATACGAATCATGTGATTCCTAATGTTTCTCAAATTCTCAATAACACAACCTTTCTTATTGATTGGTTTGATTTGCCTAGGCTATGGTTGTGGAAGTGTTGGTTTCCATTCTTTTTCTCGTCCAAAAATCTTTGAACTTAACAGAAAGATCACCAAACAACGCAAACACAAGCAAACGAATCATGCGATTCCTAATGTTTCTCAAATTCTCAATAACACAACCTTTCTTATTGATTGGTTTGATTTTCCTAGGCTATGGTTTGGAAAGTATTGGTTTCTGTTATTTTTCTCGTCCAAAAATCTTTGAACTTAATAGAAAGATCACCAAATAACACAAACACAAGCATACGAATCATGCGATTCCTAATGTTTCTCAAATACTCAATAACACAACGTTTCTTATTGATTGGGTTGATTTGCCTAGGATGTTGATGAAGGATCATCCAGTCAGCCTCCTCCAAGCGCCCCAACACTCTTTGAGGGGCCAATCACTAGATCCCGAGCTAAGAAGCTACAAAGTGGAATGCATGCCTTTGTGTGTTTCATTTGTGCTAAGGAGGCGAGAGCGAGCATGGAGCCATGTGCCAAGGCTGTGTGCCTAGCAAGTGTGGGCGCCACCCATGAAGAGAGCCAAGGCACAAGCGACGTCGCATGAGTGCCGCGATTGGGCACCGGCGCTGCGGGTGTGCCTCGTTTGGGCACCGGCGCTGCGAGTGTGCCTCGTTTGGGCACCGACGCCTATTTTAGGCACCCAAGAGTGTTTGTTTCATTTTGGGCCTATTATGCTGTTTTGGGCCTATTTATCTTAGAATTAATTAGACCTTTTTAATTATTTCTTTTATTTCCAGAAGTGAGACATATAAGTATTGTTTTGATGGTTTGGAACACTTAGACAATTCAGAATATAGAAATCGTTTTCTCTTGAAAAGAGAGAGTTTGAAGCTTTGCTTCATTGAGTGTGTGAATCGCAGCTTGGTTTGTTTGATTTGTGTCAATCCTCTACGAAGCTTGGTGCTTATCAACGATCACGAGCCCCCTTCCTGTGCTTCAAGGTGTCGCCTTGTTGTGTAGGATTGTACAAGGTTGGTTCTTCGTCCATTCTATTAGGATTCTGGTTGAAATACATACCAGGGGTTTAATAGTTGTCTCGAAGGGTTATCCTTCTCGTCGTTTCTATCAATTTCCCTTTTCGTTTCTTCATTTCAGTTTGCTTCTTTGTTGTGTCGTTTTTCCTCTTGTTGAGTCGAGTTCATCATTTCCAGTTTCGTTCCATTCAATTCTAACCATTGTTTCCTTGTGTTTTCCTTGTTGAGTCGTGAACGTCGAAGATCGGGCATCCACACGGCTAACCCCGTATCAAAGTGGTATCAAGGATCATCCAGTCAGCCTCCTCCAAGCGCCCCAACACTCTTTGAGGGGCCAATCACTAGATCCCGAGCTAAGAAGCTACAAAGTGGAATGCATGCCTTTGTGTGTTTCATTTGTGCTAAGGAGGCGAGAGCGAGCATGGAGCCATGTGCCAAGGCTGTGTGCCTAGCAAGTGTGGGCGCCACCCATGAAGAGAGCCAAGGCACAAGCGACGTCGCATGAGTGCCGCGATTGGGCTCCGGCGCTGCGGGTGTGCCTCGTTTGGGCACCGGCGCTGCGAGTGTGCCTCGTTTGGGCACCGACGCCTATTTTAGGCACCCAAGAGTGTTTGTTTCATTTTGGGCCTATTATGCTGTTTTGGGCCTATTTATCTTAGAATTAATTAGACCTTTTTAATTATTTCTTTTATTTCCAGAAGTGAGACATATAAGTATTGTTTTGATGGTTTGGAACACTTAGACAATTCAGAATATAGAAATCGTTTTCTCTTGAAAAGAGAGAGTTTGAAGCTTTGCTTCATTGAGTGTGTGAATCGCAGCTTGGTTTGTTTGATTTGTGTCAATCCTCTACGAAGCTTGGTGCTTATCAACGATCACGAGCCCCCTTCCTGTGCTTCAAGGTGTCGCCTTGTTGTGTAGGATTGTACAAGGTTGGTTCTTCGTCCATTCTATTAGGATTCTGGTTGAAATACATACCAGGGGTTTAATAGTTGTCTCGAAGGGTTATCCTTCTCGTCGTTTCTATCAATTTCCCTTTTCGTTTCTTCATTTCAGTTTGCTTCTTTGTTGTGTCGTTTTTCCTCTTGTTGAGTCGAGTTCATCATTTCCAGTTTCGTTCCATTCAATTCTAACCATTGTTTCCTTGTGTTTTCCTTGTTGAGTCGTGAACGTCGAAGATCGGGCATCCACACGGCTAACCCCGTATCAAAGTGGTATCAGAGCTGCGTTGACGGCGTTCTTTTCGTTCCCATCAAAAGAGTCTACAAAATACCAAAAAGAGTCCTCCGGAGATCAGGTTCGATTAATCAACTCTCTTTAATCTGAACTTGAAAGTACTAATCGGTTTGTTCTTGCGCAGTGGTTTGTTTTGCCTAGCCAATTACACCTTTAGCCAAGAAAAATCGTCCCCTCAGCCACCACAACCACCAACGCCCCACCACCTTCACAAAATCCGCCCACCACCTCCACAAATTCGACCACCACCTTGATTAAGTCAGCCGATTTGTTTTAATTAAATTGGAGTCATAAATCTGATTTAATTAATTCAAATTTGAATTAATCCTAAGCTGATTCCTATTTTTAAGGTTGACCAACAACAAACCATATCCCAGCCACATTATCCCACACCCACCTCCTAATATCAAGGAAAACCCATTCAGCTCATTTGAAATCAAAAGCCACGCCCAACCACCCATCCTCCAGCCTATTCCTTCTCCTAAAATCAAGGGATTTCAGCCACCAACATTTCAAACTCAAATCGCCACCTCTCCTCATTTCTAGCAAATTATTTTGCACCTTAGAATAGCATTTTATTTCAATTTCGAAATTATTTGTATTTTCTGATTATTTCTGATTAAAAAAAAAAATCAAAAAAAAAAAAAAAAAAAAAAAAAAAAAAAAAACGAAAATCAGAAATCAGATTTTATTCTTCTATTTCATTCATAGTATATCATTGCATTTTATTCTAGTGCATAGTGTAATTAAGGTGTGCGACATATCATCATCTTCCCTCTTCATCTCTTGAGTTAGACGATCCCATTGGAGAAGCTTTCGAACCTTACACTTTCAGCCTACCCTCACCTAAACAAACCACTCCAAGTTCATACTTGGTTACGGAAATCAAGGTGAGAGAAGCTTAATCGAGGTTTGTTCTCTTTCTCTATTCATCTCCATTCTTAAACACATTTGAGTCTTCTTTTCTTGGACGTTTCTTCCCCAGCCTTCATCTTCTCGTGAATTGTTGTTTACTAATCTTTGAATTGAGTTGTTGATCATTTCAAGCAGATTGAAACAACGAGCTCGATCACACACCGAGAGTGAGAGCGAGTGAAACACTTGAGAGGCTGATTTGGATTAAACTAACTTGACAAGTTTGCTTGTAAAGTGTTTTTGCTGATTGTGCAGAATGTCTAACGAAAGTAGTGATAACACCAACACACCCAAGAGCCCTGAGCCAATCCACCCCGAGGTGTTCAAGTTGTTGACCTCACTCAACAGCAACATCACACGCCTCAATTCTAGGATGACGGCCTTGGAGACGAGAGCCTTGGCGTTGCCTCCACCCGTGCCAAGCGTAGCCTTGGGCACCGATTCAGCGGCACACCAACAAGGCACCGGCGATGGCCAGGACCAAAACGCCCACAACACGGACCCTAACTTGGCGTCCACATCACAACAACATGGTTTCCAAAACCAAACCAGGGAAGTGCCTCATAACTCTAATCCATTGCGTAATTCCTCGGGCAATCTTCCTAGAAGAGTGCCTTTTGGTTCCCAGCTCACTCCCCTTCGGGATGAGCATAATCGTGCTAATAGCTTTCAAGGATTTCAGGACCAAAGAGGATCACCAAGTGATATGGACCTTTATGATGATGAGTATGAGGGCGAGGAGGAGGATAATTGGGAGCGCGTCTCAAGAAGGGGAGGTAGGGAGCGCCGAGAAGGTCGAGATAGGCGTCCCATGAGACCTCGTGAGCAGGAGCAAGACGGAGTTGGCAAGATAAAGGTGAGGATCCCTGCTTTCGAAGGCAAGTGTGATCCGGATGTCTATATGGAATGGGAGACCAAGATCGAGCAAGTGTGGAACTGCCACAACTTTGCCGAGACCAAGAAGGTGCAGCTCGCTGTCCTTGAGTTCTCCGGTTATGCCCTCATATGGTGGGATAACTTGGTGAAAGAAAGGAGGCGCAATCTGGACGCACCCATAGCCAGCTGGGATCAAATGAAGGCGTTGATGCGAGGGCGTTTCATACCTCAACATTACGCCCGGGAGCTAAGACAGCGGCTGGAAAATTTGAAACAAGGTTCCATGAGTGCCGAGGAGTGCTACAATGCCATGCAAGTGGCGATGGTAAGGGCTGATGTGGTTGAGGATGAAGAGACCACCATGGCCAGGTATCTTCGTATCTTGCATCCTTATTTGGCTAATGAGATTGATTTATATCCCTACACTACTATGACTGACCTTTTCCATCTAGCTTTGAAAGTAGAAAGGAAATTCAAGTCTAGGTACTCGGGAGGAAGGAACGCGAACACTCAGCCCCAATCATGGAGGGGGAGCCGTGGCCAGCAAGGCGGATCGTATGGGAAGGAGGCCTCGCACCAAAAGGAGAGGAGCAATGCAGCCGGCGGTCAAGGAGACCAAGCTGGACGAGCCAAACAGCCCACAAGCTCCACGCCTTCACCATACAACAAGGGCAATTCTAGTGGGGTTTCAGCAGCTCCAAAGGGGAGTAATCCTACCTCTAACTCTTCGTCTAGGACTAGAGATATTGTGTGCTTTAAGTGCCAGGGTAGAGGACATTATGCAAGAGATTGCCCTAACAAGAAAACACTTTTAATCAATCATTTAGGTGAATATGAATCTGAAAGTGAGCATGAAAACGAGCCTAATGATGATTTGCATGAAAATGATAATGTTGAAGATGAAATTGAGTATGAATCTGGTGAATCTCTTATTGCTAGGAGGACATTGCATATTAAACCACAAGCATGCGATGATAATCAAAGAGAGAACTTGTTTCATACTAGGTGCTTGATTAAAGGGAAGGTTTGTAACATGATCATAGATAGTGGTAGTTGTTGTAACATTGCTAGCTTAGAGATGGTTAACAAACTGCAATTACCTATGACTCATCACCCTAGACCCTATAAGTTGCATTGGATGAATGACTGTGGTGAATTGAAAGTGCAAAGGCAAGTAAAGGTTTCTATTAAACTAGGACGTTATGAGGATAATGTTCTTTGTGATGTAGTACCTATGCAGGCTTGTCATATTCTATTAGGTCGTCCATGGCAATACGACAGGAAGGTTGTGCACGATGGATTCACCAACCGAAACACCTTCACCCACAACGGCCAGACCATAGTCCTTAAGCCCATGACGCCTACGCAGGTCTCGGAGGAGTGGGATCGGAAGCGTCAAGGTAAGAAGGTATGTTCTGACCTTGAGGGAGAGAATGGGAAGGAAGAGAAAGCTCGGGGTAAGACGAGCCAACCTCTCAGCCCTACACCTCCCTCCGCTCTTTTGGCTTCCAAGAGGGAGCTGGAAGACGAGTTTTTGGATGGGGAAACAATGCTTATGCTCTTATGCAAGGAGCTGAGCTTGTTAAGTGAAGAGCTTCGAGCTTCACTGCCCCCACGCATTTTGGGGCTCATCGAGGAGTACAAGGACGTATTCCCCGACGAGATACCGGCTGGCCTACCCCCAATTAGAGGAATCGAGCATCAAATTGATCTCATTCCCGGGGCGTCTTTGCCAAACAGGCCAGCTTACCGTATGAACCCCCAAGAGACCCAAGAGGTCCAATCCCAAGTCCAAGAGCTCTTGGATAAGGGATACATTAGGGAGAGTATGAGCCCTTGTGCTGTACCGGTGTTATTAGTACCCAAGAAAGACAACACATGGAGAATGTGTGTCGATTGCAGGGCCATTAATAACATCACGGTAAAGTATAGGCACCCCATTCCTCGTCTTGATGATATGCTAGACGAACTGCATGGATCCACCATTTTCTCAAAAATTGATTTAAAAAGTGGATACCACCAGATTCGTATGAGGGAGGGGGACGAGTGGAAAACAGCCTTCAAGACCAAGTTTGGTCTCTATGAATGGCTCGTTATGCCATTCGGGCTCACGAACGCCCCTAGTACATTCATGCGTCTCATGAACCATGTATTGCGACATTATATAGGGAAATTTGTAGTGGTCTATTTTGATGACATATTAGTGTATAGTAAGTCCCTAGAGGAGCATGAGTGTCATTTGAGAGATGTGCTTAATACCTTGCGTCTTGAACACTTGTTTGCGAATTTGAAAAAGTGTGAGTTATGTACTACTACTGTTACCTTTCTTGGTTTTGTGGTTAGCTCGCAGGGATTGCAAGTGGATGAGGCCAAGATCAAGGCCATAAACGAGTGGCCCACGCCAACTACTATTGGCCAGGTGCGGAGTTTCCATGGGCTGGCGAGCTTCTATAGGAGGTTTGTCAAGGATTTTAGCACCATTGCAGCCCCATTGACAGAAATTACAAAGAAGAGAAGTGAGTTCAAGTGGGGGCGTGCCCAGGAGAGAGCCTTCGAGACTCTCAAGCTGAAGTTGACGCAAGCCCCGCTATTGGTGTTGCCTGACTTCACACGACCGTTTGAGGTGGAGTGTGATGCAAGTGGAGTCGGCATAGGGGGCGTTGATGAAGGATCATCCAGTCAGCCTCCTCCAAGCGCCCCAACACTCTTTGAGGGGCCAATCACTAGATCCCGAGCTAAGAAGCTACAAAGTGGAATGCATGCCTTTGTGTGTTTCATTTGTGCTAAGGAGGCGAGAGCGAGCATGGAGCCATGTGCCAAGGCTGTGTGCCTAGCAAGTGTGGGCGCCACCCATGAAGAGAGCCAAGGCACAAGCGACGTCGCATGAGTGCCGCGATTGGGCACCGGCGCTGCGGGTGTGCCTCGTTTGGGCACCGGCGCTGCGAGTGTGCCTCGTTTGGGCACCGACGCCTATTTTAGGCACCCAAGAGTGTTTGTTTCATTTTGGGCCTATTATGCTGTTTTGGGCCTATCTATCTTAGAATTAATTAGACCTTTTTAATTATTTCTTTTATTTCCAGAAGTGAGACATATAAGTATTGTTTTGATGGTTTGGAACACGGAGACAATTCAGAAGATAGAAATCGTTTTTCTCTTGAAAAGAGAGAGTTTGAAGCTTTGCTTCATTGAGTGTGTGAATCGCAGCTTGGTTTGTTTGATTTGTGTCAATCCTCTACGAAGCTTGGTGCTTATCAACGATCACGAGCCCCCTTCCTGTGCTTCAAGGTGTCGCCTTGTTGTGTAGGATTGTACAAGGTTGGTTCTTCGTCCATTCTATTAGGATTCTGGTTGAAATACATACCAGGGGTTTAATAGTTGTCTCGAAGGGTTATCCTTCTCGTCGTTTCTATCAATTTCCCTTTTCGTTTCTTCATTTCAGTTTGCTTCTTTGTTGTGTCGTTTTTCCTCTTGTTGAGTCGAGTTCATCATTTCCAGTTTCGTTCCATTCAATTCTAACCATTGTTTCCTTGTGTTTTCCTTGTTGAGTCGTGAACGTCGAAGATCGGGCATCCACACGGCTAACCCCGTATCAAAGTGGTATCAGAGCTGCGTTGACGACGTTCTTTTCGTTCCCATCAAAAGAGTCTACAAAATACCAAAAAGAGTCCTCCGGAGATCAGGTTCGATTAATCAACTCTCTTTAATCTGAACTTGAAAGTACTAATCGGTTTGTTCTTGCGCAGTGGTTTGTTTTGCCTAGCCAATTACACCTTTAGCCAAGAAAAATCGTCCCCTCAGCCACCACAACCACCAACGCCCCACCACCTTCACAAAATCCGCCCACCACCTCCACAAATTCGACCACCACCTTGATTAAGTCAGCCGATTTGTTTTAATTAAATTGGAGTCATAAATCTGATTTAATTAATTCAAATTTGAATTAATCCTAAGCTGATTCCTATTTTTAAGGTTGACCAACAACAAACCATATCCCAGCCACAAATTTCCCACACCCACCTCCTAATATCAAGGAGAACCCATTCAGCTCATTTGAAATCAAAAGCCACGCCCAACCACCCATCCTCCAGCCTATTCCTTCTCCTAAAATCAAGGGATTTCAGCCACCAACATTTCAAACTCAAATCGCCACCTCTCCTCATTTCTAGCAAATTATTTTGCACCTTAGAATAGCATTTTATTTCAATTTCGAAATTATTTGTATTTTCTGATTATTTCTGATTAAAAAAAAAAAAGAAAAAAAAAAAAAAAAAAAAAAAAAAAACGAAAATCAGAAATCAGATTTTATTCAATTAATATTTCGTGGCTGATTGTGTGGGGTAGAGGTTTAAATTGATCTTGCTACTTTGTAGGAGGTGGGTGTGGTTTTATGGCTGAAATTGAGTTTGTTACTCAGCTTTGAAAATCTACCTACAATTTAGGAGGCTGAGTAGGAGTAGTTTGAAATTGATTTAATTTAATTAAAACAACTCCAATAAACTCAATAAAAACGTGGCTGAAAGGTTTCGACGTTTTTTGTGGAGGTGGTGGGCGGAGGTGGCTGGAAGGTGGTGGTTTGGGCTGATTTAGGGTGTGTTTGGTCTAGGCAACAACCAGGCACAACATTTCTGTTCATCAAGGGGTTTAGAAAACCAATTAAACACGAGAAAGTAAGGTAGGAAAGACTAACCAAGCGAATTTTGCTCTTGGTGACACAACCGACTCTTTTTGGGGTTTTCCGACTTAGAACGACTCCATGAACGACTCAACCATGGTGTTGGCAACCGGTAGCTCTGATACCAATTTGATACGGGGATTAGCCGTCGGTGGCCCGATCTTCAACACCATAGACTCAAACAAAGGAAACAAAGGAACAATGGTCAGAAATGACTCGAAAATGAAAGAAACAACAAAGAAACGAATCAGAAATGAGGAAGAAACAAATGATAACAATGGAAGCGAAGGATAGATTGATAATGGAAGGGATAACCCAACGAAACAACACAAAGACCCTCGTTGCTTTTAAAACGAGAACCAGAATGAATGATCGAAAGACCAACCCAATACAACCCTACACAAGAGGAGAACGCAGCTCCAAAAGCACAAGGAGGATGCTTGTGATCGGCTGCTAGCACCAATCCTCGATGGAATCGACACACACAATCACGAGCCAAGCTACAACCATCGAAACCGAACCTCTTCAAGAGGCACTCGGCCCCCTTAGGGAGAAACACTCTCCAAATCTGATTTTTAATCAAGGCTAGGCTAAAAACTGCTGAAATTCAAAACTAACTATGGCTATTTATACTAAAATACTAAATAAAAGAAATTACATTAAATGCTAATGGCCCAAAATAACAAGTGTGGCCCAAAACACAACTAGGCTGGAAATTGGCGTTTCACTCAGCTAGATATGCATCTTGGTCCTTGCAAAGGTTCTTCTTGGATGTCCTGGAATAATCTTTCATCACTAACCCCGTATCAAAGTGGTATCAGAGCTGCGTTGACGACGTTCTTTTCGTTCCCATCAAAAGAGTCTACAAAATACCAAAAAGAGTCCTCCGGAGATCAGGTTCGATTAATCAACTCTCTTTAATCTGAACTTGAAAGTACTAATCGGTTTGTTCTTGCGCAGTGGTTTGTTTTGCCTAGCCAATTACACCTTTAGCCAAGAAAAATCGTCCCCTCAGCCACCACAACCACCAACGCCCCACCACCTTCACAAAATCCGCCCACCACCCCCACAAATTCGACCACCACCTTGATTAAGTCAGCCGATTTGTTTTAATTAAATTGGAGTCATAAATCTGATTTAATTAATTCAAATTTGAATTAATCCTAAGCTGATTCCTATTTTTAAGGTTGACCAACAACAAACCATATCCCAGCCACAAATTTCCCACACCCACCTCCTAATATCAAGGAGAACCCATTCAGCTCATTTGAAATCAAAAGCCACGCCCAACCACCCATCCTCCAGCCTATTCCTTCTCCTAAAATCAAGGGATTTCAGCCACCAACATTTCAAACTCAAATCGCCACCTCTCCTCATTTCTAGCAAATTATTTTGCACCTTAGAATAGCATTTTATTTCAATTTCGAAATTATTTGTATTTTCTGATTATTTCTGATTAAAAAAAAAAAAGAAAAAAAGATCAAAAAAAAAAAAAAAAAAAAAAAAAAAAAAAACGAAAATCAGAAATCAGATTTTATTCTTCTATTTCATTCATAGTATATCATTGCATTTTATTCTAGTGCATAGTGTAATTAAGGTGTGCGACATATCATCATCTTCCCTCTTCATCTCTTGAGTTAGACGATCCCATTGGAGAAGCTTTCGAACCTTACACTTTCAGCCTACCCTCACCTAAACAAACCACTCCAAGTTCATACTTGGTTACGGAAATCAAGGTGAGAGAAGCTTAATCGAGGTTTGTTCTCTTTCTCTATTCATCTCCATTCTTAAACACATTTGAGTCTTCTTTTCTTGGACGTTTCTTCCCCAGCCTTCATCTTCTCGTGAATTGTTGTTTACTAATCTTTGAATTGAGTTGTTGATCATTTCAAGCAGATTGAAACAACGAGCTCGATCACACACCGAGAGTGAGAGCGAGTGAAACACTTGAGAGGCTGATTTGGATTAAACTAACTTGACAAGTTTGCTTGTAAAGTGTTTTTGCTGATTGTGCAGAATGTCTAACGAAAGTAGTGATAACACCAACACACCCAAGAGCCCTGAGCCAATCCACCCCGAGGTGTTCAAGTTGTTGACCTCACTCAACAGCAACATCACACGCCTCAATTCTAGGATGACGGCCTTGGAGACGAGAGCCTTGGCGTTGCCTCCACCCGTGCCAAGCGTAGCCTTGGGCACCGATTCAGCGGCACACCAACAAGGCACCGGCGATGGCCAGGACCAAAACGCCCACAACACGGACCCTAACTTGGCGTCCACATCACAACAACATGGTTTCCAAAACCAAACCAGGGAAGTGCCTCATAACTCTAATCCATTGCGTAATTCCTCGGGCAATCTTCCTAGAAGAGTGCCTTTTGGTTCCCAGCTCACTCCCCTTCGGGATGAGCATAATCGTGCTAATAGCTTTCAAGGATTTCAGGACCAAAGAGGATCACCAAGTGATATGGACCTTTATGATGATGAGTATGAGGGCGAGGAGGAGGATAATTGGGAGCGCGTCTCAAGAAGGGGAGGTAGGGAGCGCCGAGAAGGTCGAGATAGGCGTCCCATGAGACCTCGTGAGCAGGAGCAAGACGGAGTTGGCAAGATAAAGGTGAGGATCCCTGCTTTCGAAGGCAAGTGTGATCCGGATGTCTATATGGAATGGGAGACCAAGATCGAGCAAGTGTGGAACTGCCACAACTTTGCCGAGACCAAGAAGGTGCAGCTCGCTGTCCTTGAGTTCTCCGGTTATGCCCTCATATGGTGGGATAACTTGGTGAAAGAAAGGAGGCGCAATCTGGACGCACCCATAGCCAGCTGGGATCAAATGAAGGCGTTGATGCGAGGGCGTTTCATACCTCAACATTACGCCCGGGAGCTAAGACAGCGGCTGGAAAATTTGAAACAAGGTTCCATGAGTGCCGAGGAGTGCTACAATGCCATGCAAGTGGCGATGGTAAGGGCTGATGTGGTTGAGGATGAAGAGACCACCATGGCCAGGTATCTTCGTATCTTGCATCCTTATTTGGCAAATGAGATTGATTTATATCCCTACACTACTATGACTGACCTTTTCCATCTAGCTTTGAAAGTAGAAAGGAAATTCAAGTCTAGGTACTCGGGAGGAAGGAACGCGAACACTCAGCCCCAATCATGGAGGGGGAGCCGTGGCCAGCAAGGCGGATCGTATGGGAAGGAGGCCTCGCACCAAAAGGAGAGGAGCAATGCAGCCGGCGGTCAAGGAGACCAAGCTGGACGAGCCAAACAGCCCACAAGCTCCACGCCTTCACCATACAACAAGGGCAATTCTAGTGGGGTTTCAGCAGCTCCAAAGGGGAGTAATCCTACCTCTAACTCTTCGTCTAGGACTAGAGATATTGTGTGCTTTAAGTGCCAGGGTAGAGGACATTATGCAAGAGATTGCCCTAACAAGAAAACACTTTTAATCAATCATTTAGGTGAATATGAATCTGAAAGTGAGCATGAAAACGAGCCTAATGATGATTTGCATGAAAATGATAATGTTGAAGATGAAATTGAGTATGAATCTGGTGAATCTCTTATTGCTAGGAGGACATTGCATATTAAACCACAAGCATGCGATGATAATCAAAGAGAGAACTTGTTTCATACTAGGTGCTTGATTAAAGGGAAGGTTTGTAACATGATCATAGATAGTGGTAGTTGTTGTAACATTGCTAGCTTAGAGATGGTTAACAAACTGCAATTACCTATGACTCATCACCCTAGACCCTATAAGTTGCATTGGATGAATGACTGTGGTGAATTGAAAGTGCAAAGGCAAGTAAAGGTTTCTATTAAACTAGGACGTTATGAGGATAATGTTCTTTGTGATGTAGTACCTATGCAGGCTTGTCATATTCTATTAGGTCGTCCATGGCAATACGACAGGAAGGTTGTGCACGATGGATTCACCAACCGAAACACCTTCACCCACAACGGCCAGACCATAGTCCTTAAGCCCATGACGCCTACGCAGGTCTCGGAGGAGTGGGATCGGAAGCGTCAAGGTAAGAAGGTATGTTCTGACCTTGAGGGAGAGAATGGGAAGGAAGAGAAAGCTCGGGGTAAGACGAGCCAACCTCTCAGCCCTACACCTCCCTCCGCTCTTTTGGCTTCCAAGAGGGAGCTGGAAGACGAGTTTTTGGATGGGGAAACAACGCTTATGCTCTTATGCAAGGAGCTGAGCTTGTTAAGTGAAGAGCTTCGAGCTTCACTGCCCCCACGCATTTTGGGGCTCATCGAGGAGTACAAGGACGTATTCCCCGACGAGATACCGGCTGGCCTACCCCCAATTAGAGGAATCGAGCATCAAATTGATCTCATTCCCGGGGCGTCTTTGCCAAACAGGCCAGCTTACCGTATGAACCCCCAAGAGACCCAAGAGGTCCAATCCCAAGTCCAAGAGCTCTTGGATAAGGGATACATTAGGGAGAGTATGAGCCCTTGTGCTGTACCGGTGTTATTAGTACCCAAGAAAGACAACACATGGAGAATGTGTGTCGATTGCAGGGCCATTAATAACATCACGGTAAAGTATAGGCACCCCATTCCTCGTCTTGATGATATGCTAGACGAACTGCATGGATCCACCATTTTCTCAAAAATTGATTTAAAAAGTGGATACCACCAGATTCGTATGAGGGAGGGGGACGAGTGGAAAACAGCCTTCAAGACCAAGTTTGGTCTCTATGAATGGCTCGTTATGCCATTCGGGCTCACGAACGCCCCTAGTACATTCATGCGTCTCATGAACCATGTATTGCGACATTATATAGGGAAATTTGTAGTGGTCTATTTTGATGACATATTAGTGTATAGTAAGTCCCTAGAGGAGCATGAGTGTCATTTGAGAGATGTGCTTAATACCTTGCGTCTTGAACACTTGTTTGCGAATTTGAAAAAGTGTGAGTTATGTACTACTACTGTTACCTTTCTTGGTTTTGTGGTTAGCTCGCAGGGATTGCAAGTGGATGAGGCCAAGATCAAGGCCATAAACGAGTGGCCCACGCCAACTACTATTGGCCAGGTGCGGAGTTTCCATGGGCTGGCGAGCTTCTATAGGAGGTTTGTCAAGGATTTTAGCACCATTGCAGCCCCATTGACAGAAATTACAAAGAAGAGAAGTGAGTTCAAGTGGGGGCGTGCCCAGGAGAGAGCCTTCGAGACTCTCAAGCTGAAGTTGACGCAAGCCCCGCTATTGGTGTTGCCTGACTTCACACGACCGTTTGAGGTGGAGTGTGATGCAAGTGGAGTCGGCATAGGGGGCGTGCTTATGCAAGAAGGTAAACCTATCGCCTTCTTTTCTGAGAAATTAAAAGGTGCATGTTTAAACTACTCGACCTATGATAAAGAGTTGTATGCTTTGTATCGAGTGCTTAAAACATGGCAGCATTATCTTTGGCCTAGGGAATTTGTGCTTAAAACTGACCATGAATCCTTGAAACACTTTAAAAGTCAAGATAAAATGGATAGGAGGCATGGTAGATGGATGGAATTCATTGAAACATTCCCTTATGTGATTAAGTTTAAAAGAGGAAAAGATAATGTTGTAGCTGATGCCTTGTCTAGACGCCACACTTTGCTTGTTTCATTAGACTCTAGAGTATTAGGATTTACTTATATTCGTGAGTTATATGAAACTGATCTTGATTTTGGTGATGCGTGATGGCTTTCTTTTTCTAGTTGATAAAGTTTGCATACCTCGTTGTTCATTGCGTTTGCTGCTTGTTGAGGAAGCCCATAGGGGCGGCCTAATGGGGCATTTTGGGAGGGACAAAACTTATCACACTCTTAGGACTCATTTCTATTGGCCACACATGCTTAGGGATGTTGAGAATGTAGTTAAAAGATGCATGGACTGTCTTAGGGCTAAATCTAGACTTATGCCACATGGACTTTACACACCATTGCCCACGCCTACAGCCCCTTGGGAGGACCTTTCTATGGACTTTATAGTTGGGTTGCCTAGGACTAAGAAGGGGAGGGATTCAATCATGGTTGTAGTGGATAGGTTTAGTAAGATGGCACATTTTATAGCATGTCATAAGACCGACGATGCTACTAATGTGGCTGGATTATTCTTTAGGGAGATAGTCAGATTGCATGGGGTTCCTAAAACCATAGTTAGTGACCGAGATACTAAGTTCCTTAGCCACTTTTGGAGAACCTTATGGAGTAAACTAGGAACTAAGTTGCTGTTTTCTACCTCTAGTCACCCTCAAACTGATGGGCAAACCGAGGTCACCAATAGGACACTAGCTACGATTCTTAGGGCCATAATTAGGAAGAACTTGAAGATGTGGGAAGAGGCCTTACCTCATGTGGAGTTTGCATATAACAGGATTGTTCATTCTTCTACTAAATTGACTCCATTTGAATGTGTTTATGGTACTAACCCTCTCACCCCACTAGATCTTACCCCATTGCCAATGAGGGAAAATGAGCACTTTGACGCAGGAAAACATGTGGAGTTTATTAGGGAATTGCATGCTCGCACCAAACTGAAGTTGGAGCAAAAGGCCGAGTACAATGCAAGGAGAGCGAACCATGGGAGGCGCCACGTTGTTTTCCAGCCCGGAGACTTGGTGTGGGTTCATTTGAGGAAAGAGAGATTCCCGGAGCAAAGGAAGAACAAGCTGTCCCCTCGAGGAGATGGACCTTTCAAGGTGCTTAAGAGGATCGGGGACAATGCATACAAGCTGGAGCTGCCCGGTGATTATGGTGTAAGCGCAACTTTCAACGTCGCTGATCTCACGCCATACCTTGCTCTTGATGAAGACTTGGATTCGGGGTCGAATCCTTTCCAAGAAGGGGAGGTTGATGAAGGATCATCCAGTCAGCCTCCTCCAAGCGCCCCAACACTCTTTGAGGGGCCAATCACTAGATCCCGAGCTAAGAAGCTACAAAGTGGAATGCATGCCTTTGTGTGTTTCATTTGTGCTAAGGAGGCGAGAGCGAGCATGGAGCCATGTGCCAAGGCTGTGTGCCTAGCAAGTGTGGGCGCCACCCATGAAGAGAGCCAAGGCACAAGCGACGTTGCATGAGTGCCGCGATTGGGCACCGGCGCTGCGGGTGTGCCTCGTTTGGGCACCGGCGCTGCGAGTGTGCCTCGTTTGGGCACCGACGCCTATTTTAGGCACCCAAGAGTGTTTGTTTCATTTTGGGCCTATTATGCTGTTTTGGGCCTATCTATCTTAGAATTAATTAGACCTTTTTAATTATTTCTTTTATTTCCAGAAGTGAGACATATAAGTATTGTTTTGATGGTTTGGAACACTTAGACAATTCAGAAGATAGAAATCGTTTTTCTCTTGAAAAGAGAGAGTTTGAAGCTTTGCTTCATTGAGTGTGTGAATCGCAGCTTGGTTTGTTTGATTTGTGTCAATCCTCTACGAAGCTTGGTGCTTATCAACGATCACGAGCCCCCTTCCTGTGCTTCAAGGTGTCGCCTTGTTGTGTAGGATTGTACAAGGTTGGTTCTTCGTCCATTCTATTAGGATTCTGGTTGAAATACATACCAGGGGTTTAATAGTTGTCTCGAAGGGTTATCCTTCTCGTCGTTTCTATCAATTTCCCTTTTCGTTTCTTCATTTCAGTTTGCTTCTTTGTTGTGTCGTTTTTCCTCTTGTTGAGTCGAGTTCATCATTTCCAGTTTCGTTCCATTCAATTCTAACCATTGTTTCCTTGTGTTTTCCTTGTTGAGTCGTGAACGTCGAAGATCGGGCATCCACACGGCTAACCCCGTATCAGAAACCAATACTTCCCAAACCATAGCCTAGGCAAATCAACCCAATCAATAAGAAAGGTTGTGTTATTGAGTATTTGAGAAACATTAGGAATCGCATGATTCGTATGCTTGTGTTTGTGTTGTTTGGGTATCTTTCTATTAAGTTCAAAGATTTTTGGACGAGAAAAAGAATGGAAACCAACACTTCCAAAACAATAGCCTAGGCAAATCAAACCAATCAATAAGAGAGAATGTGTTATTGAGTATTTGAGAAACATTAGGAATCGCATGATTCGTATGCTTGTGTTTGTGTTGTTTAGTGATCTTTCTATCAAGTTGTATTAAGTTCAAAGATTTTTGGACGAGAAAAAGAATGGAAACCAACACTTCCCAAACCATATCCTAGGCAAATCAAACCAATCAATAAGAAATGTTGTGTTATTGAGAATTTGAGAAACATTAGGAATGGCATGATTCGTATGCTTGTGTTTGTGTTGTTTAGTGATCTTTCTATCAAGTTCTATTAAGTTCAAAGATTTTTGGACGAGAAAAAGAATGGAAACCAACACTTCCCAAACCATATCCTAGGCAAATCAAACCAATCAATAAGAAATGTTGTGTTATTGAGAATTTGAGAAACATTAGGAATGGCATGATTCGTATGCTTGTGTTTGTGTTGTTTGGTGATCTTTCTAATAAGTTCAAAGATTTTTGGACGAGTAAAATAATGGAAACCAATACTTCCCAAACCATAGCCTAGGCAAATCAAACCAATCAATAAGAAAGGTTGGGTTATTGAGTATTTGAGAAACATTAGGAATCGCATGATTCGTATGCCTGTGTTTGTGTTGTTTGGGTATCTTTCTATTAAGTTCAAAGATTTTTGGACGAGAAAAAGAATGGAAACCAATACTTCCCAAACCATATCCTAGGCAAATCAAACCAATCAATAAGAAAGGTTGTGTTATTGAGTATTTGAGAAACATTAGGAATCGCATGATTCGTATGCTTGTGTTTGTGTTGTTTGGTGATCTTTCTTTTAAGTTCATAGATTTTTGGACGAGAAAAAGAATGGAAACCAATACTTCCCAAACCATATCCTAGGCAAATCAAACCAATTAATAAGAAATGTTGTGTTATTGAGAATTTGAGAAACATTAGGAATCGCATGATTCGTATGCTTGTGTTTGTGTTGTTTGGTGATCTTTCTTTTAAGTTCAAAGATTTTTGGACGAGAAAAATAATGGAAATCAATACTTCCCAAACCATAGCCTAGGCAAATCAAACCAATCAATAAGAAAGGTTGTGTTATTGAGTATTTGAGAAACATTAGGAATCGCATGATTCATATGCTTGTGTTTGTGTTGTTTTGTGATCTTTCTATTAAGTTCAAAGATTTTTAGACGAGAAAAAGAATTGAAACCAACACTTCCACAACCATAGCCTGGGCAAATCAACACAATCAATAAGAAATGTTGTGTTATTGAGTATTTGAGAAACATTAGGAATCGCATGATTCGTATGCTTGTGTTTGTGTTGTTTGGTGATCTTTCCATCAAGTTCTAGTAAGTTCAAAGATTTTTGGACGAGAAAAAGAATGGAAACCAACACTTCCACAACCATAGCCTAGGCAGATCAAACCAATCAATAAGAAACGTTGTGTTATGTAGTATTTGAGAAACATTAGGAATCGCATGATTCGTATGTTAGTGTTTGTGTCGTTTGGTGATCTTTCTATCAAGTTCTATTAAGTTCAAAGATTTTTGGACGAGAAAAAGAATGGAAACCAACACTTCCACAACCATAGCCTAGGCAAATCAAACCAATCAATAAGAAAGGTTGTGTTATTGAGTATTTGAGAAACATTAGGAATCGCGTGATGCGTATGCTTGTGTTTGCGTTGTTTGGTGATCTTTCTATTAAGTTCAAAGATTTTTGGACGGGAAAAAGAATGGAAACCAACAGTTCCACAACCATAGCCTAGGCAGATCAAACCAATCAATAAGAAAGGTTGTGTTATTGAGTATTTGAGAAACATTAGGAATCGCATGATTCGTATGCTTGTGTTTGTGTTGTTTGGTGATCTTTCTATTAAATTCAAAGATTTTTGGACGAGAAAAAGAATGGAAACCAACACTTCCCAAACCATAGCCTAGGCAAATCAAACCAATCAATAAGAAAGGTTGTGTTATTGAGTATTTGAGAAACATTAGGAATCGCATGATTCGTATGCTTGTGTTTGTGTTGTTTTGTGATCTTTCTATTAAGTTCAAAGATTTTTAGACGAGAAAAAGAATTGAAACCAACACTTCCACAACCATAGCCTGGGCAAATCAAAACAATCGATAAGAAATGTTGTGTTATTGAGTATTTGAGAAACATTAGGAATCGCATGATTCGTATGCTTGTGTTTGTGTGGTTTGGTGATCTTTCCATCAAGTTCTAGTAAGTTCAAAGATCTTTGGACGAGAAAAAGAATGGAAACGAACACTTCCACAACCATAGCCTAGGCAAATCAAACCAATCAATAAGAAAGGCTGTGTTATTGAGAATTTGAGAAACATTAGGAATCGCATGATTCGTATGCTTGTGCTTGTGTTGTTTGGTGAACTTTCTATTAAGTTCAAAGATTTTTGGACGAGAAAAAGAATGCAAACGAACACTTCCACAACCATAGCCTAGGCAAATCAAACCAATCAATAAGAAAGGTTGTGTTATTGAGTATTTGAGAAACATTAGGAATCGCATGATTAGTATGCTTGTGTTTGTGTTGTTTAGTGATCTTTCTATCAAGTTCTATTAAGTTCAAAGATTTTTGGACGAGAAAAAGAATGGAAACCAACACTTCCCAAACCATATCCTAGGCAAATCAAACCAATCAATAAGAAATGTTGTGTTATTGAGAATTTGAGAAACATTAGGAATGGCATGATTCGTATGCTTGTGTTTGTGTTGTTTAGTGATCTTTCTATCAAGTTCTATTAAGTTCAAAGATTTTTGGACGAGAAAAAGGATGGAAACCAACACTTCCCAAACCATATCCTAGGCAAATCAAACCAATCAATAAGAAATGTTGTGTTATTGAGAATTTGAGAAACATTAGGAATGGCATGATTCGTATGCTTGTGTTTGTGTTGTTTGGTGATCTTTCTATTAAGTTCAAAGATTTTTGGACGAGAAAAATAATGGAAACCAATACTTCCCAAACCATAGCCTAGGCAAATCAAACCAATCAATAAGAAAGGTTGTGTTATTGAGTATTTGAGAAACATTAGGAATCGCATGATTCGTATGCTTGTGTTTGTGTTGTTTGGGTATCTTTCTATTAAGTTCAAAGATTTTTGGACGAGAAAAAGAATGGAAACCAACACTTCCACAACAATAGCCTAGGCAAATCAAACCAATCAATAAGAGAGGTTGTGTTATTGAGTATTTGAGAAACATTAGGAATCGCATGATTCGTATGCTTGTGTTTGTGTTGTTTAGTGATCTTTCTATCAAGTTCTATTAAGTTCAAAGATTTTTGGACGAGAAAAAGAATGGAAACCAACACTTCCCAAACCATATCCTAGGCAAATCAAACCAATCAATAAGAAATGTTGTGTTATTGAGAATTTGAGAAACATTAGGAATGGCATGATTCGTATGCTTGTGTTTGTGTTGTTTAGTGATCTTTCTATCAAGTTCTATTAAGTTCAAAGATTTTTGGACGAGAAAAAGAATGGAAACCAAGATTCCCAAACCATATCCTAGGCAAATCAAACCAATCAATAAGAAATGTTGTGTTATTGAGAATATGAGAAACATTAGGAATGGCATGATTCGTATGCTTGTGTTTGTGTTGTTTGGTGATCTTTCTATTAAGTTCAAATATTTTTGGACGAGAAAAATAATGGAAACCAATACTTCCCAAACCATAGCCTAGGCAAATCAACCCAATCAATAAGAAAGGTTGTGTTATTGAGTATTTGAGAAACATTAGGAATCGCATGATTCGTATGCTTGTGTTTGTGTTGTTTGGGTATCTTTCTATTAAGTTCAAAGATTTTTGGACAAGAAAAAGAATGGAAACCAACACTTCCACAACAATAGCCTAGGCAAATCAAACCAATCAATAAGAGAGGTTGTGTTATTGAGTATTTGAGAAACATTAGGAATCGCATGATTCGTATGCTTGTGTTTGTGTTGTTTAGTGATCTTTCTATCAAGTTGTATTAAGTTCAAAGATTTTTGGACGAGAAAAAGAATGGAAACCAACACTTCCCAAACCATATCCTAGGCAAATCAAACCAATCAATAAGAAATGTTGTGTTATTGAGAATTTGAGAAACATTAGGAATGGCATGATTCGTATGCTTGTGTTTGTGTTGTTTAGTGATCTTTCTATCAAGTTCTATTAAGTTCAAAGATTTTTGGACGAGAAAAAGAATGGAAACCAACACTTCCCAAACCATATCCTAGGCAAATCAAACCAATCAATAAGAAATGTTGTGTTATTGAGAATTTGAGAAACATTAGGAATGGCATGATTCGTATGCTTGTGTTTGTGTTGTTTGGTGATCTTTCTAATAAGTTCAAAGATTTTTGGACGAGTAAAATAATGGAAACCAATACTTCCCAAACCATAGCCTAGGCAAATCAAACCAATCAATAAGAAAGGTTGGGTTATTGAGTATTTGAGAAACATTAGGAATCGCATGATTCGTATGCCTGTGTTTGTGTTGTTTGGGTATCTTTCTATTAAGTTCAAAGATTTTTGGACGAGAAAAAGAATGGAAACCAATACTTCCCAAACCATATCCTAGGCAAATCAAACCAATCAATAAGAAAGGTTGTGTTATTGAGTATTTGAGAAACATTAGGAATCGCATGATTCGTATGCTTGTGCTTGTGTTGTTTGGTGATCTTTCTTTTAAGTTCATAGATTTTTGGACGAGAAAAAGAATGGAAACCAATACTTCCCAAACCATATCCTAGGCAAATCAAACCAATTAATAAGAAATGTTGTGTTATTGAGAATTTGAGAAACATTAGGAATCGCATGATTCGTATGCTTGTGTTTGTGTTGTTTGGTGATCTTTCTTTTAAGTTCAAAGATTTTTGGACGAGAAAAATAATGGAAATCAATACTTCCCAAACCATAGCCTAGGCAAATCAAACCAATCAATAAGAAAGGTTGTGTTATTGAGTATTTGAGAAACATTAGGAATCGCATGATTCATATGCTTGTGTTTGTGTTGTTTTGTGATCTTTCTATTAAGTTCAAAGATTTTTAGACGAGAAAAAGAATTGAAACCAACACTTCCACAACCATAGCCTGGGCAAATCAACACAATCAATAAGAAATGTTGTGTTATTGAGTATTTGAGAAACATTAGGAATCGCATGATTCGTATGCTTGTGTTTGTGTTGTTTGGTGATCTTTCCATCAAGTTCTAGTAAGTTCAAAGATTTTTGGACGAGAAAAAGAATGGAAACCAACACTTCCACAACCATAGCCTAGGCAGATCAAACCAATCAATAAGAAACGTTGTGTTATGTAGTATTTGAGAAACATTAGGAATCGCATGATTCGTATGTTAGTGTTTGTGTCGTTTGGTGATCTTTCTATCAAGTTCTATTAAGTTCAAAGATTTTTGGACGAGAAAAAGAATGGAAACCAACACTTCCACAACCATAGCCTAGGCAAATCAAACCAATCAATAAGAAAGGTTGTGTTATTGAGTATTTGAGAAACATTAGGAATCGCGTGATGCGTATGCTTGTGTTTGCGTTGTTTGGTGATCTTTCTATTAAGTTCAAAGATTTTTGGACGGGAAAAAGAATGGAAACCAACAGTTCCACAACCATAGCCTAGGCAGATCAAACCAATCAATAAGAAAGGTTGTGTTATTGAGTATTTGAGAAACATTAGGAATCGCATGATTCGTATGCTTGTGTTTGTGTTGTTTGGTGATCTTTCTATTAAATTCAAAGATTTTTGGACGAGAAAAAGAATGGAAACCAACACTTCCCAAACCATAGCCTAGGCAAATCAAACCAATCAATAAGAAATGTTGTGTTATTGAGTATTTGGGAAACATTAGGAATCGCATGATTCGTATGCTTGTGTTTGTGCTGTTTGGTGATCTTTCCATCAAGTTCTAGTAAGTTCAAAGATTTTTGGACGAGAAAAAGAATGGAAATCAACACTTCCACAACCATAGCCAAGGCAAATCAAACCAATCAATAAGAAAGGTTGTGTTATTGAGAATTTGAGAAACATTAGGAATCGCATGATTCGTATGCTTGTGTTTGTGTTGTTTGGTGATCTTTCTATTAAGTTCTATTAAGTTCAAAGATTTTTGGACGAGAACAATAATGGAAACCAACACTTCACAAACAATATCCTAGGCAAATCAAACCAATCAATAAGAAAGGTTGTGTTATTGAGTATTTGAGAAACATTAGGAATCGCATGATTCGTATGCTTGTGTTTGTGTTGTTTGGTGATCTTTCTTTTCAGTTCAAAGATTTATGGACGAGAAAAAGAATGGAAACCAACACTTGCCAAACCATTACCTAGGCAAATCAAATCAATCAATAAGAAAGGTTGTGTTATTGAGTATTTGAGAAACATTAGGAATTGCATGATTCGTATGCTTGTGTTTGTGTTGTTTGGGTATCTTTCTATTAAGTTCAAAGATTTTTGGACGAGAAAAAGAATGGAAACCAACACTTCCACAACCATAGCCTAGGCAAATCAAACCAATCAATAAGAAAGGTTGTGTTATTGACTATTTGAGAAACATTAGATATCGCATGATTCGTATGCTTGTGTTTGTGTTGTTTTGTGATCTTTCTATCAAGTTCAAAGATTTTTAGACGAGAAAAAGAATTGAAACTAACACTTCCACAACCATAGCCTGGGCAAATCAATACAATCAATAAGAAATGTTGTGTTATTGAGTATTTGAGAAACATTAGGAATCGCATGATTCGTATGCTTGTGTTTGTGTTGTTTGGTGATCTTTCTTTTAAGTTTAAAGATTTTTGGACGAGAAAAAGGATGGAAACCAATACTTCCCAAACCATATCCTAGGCAAATCAAACCAATCAATAAGAAATGTTGTGTTATTGAGAATTTGAGAAACATTAGGAATCGCATGATTCGTATGCTTGTGTTTGTGTAATTTGGTGATCTTTCTATTAAGTTCAAAGATTTTTGGACGAGAAAAATAATGGAAACCAATACTTCCCAAACCATAGCCTAGGCAAATCAAACCAATCAATAAGAAAGGTTGTGTTATTGAGTATTTGAGAAACATTAGGAATCGCATGATTCGTATGCTTATGTTTGTGTTGTTTTGTGATCTTTCTATTAAGTTCAAAGATTTTTAGACGAGAAAAAGAATTGAAACCAACACTTCCACAACCATAGCCTGGGCAAATGAATACAATAAATAAGAAATGTTGTGTTATTGAGTATTTGAGAAACATTAGGAATCGCATGATTCGTATGCTTGTGTTTGTGTTGTTTGGTGATCTTTCTTTCAAGTTCAAAGATTTTTGGACGAGAAAAACAATGGAAACCAATACTTCCCAAACCATATCCTAGGCAAATCAAACCAATCAATAAGAAATGTTGTGGTATGAGAATTTGAGAAACATTAGGAATCGCATGATTCGTATGCTTGTGTTTGTGTTGTTTGGTGATCTTTCTATTAAGTTCAAAGATTTTTGGACGAGAAAAATAATGGAAACCAATACTTCCCAAACCATAGCCTAGGCAAATCAAACTAATCAATAAGAAAGGTTGTGTTATTGAGTATTTGAGAAACATTAGAAATCGCATGATTCGTATGCTTGTGTTTGTGTTGTTTTGTGATCTTTCTATTAAGTTCAAAGATTTTTAGACGAGAAAAAGAATTGAAACCAACACTTCCACAACCATAGCCTGGGCAAATCAAAACAATCAATAAGAAATGTTGTGTTATTGAGTATTTGAGAAACATTAGGAATCGCATGATTCGTATGCTTGTGTTTGTGTTGTTTGGTGATCTTTCCATCAAGTTCTAGTAAGTTCAAAGATCTTTGGACGAGAAAAAGAATGGAAACGAACACTTCCACAACCATAGCCTAGGCAAATCAAACCAATCAATAAGAAAGGTTGTGTTATTGAGAATTTGAGAAACATTAGGAATCGCATGATTCGTATGCTTGTGCTTGTGTTGTTTGGTGAACTTTCTATTAAGTTCAAAGATTTTTGGACGAGAAAAAGAATGGAAACCAACACTTCCCAAACCATATCCTAGGCAAATCAAACCAATCAATAAGAAATGTTGTGTTATTGAGAATTTGAGAAACATTAGGAATGGCATGATTCGTATGCTTGTGTTTGTGTTGTTTAGTGATCTTTCTATCAAGTTCTATTAAGTTCAAAGATTTTTGGACGAGAAAAAGAATGGAAACCAAAACTTCCCAAACCATATCCTAGGCAAATCAAACCAATCAATAAGAAATGTTGTGTTATTGAGAATTTGAGAAACATTAGGAATGGCATGATTCGTATGCTTGTGTTTGTGTTGTTTGGTGATCTTTCTATTAAGTTCAAAGATTTTTGGACGAGAAAAATAATGGAAACCAATACTTCCCAAACCATAGCCTAGGCAAATCAAACCAATCAATAAGAAAGGTTGTGTTATTGAGTATTTGAGAAACATTAGGAATCGCATGATTCGTATGCTTGTGTTTGTGTTGTTTGGGTATCGTTCTATTAAGTTCAAAGATTTTTGGACGAGAAAAAGAATGGAAACCAACACTTCCACAACCATAGCCTAGGCAAATCAAACCAATCAATAAGAAAGGTTGTGTTATTGAGTATTTGAGAAACTTTAGGAATCGCATGATTCGTATGCTTGTGTTTGTGTTGTTTTGTGATCTTTCTATTAAGTTCAAAGATTTTTAGACGAGAAAAAGAATTGAAACCAACACTTTCACAACCATAGCCTGGGCAAATCAATACAATCAATAAGAAATGTTGTGTTATTGAGTATTTGAGAAACATTAGGAATCGCATGATTCGTATGCTTGTGTTTGTGTTGTTTGGTGATCTTTCTTTTAAGTTCATAGATTTTTGGACGAGAAAAAGAATGGAAACCAATACTTCCCAAACCATATCCTAGGCAAATCAAACCAATTAATAAGAAATGTTGTGTTATTGAGAATTTGAGAAACATTAGGAATCGCATGATTCGTATGCTTGTGTTTGTGTTGTTTGGTGATCTTTCTTTTAAGTTCAAAGATTTTTGGACGAGAAAAATAATGGAAATCAATACTTCCCAAACCATAGCCTAGGCAAATCGAACCAATCAATAAGAAAGGTTGTGTTATTGAGTATTTGAGAAACATTAGGAATCGCATGATTCATATGCTTGTGTTTGTGTTGTTTTGTGATCTTTGTATTAAGTTCAAAGATTTTTAGACGAGAAAAAGAATTGAAACCAACACTTCCACAACCATAGCCTGGGCAAATCAACACAATCAATAAGAAATGTTGTGTTATTGAGTATTTGAGAAACATTAGGAATCGCATGATTCGTATGCTTGTGTTTGTGTTGTTTGGTGATCTTTCCATCAAGTTCTAGTAAGTTCAAAGATTTTTGGACGAGAAAAAGAATGGAAACCAACACTTCCACAACCATAGCCTAGGCAGATCAAACCAATCAATAAGAAACGTTGTGTTATGTAGTATTTGAGAAACATTAGGAATCGCATGATTCGTATGTTAGTGTTTGTGTCGTTTGGTGATCTTTCTATCAAGTTCTATTAAGTTCAAAGATTTTTGGACGAGAAAAAGAATGGAAACCAACACTTCCACAACCATAGCCTAGGCAAATCAAACCAATCAATAAGAAAGGTTGTGTTATTGAGTATTTGAGAAACATTAGGAATCGCGTGATGCGTATGCTTGTGTTTGCGTTGTTTGGTGATCTTTCTATTAAGTTCAAAGATTTTTGGACGGGAAAAAGAATGGAAACCAACAGTTCCACAACCATAGCCTAGGCAGATCAAACCAATCAATAAGAAAGGTTGTGTTATTGAGTATTTGAGAAACATTAGGAATCGCATGATTCGTATGCTTGTGTTTGTGTTGTTTGGTGATCTTTCTATTAAATTCAAAGATTTTTGGACGAGAAAAAGAATGGAAACCAACACTTCCCAAACCATAGCCTAGGCAAATCAAACCAATCAATAAGAAATGTTGTGTTATTGAGTATTTGGGAAACATTAGGAATCGCATGATTCGTATGCTTGTGTTTGTGCTGTTTGGTGATCTTTCCATCAAGTTCTAGTAAGTTCAAAGATTTTTGGACGAGAAAAAGAATGGAAATCAACACTTCCACAACCATAGCCAAGGCAAATCAAACCAATCAATAAGAAAGGTTGTGTTATTGAGAATTTGAGAAACATTAGGAATCGCATGATTCGTATGCTTGTGTTTGTGTTGTTTGGTGATCTTTCTATTAAGTTCTATTAAGTTCAAAGATTTTTGGACGAGAACAATAATGGAAACCAACACTTCACAAACGATATCCTAGGCAAATCAAACCAATCAATAAGAAAGGTTGTGTTATTGAGTATTTGAGAAACATTAGGAATCGCATGATTCGTATGCTTGTGTTTGTGTTGTTTGGTGATCTTTCTTTTCAGTTCAAAGATTTATGGACGAGAAAAAGAATGGAAACCAACACTTGCCAAACCATTACCTAGGCAAATCAAATCAATCAATAAGAAAGGTTGTGTTATTGAGTATTTGAGAAACATTAGGAATCGCATGATTCGTATGCTTGTGTTTGTGTTGTTTGGGTATCTTTCTATTAAGTTCAAAGATTTTTGGACGAGAAAAAGAATGGAAACCAACACTTCCACAACCATAGCCTAGGCAAATCAAACCAATCAATAAGAAAGGTTGTGTTATTGACTATTTGAGAAACATTAGAAATCGCATGATTCGTATGCTTGTGTTTGTGTTGTTTTGTGATCTTTCTATCAAGTTCAAAGATTTTTTGACGAGAAAAAGAATTGAAACTAACACTTCCACAACCATAGCCTGGGCAAATCAATACAATCAATAAGAAATGTTGTGTTATTGAGTATTTGAGAAACATTAGGAATCGCATGATTCGTATGCTTGTGTTTGTGTTGTTTGGTGATCTTTCTTTTAAGTTTAAAGATTTTTGGACGAGAAAAAGGATGGAAACCAATACTTCCCAAACCATATCCTAGGCAAATCAAACCAATCAATAAGAAATGTTGTGTTATTGAGAATTTGAGAAACATTAGGAATCGCATGATTCGTATGCTTGTGTTTGTGTAATTTGGTGATCTTTCTATTAAGTTCAAAGATTTTTGGACGAGAAAAATAATGGAAACCAATACTTCCCAAACCATAGCCTAGGCAAATCAAACCAATCAATAAGAAAGGTTGTGTTATTGAGTATTTGAGAAACATTAGGAATCGCATGATTCGTATGCTTATGTTTGTGTTGTTTTGTGATCTTTCTATTAAGTTCAAAGATTTTTAGACGAGAAAAAGAATTGAAACCAACACTTCCTGATACGGGGTTAGCCGTGTGGATGCCCGATCTTCGACGTTCACGACTCAACAAGGAAAACACAAGGAAACAATGGTTAGAATTGAATGGAACGAAACTAGAAATGATGAACTCGACTCAACAAGAGGAAAAACGACACAACAAAGAAGCAAACTGAAATGAAGAAACGAAAAGGGAAATTGATAGAAACGACGAGAAGGATAACCCTTCGAGACAACTATTAAACCCCTGGTATGTATTTCAACCAGAATCCTAATAGAATGGACGAAGAACCAACCTTGTACAATCCTACACAACAAGGCGACACCTTGAAGCACAGGAAGGGGGCTCGTGATCGTTGATAAGCACCAAGCTTCGTAGAGGATTGACACAAATCAAACAAACCAAGCTGCGATTCACACACTCAATGAAGCAAAGCTTCAAACTCTCTCTTTTCAAGAGAAAAACGATTTCTATCTTCTGAATTGTCTAAGTGTTCCAAACCATCAAAACAATACTTATATGTCTCACTTCTGGAAATAAAAGAAATAATTAAAAAGGTCTAATTAATTCTAAGATAGATAGGCCCAAAACAGCATAATAGGCCCAAAATGAAACAAACACTCTTGGGTGCCTAAAATAGGCGTCGGTGCCCAAACGAGGCACACTCGCAGCGCCGGTGCCCAAACGAGGCACACCCGCAGCGCCGGTGCCCAATCGCGGCACTCATGCGACGTCGCTTGTGCCTTGGCTCTCTTCATGGGTGGCGCCCACACTTGCTAGGCACACAGCCTTGGCACATGGCTCCATGCTCGCTCTCGCCTCCTTAGCACAAATGAAACACACAAAGGCATGCATTCCACTTTGTAGCTTCTTAGCTCGGGATCTAGTGATTGGCCCCTCAAAGAGTGTTGGGGCGCTTGGAGGAGGCTGACTGGATGATCCTTCATCAACCTCCCCTTCTTGGAAAGGATTCGACCCCGAATCCAAGTCTTCATCAAGAGCAAGGTATGGCGTGAGATCAGCGACGTTGAAAGTTGCGCTTACACCATAATCACCGGGCAGCTCCAGCTTGTATGCATTGTCCCCGATCCTCTTAAGCACCTTGAAAGGTCCATCTCCTCGAGGGGACAGCTTGTCCTTTGCTCCGGGAATCTCTCTTTCCTCAAATGAACCCACACCAAGTCTCCGGGCTGGAAAACAATGTGGCGCCTCCCATGGTTCGCTCTCCTTGCATTGTACTCGGCCTTTTGCTCCAACTTCAGTTTGGTGCGAGCATGCAATTCCCTAATAAACTCCACATGTTTTCCTGCGTCAAAGTGCTCATTTTCCCTCATTGGCAATGGGGTAAGATCTAGTGGGGTGAGAGGGTTAGTACCATAAACACATTCAAATGGAGTCAATTTAGTAGAAGAATGAACAATCCTGTTATATGCAAACTCCACATGAGGTAAGGCCTCTTCCCACATCTTCAAGTTCTTCCTAATTATGGCCCTAAGAATCGTAGCTAGTGTCCTATTGGTGACCTCGGTTTGCCCATCAGTTTGAGGGTGACTAGAGGTAGAAAACAGCAACTTAGTTCCTAGTTTACTCCATAAGGTTCTCCAAAAGTGGCTAAGGAACTTAGTATCTCGGTCACTAACTATGGTTTTAGGAACCCCATGCAATCTGACTATCTCCCTAAAGAATAATCCAGCCACATTAGTAGCATCGTCGGTCTTATGACATGCTATAAAATGTGCCATCTTACTAAACCTATCCACTACAACCATGATTGAATCCCTCCCCTTCTTAGTCCTAGGCAACCCAACTATAAAGTCCATAGAAAGGTCCTCCCAAGGGGCTGTAGGCGTGGGCAATGGTGTGTAAAGTCCATGTGGCATAAGTCTAGATTTAGCCCTAAGACAGTCCATGCATCTTTTAACTACATTCTCAACATCCCTAAGCATGTGTGGCCAATAGAAATGAGTCCTAAGAGTGTGATAAGTTTTGTCCCTCCCAAAATGCCCCATTAGGCCGCCCCTATGGGCTTCCTCAACAAGCAGCAAACGCAATGAACAACGAGGTATGCAAACTTTATCAACTAGAAAAAGAAAGCCATCATGCAAATAGTATTTCTCAGCACAATTCTTTTCAAGACAAGCCTTAAACGCATCACCAAAATCAAGATCAGTTTCATATAACTCACGAATATAAGTAAATCCTAATACTCTAGAGTCTAATGAAACAAGCAAAGTGTGGCGTCTAGACAAGGCATCAGCTACAACATTATCTTTTCCTCTTTTAAACTTAATCACATAAGGGAATGTTTCAATGAATTCCATCCATCTACCATGCCTCCTATCCATTTTATCTTGACTTTTAAAGTGTTTCAAGGATTCATGGTCAGTTTTAAGCACAAATTCCCTAGGCCAAAGATAATGCTGCCATGTTTTAAGCACTCGATACAAAGCATACAACTCTTTATCATAGGTCGAGTAGTTTAAACATGCACCTTTTAATTTCTCAGAAAAGAAGGCGATAGGTTTACCTTCTTGCATAAGCACGCCCCCTATGCCGACTCCACTTGCATCACACTCCACCTCAAACGGTCGTGTGAAGTCAGGCAACACCAATAGCGGGGCTTGCGTCAACTTCAGCTTGAGAGTCTCGAAGGCTCTCTCCTGGGCACGCCCCCACTTGAACTCACTTCTCTTCTTTGTAATTTCTGTCAATGGGGCTGCAATGGTGCTAAAATCCTTGACAAACCTCCTATAGAAGCTCGCCAGCCCATGGAAACTCCGCACCTGGCCAATAGTAGTTGGCGTGGGCCACTCGTTTATGGCCTTGATCTTGGCCTCATCCACTTGCAATCCCTGCGAGCTAACCACAAAACCAAGAAAGGTAACAGTAGTAGTACATAACTCACACTTTTTCAAATTCGCAAACAAGTGTTCAAGACGCAAGGTATTAAGCACATCTCTCAAATGACACTCATGCTCCTCTAGGGACTTACTATACACTAATATGTCATCAAAATAGACCACTACAAATTTCCCTATATAATGTCGCAATACATGGTTCATGAGACGCATGAATGTACTAGGGGCGTTCGTGAGCCCGAATGGCATAACGAGCCATTCATAGAGACCAAACTTGGTCTTGAAGGCTGTTTTCCACTCGTCCCCCTCCCTCATACGAATCTGGTGGTATCCACTTTTTAAATCAATTTTTGAGAAAATGGTGGATCCATGCAGTTCGTCTAGCATATCATCAAGACGAGGAATGGGGTGCCTATACTTTACCGTGATGTTATTAATGGCCCTGCAATCGACACACATTCTCCATGTGTTGTCTTTCTTGGGTACTAATAACACCGGTACAGCACAAGGGCTCATACTCTCCCTAATGTATCCCTTATCCAAGAGCTCTTGGACTTTGGATTGGACCTCTTGGGTCTCTTGGGGGTTCATACGGTAAGCTGGCCTGTTTGGCAAAGACGCCCCGGGAATGAGATCAATTTGATGCTCGATTCCTCTAATTGGGGGTAGGCCAGCCGGTATCTCGTCGGGGAATACGTCCTTGTACTCCTCGATGAGCCCCAAAATGCGTGGGGGCAGTGAAGCTCGAAGCTCTTCACTTAACAAGCTCAGCTCCTTGCATAAGAGCATAAGCGTTGTTTCCCCATCCAAAAACTCGTCTTCCAGCTCCCTCTTGGAAGCCAAAAGAGCGGAGGGAGGTGTAGGGCTGAGAGGTTGGCTCGTCTTACCCCGAGCTTTCTCTTCCTTCCCATTCTCTCCCTCAAGGTCAGAACATACCTTCTTACCTTGACGCTTCCGATCCCACTCCTCCGAGACCTGCGTAGGCGTCATGGGCTTAAGGACTATGGTCTGGCCGTTGTGGGTGAAGGTGTTTCGGTTGGTGAATCCATCGTGCACAACCTTCCTGTCGTATTGCCATGGACGACCTAATAGAATATGACAAGCCTGCATAGGTACTACATCACAAAGAACATTATCCTCATAACGTCCTAGTTTAATAGAAACCTTTACTTGCCTTTGCACTTTCAATTCACCACAGTCATTCATCCAATGCAACTTATAGGGTCTAGGGTGATGAGTCATAGGTAATTGCAGTTTGTTAACCAGAAGCTAGCAATGTTACAACAACTACCACTATCTATGATCATGTTACAAACCTTCCCTTTAATCAAGCACCTAGTATGAAACAAGTTCTCTCTTTGATTATCATCGCATGCTTGTGGTTTAATATGCAATGTCCTCCTAGCAATAAGAGATTCACCAGATTCATACTCAATTTCATCTTCAACATTATCATTTTCATGCAAATCATCATTAGGCTCGTTTTCATGCTCACTTTCAGATTCATATTCACCTAAATGATTGATTAAAAGTGTTTTCTTGTTAGGGCAATCTCTTGCATAATGTCCTCTACCCTGGCACTTAAAGCACACAATATCTCTAGTCCTAGACGAAGAGTTAGAGGTAGGATTACTCCCCTTTGGAGCTGCTGAAACCCCACTAGAATTGCCCTTGTTGTATGGTGAAGGCGTGGAGCTTGTGGGCTGTTTGGCTCGTCCAGCTTGGTCTCCTTGACCGCCGGCTGCATTGCTCCTCTCCTTTTGGTGCGAGGCCTCCTTCCCATACGATCCGCCTTGCTGGCCACGGCTCCCCCTCCATGATTGGGGCTGAGTGTTCGCGTTCCTTCCTCCCGAGTACCTAGACTTGAATTTCCTTTCTACTTTCAAAGCTAGATGGAAAAGGTCAGTCATAGTAGTGTAGGGATATAAATCAATCTCATTTGCCAAATAAGGATGCAAGATACGAAGATACCTGGCCATGGTGGTCTCTTCATCCTCAACCACATCAGCCCTTACCATCGCCACTTGCATGGCATTGTAGCACTCCTCGGCACTCATGGAACCTTGTTTCAAATTTTCCAGCCGCTGTCTTAGCTCCCGGGCGTAATGTTGAGGTATGAAACGCCCTCGCATCAACGCCTTCATTTGATCCCAGCTGGCTATGGGTGCGTCCAGATTGCGCCTCCTTTCTTTCACCAAGTTATCCCACCATATGAGGGCATAACCGGAGAACTCAAGGACAGCGAGCTGCACCTTCTTGGTCTCGGCAAAGTTGTGGCAGTTCCACACTTGCTCGATCTTGGTCTCCCATTCCATATAGACATCCGGATCACACTTGCCTTCGAAAGCAGGGATCCTCACCTTTATCTTGCCAACTCCGTCTTGCTCCTGCTCACGAGGTCTCATGGGACGCCTATCTCGACCTTCTCGGCGCTCCCTACCTCCCCTTCTTGAGACGCGCTCCCAATTATCCTCCTCCTCGCCCTCATACTCATCATCATAAAGGTCCATATCACTTGGTGATCCTCTTTGGTCCTGAAATCCTTGAAAGCTATTAGCACGATTATGCTCATCCCGAAGGGGAGTGAGCTGGGAACCAAAAGGCACTCTTCTAGGAAGATTGCCCGAGGAATTACGCAATGGATTAGAGTTATGAGGCACTTCCCTGGTTTGGTTTTGGAAACCATGTTGTTGTGATGTGGACGCCAAGTTAGGGTCCGTGTTGTGGGCGTTTTGGTCCTGGCCATCGCCGGTGCCTTGTTGGTGTGCCGCTGAATCGGTGCCCAAGGCTACGCTTGGCACGGGTGGAGGCAACGCCAAGGCTCTCGTCTCCAAGGCCGTCATCCTAGAATTGAGGCGTGTGATGTTGCTGTTGAGTGAGGTCAACAACTTGAACACCTCGGGGTGGATTGGCTCAGGGCTCTTGGGTGTGTTGGTGTTATCACTACTTTCGTTAGACATTCTGCACAATCAGCAAAAACACTTTACAAGCAAACTTGTCAAGTTAGTTTAATCCAAATCAGCCTCTCAAGTGTTTCACTCGCTCTCACTCTCGGTGTGTGATCGAGCTCGTTGTTTCAATCTGCTTGAAATGATCAACAACTCAATTCAAAGATTAGTAAACAACAATTCACGAGAAGATGAAGGCTGGGGAAGAAACGTCCAAGAAAAGAAGACTCAAATGTGTTTAAGAATGGAGATGAATAGAGAAAGAGAACAAACCTCGATTAAGCTTCTCTCACCTTGATTTCCGTAACCAAGTATGAACTTGGAGTGGTTTGTTTAGGTGAGGGTAGGCTGAAAGTGTAAGGTTCGAAAGCTTCTCCAATGGGATCGTCTAACTCAAGAGATGAAGAGGGAAGATGATGATATGTCGCACACCTTAATTACACTATGCACTAGAATAAAATGCAATGATATACTATGAATGAAATAGAAGAATAAAATCTGATTTCTGATTTTCGTTTTTTTTTTTTTTTTTTTTTTTTTGATCTTTTTTTCTTTTTTTTTTTTAATCAGAAATAATCAGAAAATACAAATAATTTCGAAATTGAAATAAAATGCTATTCTAAGGTGCAAAATAATTTGCTAGAAATGAGGAGAGGTGGCGATTTGAGTTTGAAATGTTGGTGGCTGAAATCCCTTGATTTTAGGAGAAGGAATAGGCTGGAGGATGGGTGGTTGGGCGTGGCTTTTGATTTCAAATGAGCTGAATGGGTTCTCCTTGATATTAGGAGGTGGGTGTGGGAAATTTGTGGCTGGGATATGGTTTGTTGTTGGTCAACCTTAAAAATAGGAATCAGCTTAGGATTAATTCAAATTTGAATTAATTAAATCAGATTTATGACTCCAATTTAATTAAAACAAATCGGCTGACTTAATCAAGGTGGTGGTCGAATTTGTGGGGGTGGTGGGCGGATTTTGTGAAGGTGGTGGGGCGTTGGTGGTTGTGGTGGCTGAGGGGACGATTTTTCTTGGCTAAAGGTGTAATTGGCTAGGCAAAACAAACCACTGCGCAAGAACAAACCGATTAGTACTTTCAAGTTCAGATTAAAGAGAGTTGATTAATCGAACCTGATCTCCGGAGGACTCTTTTTGGTATTTTGTAGACTCTTTTGATGGGAACGAAAAGAACGTCGTCAACGCAGCTCTGATACCACTTTGATACGGGGTTAGCCGTGTGGATGCCCGATCTTCGACGTTCACGAGTCAACAAGGAAAACACAAGGAAACAATGGTTAGAATTGAATGGAACGAAACTGGAAATGATGAACTCGACTCAACAAGAGGAAAAACGACACAACAAAGAAGCAAACTGAAATGAAGAAACGAAAAGGGAAATTGATAGAAACGACGAGAAGGATAACCCTTCGAGACAACTATTAAACCCCTGGTATGTATTTCAACCAGAATCCTAATAGAATGGACGAAGAACCAACCTTGTACAATCCTACACAACAAGGCGACACCTTGAAGCACAGGAAGGGGGCTCGTGATCGTTGATAAGCACCAAGCTTCGTAGAGGATTGACACAAATCAAACAAACCAAGCTGCGATTCACACACTCAATGAAGCAAAGCTTCAAACTCTCTCTTTTCAAGAGAAAAACGATTTCTATCTTCTGAATTGTCTAAGTGTTCCAAACCATCAAAACAATACTTATATGTCTCACTTCTGGAAATAAAAGAAATAATTAAAAAGGTCTAATTAATTCTAAGATAGATAGGCCCAAAACAGCATAATAGGCCCAAAATGAAACAAACACTCTTGGGTGCCTAAAATAGGCGTCGGTGCCCAAACGAGGCACACTCGCAGCGCCGGTGCCCAAACGAGGCACACCCGCAGCGCCGGTGCCCAATCGCGGCACTCATGCGACGTCGCTTGTGCCTTGGCTCTCTTCATGGGTGGCGCCCACACTTGCTAGGCACACAGCCTTGGCACATGGCTCCATGCTCGCTCTCGCCTCCTTAGCACAAATGAAACACACAAAGGCATGCATTCCACTTTGTAGCTTCTTAGCTCGGGATCTAGTGATTGGCCCCTCAAAGAGTGTTGGGGCGCTTGGAGGAGGCTGACTGGATGATCCTTCATCACTTCCACAACCATAGCCTGGGCAAATGAATACAATAAATAAGAAATGTTGTGTTATTGAGTATTTGAGAAACATTAGGAATCGCATGATTCGTATGCTTGTGTTTGTGTTGTTTGGTGATCTTTCTTTCAAGTTCAAAGATTTTTGGACGAGAAAAACAATGGAAACCAATACTTCCCAAACCATATCCTAGGCAAATCAAACCAATCAATAAGAAATGTTGTGGTATGAGAATTTGAGAAACATTAGGAATCGCATGATTCGTATGCTTGTGTTTGTGTTGTTTGGTGATCTTTCTATTAAGTTCAAAGATTTTTGGACGAGAAAAATAATGGAAACCAATACTTCCCAAACCATAGCCTAGGCAAATCAAACTAATCAATAAGAAAGGTTGTGTTATTGAGTATTTGAGAAACATTAGAAATCGCATGATTCGTATGCTTGTGTTTGTGTTGTTTTGTGATCTTTCTATTAAGTTCAAAGATTTTTAGACGAGAAAAAGAATTGAAACCAACACTTCCACAACCATAGCCTGGGCAAATCAAAACAATCAATAAGAAATGTTGTGTTATTGAGTATTTGAGAAACATTAGGAATCGCATGATTCGTATGCTTGTGTTTGTGTTGTTTAGTGATCTTTCTATCAAGTTCTATTAAGTTCAAAGATTTTTGGACGAGAAAAAGAATGGAAACCAACACTTCCCAAACCATATCCTAGGCAAATCAAACCAATCAATAAGAAATGTTGTGTTATTGAGAATTTGAGAAACATTAGGAATGGCATGATTCGTAAGCTTGTGTTTGTGTTGTTTGGTGATCTTTCTATTAAGTTCAAAGATTTTTGGACGAGAAAAAGAATGGAAACGAACACTTCCACAACCATGGCCTAGGCAAATCAAACCAATCAATAAGAAAGGTTGTGTTATTGAGAATTTGAGAAACATTAGGAATCGCATGATTCGTATGCTTGTGCTTGTGTTGTTTGGCTATCTTTCTATTAAGTTCAAAGATTTTTGGACGAGAAAAAGAATGCAAACGAACACTTCCACAACCATAGCCTAGGCAAATCAAACCAATCAATAAGAAAGGTTGTGTTATTGAGTATTTGAGAAACATTAGGAATCGCATGATTTGTATGCTTGTGTTTGTGTTGTTTAGTGATCTTTCTATCAAGTTCTATTAAGTTCAAAGATTTTTGGACGAGAAAAAGAATGGAAACCAACACTTCCCAAACCATATCCTAGGCAAATCAAACCAATCAATAAGAAATGTTGTGTTATTGAGAATTTGAGAAACATTAGGAATGGCATGATTCGTATGCTTGTGTTTGTGTTGTTTAGTGATCTTTCTATCAAGTTCTATTAAGTTCAAAGATTTTTGGAAAGGTTGTGTTATTGAGAATTTGAGAAACATTAGGAATCGCATGATTCGTATGCTTGTGTTTGTGTTGTTTGGTGATCTTTCTATCAAGTTCTATTAAGTTCAAAGATTTTTGGACGAGAAAAAGAATGGAAACCAACACTTCCCAAACCATATCCTAGGCAAATCAAACCAATCAATAAGAAATGTTGTGTTATTGAGAACTTGAGAAACATTAGGAATGGCATGATTCGTATGCTTGTGTTTGTGTTGTTTAGTGATCTTTCTATCAAGTTCTATTAAGTTCAAAGATTTTTGGACGAGAAAAAGAATGGAAACCAACACTTCCCAAACCATATCCTAGGCAAATCAAACCAATCAAAAAGAAATGTTGTGTTATTGAGAATTTGAGAAACATTAGGAATGGCATGATTCGTATGCTTGTGTTTGTGTTGTTTGGTGATCTTTCTATTAAGTTCAAAGATTTTTGGACAAGAAAAATAATGGAAACCAATACTTCCCAAACCATAGCCTAGGCAAATCAAACCAATCAATAAGAAAGGTTGTGTTATTGAGTATTTGAGAAACATTAGGAATCGCATGATTCGTATGCTTGTGTTTGTGTTGTTTGGGTACCTTTCTATTAAGTTCAAAGATTTTTGGACGAGAAAAAGAATGGAAACCTACACTTCCACAACCATAGCCTAGGCAAATCAAACCAATCAATAAGAAAGGTTGTGTTATTGAGTATTTGAGAAACTTTAGGAATCGCATGATTCGTATGCTTGTGTTTGTGTTGTTTTGTGATCTTTCTATTAAGTTCAAAGATTTTTAGACGAGAAAAAGAATTGAAACCAACACTTCCACAACCATAGCCTGGGCAAATGAATACAATAAATAAGAAATGTTGTGTTATTGAGTATTTGAGAAACATTAGGAATCGCATGACTCGTATGCTTGTGTTTGTGTTGTTTAGTGATCTTTCTTTTAAGTTCAAAGATTTTTGGACGAGAAAAAGAATGGAAACCAATACTTCCCAAACCATATCCTAGGCAAATCAAACCAATCAATAAGAAATGTTGTGTTATTGAGAATTTGAGAAACATTAGGAATCGCATGATTCGTATGCTTGTGTTTGTGTTGTTTGGTAATCTTTCTTTTAAGTTCAAAGATTTTTGGACGAGAAAAATAATGGAAACCAATACTTCCCAAACCATAGCCTAGGCAAATCAAACCAATCAATAAGAAAGGTTGTGTTATTGAGTATTTGAGAAACATTAGGAATCGCATGATTCGTATGCTTGTGTTTGTGTTGTTTTGTGATCTTTCTATTAAGTTCAAAGATTTTTAGACGAGAAAAAGAATTGAAACCAACACTTCCACAACCATAGCCTGGGCAAATCAAAACAATCAATAAGAAATGTTGTGTTATTGAGTATTTGAGAAACATTAGGAATCGCATGATTCGTATGCTTGTGTTTGTGTTGTTTGGTGATCTTTCCATCAAGTTCTAGTAAGTTCAAAGATCTTTGGACGAGAAAAAGAATGGAAACGAACACTTCCACAACCATAGCCTAGGCAAATCAAACCAATCAATAAGAAAGGCTGTGTTATTGAGAATTTGAGAAACATTAGGAATCGCATGATTCGTATGCTTGTGCTTGTGTTGTTTGGTGAACTTTCTATTAAGTTCAAAGATTTTTGGACGAGAAAAAGAATGCAAACG